>OAMR01000039.1:1586079-1606958 GCA_900205405.1 Echinochloa crus-galli
GCGGCGGCAGCGGGGGGTCGTCCGCCGCCGTGCCGGCCGAGATCGCGGGCCGCGTCACCTGCAGCTCGGGCGGCCGCGGCCGCGTCGCAGTGGGGTGCGACGACGGCACCGTGGGCCTCCTCGACCGCGGGTTCCGCCTCTCCTACGGCTTCCAGGCGCACGCCTCCTCCGTCCTCTTCCTCCAGCAGCTCAAGGTACGGACCGACCTTGAGCCCGGACTCGATCTGATTCTGATGTGATGTGATGCTGCGGGGTGGGATTCCTCCGCTTCCGAAAGTCGCTGAATTTGTTGGCGGCAGATTTCTTGTTACTGTGCTATAGTTAGTGTCGTCTGCTGCTGGATCATGTGTAATTAGGTCGCTGTTTAGAAACAAAAAGAGAGAAATGGCATGTTTCTTGCTACGACTTGGAAGCAGCTGCTGACTATGATGACCAAGAGACTTGAGGCAGGCCAATCTTAGATGGATCTCATAAGTCTTGCACTGCAACTGAGTCCTCAAGCAATGCCAAAAAATCGTATCCGAAATTGGACAACTATCCTGGTGAATTAGTTGATTATTATGTCAACATTTAACACCAAGGATTCCATTTGTTTTAGCCTATCAGATTCCCTATTATCAGCGAAAAAAATACATTTTTGTGCCAGTACCATAGATCATTTGTTATCTATGTACTGTACCTGTTACTGCTCCGTGAAACATTTATTCACTGTTTTATTGTGATAATTGCATCTGCATCCTATACTTAATCAGCAAATTTTCTGTGATCATCAGCAAAAAAATGTTCTTGTCACGGTTGGAGATGACGATCAGTCATCTTCGCAGTCATCGGCAATCTGTCTAAAGGTTTTTGACCTTGATAAAGTACAAGAAGAGGGATCAAGTACAGCAAGCCCTGTTTGTGTCCAAATTTTGCGGGTCTTCACCGATCAATTTCCTCAAGCAAAGGTAAATTCTCCTAGTTCATTTTGACACCAATGTAATGCATATCAGATGATCTGTTGTTACGAAGATTTGTATATATTATACGTATGCTAACATATGATTCTAGTTTAATTGGCTTATTTTGTTGGCTTTTGCAGATTACATCATTTATGGTTCTAGAAGAAGCACCACCTATTCTGTTGATTGCTATTGGACTGGACAATGGTTTCATTTATTGCATCAAAGGAGACATCGCACGCGAGCGTATTACACGCTTCAAGTTGCAGGTTGAGGCTTCTTCAGATGGCAGCACTAGTTTACCTATCACTGGTCTTGGTTTCCGAGTTGAGGGGCAAGCACATCAGCTCTTTGCTGTAACTTCTAGTTCTATATCCTTGTTCAGCTTGCATGTTCATCCACCAAGGAGGCAAACACTTGATCAGATTGGTTGCCAGACTAATGCTGTGGCAATGAGTGACCGAATGGTAAGGATGGTTTGCACATGTTCCTCTGCTAATTCTCTGATCATTCAGCTGTACATGTTCATTTTGTAATTTTTTGGTAATTAAATATGCTTTAGGACTTGTTTGGTCAGGCTAGGGTACCATTCTTGACAGAAGAAGTTTAACTAGCAAGAACTTTGTAGTTATTTGTCTAGCCTCAAATTAATTTGCCAACTCAAAAGCTGTCACAGCAACAGCAAACCCTGTGGCATATGATACCCTTGGCAGGTACTGTGCCCATTGTCCAAATAGGATCAGTATTAAAAAAAGGGAGTCCTAGTCCACAAAATCACTATCCAATTGGTTACAGATGTTGTGCATGGCGTGCTGTATAGCTTTTTGTTAGAATTCTGGGGTGTGAGTGTGTTTGGGTCAGGACTTCCCTCCTGTCCATTGTACTTTTTTTGAGAAAAGAATGGTTAGATATGTTGACCATGTTGTTTTCTCCATCCATAAGATAATGTATACAATAAAATTTAGGAAACTTTAGGCTAGTTTTATAGTTTTGGGCATTCAGTTCATGGTTGCTTTCTTGTGCATGTATTTCTTTATCTCTCATGCCTGTGTTGTTCGTTATTAGAATCACCTGTTTGGCTGCAAACCTTATTTGTTCCATATTCATCGACAGGATCTGATCATTGGTAGACCTGAAGCTGTGTATTTCTATGAAGTCGACGGTAGGGGTCCTTGCTGGGCATTTGATGGTGAGAAAAAGTTTGTAGGTTGGTTCCGAGGCTATTTACTTTGCATTATTGAAGATCAGAGGACCCAGAAGAGTACCCTTAACGTTTATGATCTTAAAAATCGGCTGATTGCACATAGCATGCCTGTGGGGGATGTTTCACATTTGGTCTGTGAGTGGGGTTATATTATTCTTATTATGGCTGACAAAAAAATTCTGTGCATTGGAGAGAAAGACATGGAAAGTAAGCTTGATATGTTGTTCAAGAAAAATCTTTATACAGTTGCAATCAATCTTGTACAAAGTCAACAGGCTGATCCTGCTTCGACTGCTGAGGTGCTGCGTAAGTATGGTGACCATCTGTATGGGAAACAGGAATATGATGAGGCTATGTCCCAGTATATCAACACTATTGGTCATCTTGAACCATCATATGTTATACAGAAGTTCCTTGATGCAAAGCGCATCTACAACTTGACAAATTATTTAGAGAAGTTACATGATAGAGGGTTAGCATCTAAAGACCACACTACCCTTCTGTTGAACTGCTATACCAAATTGAAGGATGTGGAGAAACTAAACGATTTCATCAAAGATGAAGACGGGATAGGTGATATCAAGTTTGATGTGGAAACTGCCATAAGAGTATGCCGTGCTGCTGGATATCATGAACATGCTATGTTTGTGGCAAAAAAGGCTGGGAGGCATGAGTTGTATTTGAAGATTTTACTTGAGGATCTGGGTAGATATGATGAGGCACTGCAATACATATCTGGCCTTGAGGCAAATCAAGCAGGTCTTACTGTAAAAGAATATGGGAAAATTCTTGTGGAACATAGACCTGCCGAAACAGTTGAAATACTGCTAAGGCTCTGTACAGATGTTGGAGATTCTACAGCAAGAAGAGGTTCAAACAGCATGCACATGCTTACGATACCATCGCCAATGGATTTCGTGAATATATTTGTTCACAGCCCACAATATCTGATGGAATTTCTGGAAAATTATATCAAAGCAGTCAAGGACTCACCTGCACAAACAGAAATTCATGACACCCTACTGGAGCTCTATATTTCTAATGATTTGAGCTTCCCATCGACCTCACAAGAAAATGGCTTTCAGAATCACAATATAAAAGAAACAAAAGGTAAAGAAACCGCAAATGGTTACAAGTCAGGAACAAGGGAGAAGGGAAATATTGGAAAGGAAGATACTAAAATATCAAAGAATATTGTTGATAGGAGAAGGAAAGGGCTTGCATTACTCAAATCTGCTTGGACATCTGAGATGGAAGATCCTTTGTATGATGTCGACCTTGCTCTTATTCTCTGTAATACACATGCATTCAAAGACGGATTGCTCTTTCTATATGAGAAACTAAAACTTTACAAAGAAGTTATTAGTTGTTACAAGCAAGCTCACGATCATCAAGGTTTAATTGCATGCTGCAAGAAGCTGGGGGACTCGTCTCAAGGAGGGGATCCATCTCTGTGGGGTGATCTGTTGAAGTATTTTGGGGAGCTCGGGGAAGATTGTTCTAAAGAAGTTAAAGAGGTCTTGACCTACATTGAGAAGGACGATGTTGTGCCTCCCATTGTTGTGCTGCAGACACTATCAAAAAACCCGTGCTTGACGCTCTCAGTTGTCAAGGATTACATTGCTCGCAAACTTGAGCAAGAATCAAAGCTAATTGAAGATGATAGAAAATCCATTGACAAGTATCAGGTTAGTAATTCTTTTTTTTTTTGCGAGTAGGTTAGTAATTCATTTGTGAAGTTATTGGAACATTTATTTCCCATTGCCAATTTTAGTATTTTATAAAATATCTAGGAGATGGCATTAGTATTGCTTGGTTCCTTGATAAATGAGAGATAAACAAAACATAATGGTTTTAGATACAATGCAATGCAGGACCAGTTTAAAATAAGTACATGGGAAATTTGTGTTTGGCTGTTTGCACTGACACATTATATGAAGCTGTTATTGTGATGATGCTATCTCAAATGTAGTTCTTGTAAATTGTTTTGTTTTCCCCTTGTACCCTGCAATCATGATATACCAAACATTGTAGCTGGAGGTAGAACAACATTCAGGAGCCACTCTTTACCACCATATACCTTACTGCCTTACATGTGATGAACCTATGTACGGATGCATCTGAACTCTAGATTTCTACACTAATTTGGTTTTCTTGGATATATCATAATGATTATATTATTGTTCATACTTATTTTAGACACA
Organism: Echinochloa crus-galli; assembly: GCA_900205405.1. Taxonomy (NCBI): domain Eukaryota; kingdom Viridiplantae; phylum Streptophyta; class Magnoliopsida; order Poales; family Poaceae; genus Echinochloa; species Echinochloa crus-galli. Next base: position 1,590,429 of record OAMR01000039.1, read on the forward strand.
CAGTTAGAGGTTAGTATGGACAATTACAATAGCTTCTCCCACATGATTGGGTTTTTCCTTTTCTTTCAATTTTGAGAGTATGGCACTGAAATCAGAATATCTGATTAAAAAATTGCTTCAATGGTAGCGATAAATTTCTTGAAATTCACAATGAACCATAATGAGTTTCACTTGAATAGAATAATGTCCTAGATAATAATGCCAATTGAGCATGTCTAAAGCTTAATAGCCCTATAACAAGCCCATGCAAGTATTTTTTTTCTATTTCTTGTATGCCAAAAGAGTGGTCAATATAATTTTCTACAGATGTAGCACGATTTGTGAGCAGATATTTGAAACTTGGTAGACAGAATTAGTCTACATCCATTGAAGTTGAACGTGATTTGAAACAATACCTTTTTACAGGAGGAGACAGAGTTGATGAAAAGGGAGATTGAGGATCTCAAGACAAACGCAAAGGTTTTCCAACTCAGCAAGTGTACGGCTTGTACTTTCACCCTTGATCTTCCAGCTGTCCATTTCATGTGCATGCATTCATTCCACCTCCGCTGCCTTGGAGACAATGAAAAAGAATGCCCGGAATGCGCACCTGAATATAGATCTGTTATGGAGGCAAAGCAGAAGCTGGAACAAAACGCCAGGGACCATGACCTATTTTTCAGGCAGTTGAGGGGCTCGAAAGATGGGTTTTCTGTCATCGCAGACTATTTTAGCAAGGGCATAGTGAGCAAGACAACCGTACCGCCTGAGAACGGCCGATAGGGAAGGACCGCTGGCACCGCTTTGCCTTGTACAGCATTTATATGGTGTTGTTCCCCTTTCTTCGGCGATTGAACATACACGAGTGCGCCCCTGCGTCTGTCAATTATAGCGGTTTGAGGTACAGATATTAAGTTAACATCATGTACTGGACTGTCCTATCTGGCCTATTTCATCCATGCTGTGAGTTTTTATTGACATGGCATTGTAAATTCTCTTCTCCGGCGGCTCCCTTTTTGCGGGCAAATGTTGCTTAGACTGTGCTGCTCCTTCCAGCATTGAGTATTTGTTGTTTGGTTTATGCCCTCATTGTTTGACAGCAGAAGTGTCACGTGGATCATGTTTTTGAATGTTTCAGCAAATATCGCGTCTGTTTAGTTACTGCAACCTTGTGTATCCAGTCCAGAGTTACTCCCTTGCAATATGCATTTTGTGATATATATCTCTGAACATGTTTGTTTTCAATGCTACCTTGCAAGTTACAACTGGCTTGCCTCTTGGGTTTAGCCATGGTATTCAGTCACTCTCCCTGTATTCTCCCTGCCATGCGAGCCCTGAACATTCCCGAGTTACTGTTTGCAGTTGCAGCTTCTGATTGCTGCCCCTGCTACAGCATACAGAAGAGTAGCGCATGTGCCGGAAGTACGCCGGTCACAGGTTTGGCCGTTTGGGTGTTCCACTTGGAGGTCTTGGTAGCATGGGAGACGGTGTGCCTTGAGCATCAAGGTGTGCCCGGAGGCTGCCGCCCTTTTTGATGCCTCTATCACGGTATCAGTAGGGAACGGCGAGCAGACTATGTTCTGTACAGATAATTGGGTGGATGGTCAATCCATTTGTGATCTTGCGCCCACACTAGTTGGCTCTGTCGGATCGCGGATAAAGAGAACTAGGACAGTGGCCCAAGGACTTGCACAGCGTCGCTGGATTCGGGATATTACCGGAAGACTTTCAGTGACCTCGGTGATAGAATACCTGCATCTATGGAACAAACTCTAGCAAATTCAGTTGATGCAAGGAACGGAGGATGTGGTACGTTGGCGATGGACCTCTACAGGGCAATTCTCCGTGCAATCAGCCTACCAGGCACTGCATCTTGGAAAGATTAATTTCTATAGCGCCGACCGCATTTGGAAGACTTGGGCACCATTGCGGGTGAAGATCTTCTTCTGGCTTGCCACCCGGGAACGTGTTTGCACTGCGGACAGAAGACGGCGTCGCGGCTTGGATGCTCACGATGAGTGCTTTATGTGCAGCCAGGCTAGTGAAACGGCAATCCATCTGATCGTCTCCTGCCCGGTCGCCAAGGAAGTCTGGTGGCGGGTGCTCTCCTGGGCGCATTGTTCTTGCATCTTCATTGCTGCCGAGGTCTCCATTCAGGAATGGTGGGAGCATCTCCTCTCCATGCAGCAGCCGGCCAAGAGGAAAGGTGTGAGCAGTCTGTTCATGATAATCGGATGGCACATTTGGAAGGAGAGGAATGGGAGGCTCTTTGATAGAACTGCAGCATCCATGACGGTGCTTGTGCAGCGCATCAAGGACGGGGCCGAGCTGTGGGTAGAGGCTGGAGCTAGGGGCTTAGGGAGTTTATTTCGCGAGTAGTCCACTTTATTTCATGTACATGTTTACGTGCTTGTAATTATACACAGCTCTCCTGCGTATTCGAGAAAAAAAAGATGTTCCACTTCTTGCGTTTGCATGATTCGTCTGAACCGTGATCAAGGCCTCAACCACTGACTGCCGACCCCATGAGAACATGGAGATGTTCCTCTGGAAATTAAAAAAAAAAGACACTGGGGACTCTGGCACTCTGCTCGTGCACAAAACGGCGACACCTCGGCCGCCGCAGCGTCGCCGGCCGACCGTTCCGACAAGCCCCAATCATACGAGGCACCCGCCGCTCCTCACGTGCCCCTGGCCTGGCGCAGGTCAACACATACGCACGCGTACGCCATACACACCGGCACAGTACGCTACGGGCGCACTGTCTCTGTCCCCCACTCGTGTGAGTTGCGCCGCGGCTGCCTGCGCTCAGAAGCTCCAAAGCTGTCCTCATGATGGCAGGAGCCAGCAGCGGCGGCTGATCGGCCGAGCTCGGACGGACAGCGGGACAGCCCGGCAGCTCATCAATGGGTACGCCACTCGGGGCTCACCTCTCTTCTTATTCTTCTTCCTCTGCCTTTTCCTTTGCGTTCGTTCCCCTGCTTTTTCCCCTGCGATCTCGAGGCTCCTACGGGTTGCCATCCATCGCTGTTGGTTTTGGGCCCGTGGAACTGTGTGTGTGTTCCTCGGCCTCCGCGAAAGTTGTTCCCTTCTCTTTGCCATTTTCGGCTTGCTAATCGAGCACATTTTACCCCCAGCCACTGTGATTTCGGCTCCTTTTTCGCCGCATTTTCGAGACGATTCAGCTGTATGTGTGTGTGTTCAGTTCTTGCTCCCCTTCCTGCTCCTTATTCCTTCTTCTAAAGCTGCATCGATTCCACCCTTTTCCCCTTTTGCTTTGGCCTTGTCCCTCCTTCCCTTTGATCGGCCTGACTGATGTGACGGTCTTGTCATCATGGGCATCTCCCACAACTTCTTGACCGCACCAGTGGCCGGCGAGTCTGAGCACTGACACCAGCCGCGTCTCCCTCTGCTTGTTCTTGGTTTGCCGAGCAGGAGTAGCGGGAGGGGCCGGGAAGAACAAGAACCTGGGGAGGTTGCAATGCCGAGGTGGGATTCGGAGGCCGGAGCGGCCGCGGCGGTGAGGCTGGCCTGCAAGATCCGGAAGCGCCGCGCGGTGTCGTCGTCAGGGGCCTCGAGGAGGCTGCGGTGCAGGCGCCCCGCGGTGCTGCTGCCGCGGCGGGGCGCGGCCGGGGACATGTCGGAGTCGTCCCGGAGCCGGCATTGCCGCCTCGCCGACGGGGCGCGGCCGTCGGCGTCGTCCAGGAGGCTCGTCGACGCGTTCTGGCAGGACATGGACAGGGGTGTGCGGCTTGAGGCGGACGCCGCGGCGGCGCGCCGGAGCTTGGTTCCATGGAGCGGCGCGTCCACGGAGGTGAGGCGGTGCGCGCGGTTGAGCCAATCTACGGTTTGGCTGCGTTATTTGGGGACGTTTGTGGGTGATGATGACCAATTGGCATTCACTGTGTTGTGATTTAAGATGTCCAAGAAGTCAAGAAGCCGGAGCAAGATTTTGGAGGCGGATGACAAGGGAAGGCGGCGCAACGGCAGTGGCCGGTGGTTTTCGGCGGACATGAGTGCGATGGAGGTAAGATAACCAGAAATTATGTTGGATTCTAAGTTACAACTTTGTTTTGTAGTTGTGCTTTTACCGTTAAAACAAATGCTTTGCTTTTGTGCATATTCTGTTTGGTTTGTGCACTGTAGTTCACCGCAATTGGCAAAGCTCTGATTGTAGTGCTATTACAATTTGCAAAATCATAATAAGCTCAATTTAGTTGAAAATTGCTGGAAAAATTGTGAAAACTTCTGTGAGTTATACTGGTCTTCTCGTGTTTTGATGACCAACATTGCTCTTGGTTCAGTCATTATTGTTGAAGCGACTACCTGCAAATTTTAACTAATTTAACCAAAATGGTAAAGGATGAAACGCCTGGATAGGCTCTGAGTTCTCCAGCTATGATCTCAAAAAAGTTAAGTCCTCAAGCTTCTGATGATGCATAATAAACCAACTAATTCTAAGAAAAGAAATCTCTAGCTTTGGAAAGGCGATAACTTTTAACATTCTATCCCAACCTAGTGCACTCTAGGTTTGATAATTTTATTATGCTCTATTCCTTGGCCGTAAGGAAGCATTATTATGGCCACCTGAGAATAGTAATCTGAATAGTAGGCTGCATAGGAAGGTGCTAATTGTTGAGTTCTGAAGCTACTCAATGCCGACATAGCTGTCAGTAAAAAAGGGAATGTGTTACTTCTGAATGGCTAAAACTTCTTCACGCATCATTCATCACTGTACGCCATCAGTGGCAAGTTGATTCTGTAAACATGAAAGCTTAGTCAACTTCCAAAGCTATATAGTTTCTTGATTCAGTCAGTATTGAAGTGATTACTGCATATTTGAAGTAATAACTTAACCAAAAACAATAAAGGTGATTTGTCTGAATAGGTTCTGACTTCAGAGTCTGAGATATCAAGCTACCCATGGTATTTTATATAAACCTAGCTAGTTGTAAGGATAAAGGTATCTTCCACTTGAAAAAGGCAATATAACTTTTGACACCAAAGTTGGTTTCCATAGATTCAATATGCTATTCTAAGGCTTCAAGAAATCATGTTAGCGGCTTTCTCAAAAAAGAAATCATGTTAGCGACCACCTAACAGTTGCTCTCTGGATAGTGCACTGCATAGGCGCCAACTGTTGAGTTCTGAAGCTACTTATAAATTTAGGGAACGCCGACCTAGTTGCATGTAAAAAGGAATGTTTCACTTCAGAAAGGCGAAAGCTTTTGATGCCTCATTCAACGTAGGACACCTTTAAGTGCAAATCATGAAAGCAGAAATGTGAGGCACATCTCCAAGGAAGCATTTTGATATGCACACGCATCTTGTCCACTTCTGCAACTGGCTACGAGCTAGCTTGTACCAGCTTAATTGTATATTGTATTGATGAGGTGGCTCAATGATACTTTGTTCATCTCTAGACTGTTAGGTAGGATAAGTTATTGAGCAGCAGTTTCCTTTTAGGTACATGGGTTGTAAACACATTGGTTAAGAATCGAACAATCTTGAAACCTTGAGAAGGCAAATTGGATGGTTGCAAGGTTGGTTGAAGCTAATATTCAATTAGAAAATAATTCAACTCGATGTTTGGACCAGGACAGCCTCAGAGATATTTGATATGTAGTTTACATGTATTTTAGTTTTAGTTTATTTTCCTTTTGATAAGGGATGCTGCTAATTTACGCTTGTTTTTTTTATCAACTATGAATATGACTGACAGCATAATATTGCTACATTAGTTTTACTGAATGATAGTATCAGTCTGTTTATCTACCTGAAGGGAGTTTATGAGGCCTGAAAAAATCTAACAAACTTAATCGAATATGACGTGTTACTTCTTGCTTAACTCCATCTAAACATTTGTTCATTTCATATTAGTACATTGATTTTTTTTCTAAGAATGGTAGCACTAATCACTGAAGTTATAAAGCTTTGTTGATCTTTTTCAGGTAGTTACATGCTCCCAAGACGATGTTTCAAGATGTCCTGAGGAGAAAACATTCAACCTGCAGGACCTGCACAACAGCTTGATTGCATCTAAAGAACTTGTCAAAGTACTAGCCCACATCTGGGGACCTGGAGACCTGAATCCTTCAACTGTCTCGCTCATTTCTGCACTGCGTTCTGAGCTTGATGTTGCTCGTTCTCATGTGAGGAGACTTATCAGGGAACAAAAATCAGATACCCACAACATCGGGGGCTTAAAAAAGCAACTTACAGATGAAATGGAATCTTGGAAGGTTAAACAGAAGGAGAAGGTTGCGAATGCTCTCCAATTCATGGTTTCGGAGCTGGACAGTGAGAAGAAGTCAAGGAAAAGGGCAGAAAAGGCAAACAAGAAGCTAAGCATTGCCTTAGCCAACACTGAAGCCTCATTGCAGGTAGCAACCAAAGAACTTGAAAGGGAGAGGAAATCTAAAGGAAGAATTGAGAGGATCTGCAGCAAGCTCATCAGAGGCATTGACGAGGACAAGGCCGAGGTGGAGGCGCTGAAGAGAGAAACTGAGAAGGCACAAGAAGAGCTTCAGAAAGAGCGTGAGATGCTTCAGCTTGCGGATGAGTGGCGCGAACAGCGAGTTCAGATGAAGCTGCTGGAAGCTCGGTTGCAGTTTGAGGAGAAGAATGCAGCTGTTAATCAGCTGCGTGACGAGCTCCAAGCATATATGGGTACTAGGAAAGAGCAGGAACCGGCAAATGATCCAATGCAACTGTTTGATGCATCTGAAACTGGCGCAGCTGATGCAAGTGCTAACAGAAATGGTGGAAATTGCAGCGATGGCGGAGAAGACGATGCATCAGAAGGCAGTGACATGCACTCCATTGAACTGAACGTCGAAGGCATGAGTAAGACCTACACCTGGAGCTACACTCCTTCCTCAAAAAGCAGGCAGAAGCATGCATCCTTTTCAGATAAAGGGATGGATGGCGCCAATTCGTGCTACTTAGAGCGAAGCTTTCAGGACCTGGATGAAGAATTGGAGGGAGACTGGGCGGAAGGGAGCAACGAGATGTTAAACTTTGAGCATGATAAGGAGAGGTATCAAGCAATCAAGAATCTAAGGGAGCAGATGCTGTCTGGGTCAGGGTTCATCCTGTCACATGGTAGAGAAAATGCTGAAAGGGAGTATTGTGGCTTGTAAGATAAATTAAACATGAACAATTTAATTATGATGTGTCATATGAGTCGCTGTTATATATAAAGGTTACTCTTTGTGAATTTCTTTGCTGTCACCGGGATCTTTTCGCCTGAATTGTGTGCTCCGAGACAAGTGGGGAACGGCAGAACTGATGCATGGCCGCAAGGGCCAGCAGAGACGGCGTCGTGAATTTGATTCCAGTGTTGAAAATGGGAAATCTAGTGTTGCAGTGGTTACGACTCACAAATGTAGATTTGGTGAACTTTGTCTCAAATCATCACGATACATCAAACAAGAAAACGTGTCGTGAAGGTGGCCGGCGAGTGCTGGCTCAGTTGAAACCAGAACTGGCCCTGGCACAGTCAACAACACATGAAACACAAGGAATGGTGTAAAATTGCAATGGCAGAACATATTATGATCTGGTGGTAAGATTGCAGGCATAAGTACTCAGAATTTGGAAAACTACAGGATTTCGAGCACAAAAGTTGGCTGCAAAGTGAGAAATGGACCCACGCTAGCACTAGCAGAAAAATATGACATTGTGCTGCAAAACGCAGTGCACCACGACAGCAAAATCAATACATCTAGAGCATAGCAGCAATCCAGCAACTTCAGGCATACATGTGGTTTACTTGAATGAAAAGGTTGACCATTATCTATAACAGATTATCATTTTCTGTGCTGTTGGCTGTTGCATATGAAATTACTTTACCAGCTTCAAATGTTATCAGTACTCCAGCCTTTGCAAATTAAGCGTTACAAGCTGCACTACAATCCGAAGGGACGTGTCCTCTCTAAGAAAAATACATGATGTTTCCATCTCCTTAGCATCAGAAACTAACACATCCCAGTACAGTTCCCAAAGCTCTCCTTCTCAAGGAATCAAGTTTGAACATGTGCAAAGGAACTACCAAATTCTTCCCCTGCAAAATTGCTCCGAAGATAAGATTCGTTCACGATATTCCGGTCTCTGTTTAGGAAAACGACTGGCTATGGAAAGCTACATGATGACTTCTGAAAGACTGGCTATGAAAGACTGCCCATTACTCATTCGTGCTGCTCATATATTTGCATGTAGGCTTCTGAAAGAGCTACCATTTGAGGAAGAGTCTCAGTAACATGGAGATCCTGCATCTCATACCTGAGGTGAAGATTATCAAATGATTAGATCAGGGCTACCATACCTCATAAAAACAATTCCATGTTAGCTGAGGAACGTACCAGGCCTCTTCTGATTTCCGCTGTACAAATACTCTGTAGCATCCTTCGCCTGGCTTTCCATCATGCACAATGTTCGCTATAAGATCGTACTTCGACCGTAGCTTGTCATTTTCCTTGGGCTTAGGTAATGGAATATAGTCCTTCAATTCCAAGTTCTTCACAGGAAAATTAACTGTAATGTTGTTTAAAACCTCTTAGAACAAGTGGGTTACCAGGGAGAACAGCAACAAATTTAATCAAGTGAACACAAATCTCACCTAGAGTAGGATTTTTCTCAATGAAGAAGTTGTTTTTGGTAAACCGTCGCATATGAAGGATCAGGTACTTTGGCAGTCTAGTGACTCTGTACCTCATCCGAGCAATGGATGGACGGACAACCTCTGTCACAGTCTCACCATCAAACTTCTTCAGTATGTTAAATAATGGGACCTGAACAGTATTGAAGATTTAGATTTCCAATATATCCAGTCATAACAATCTAGAACAAAACATCTCGATCCAGAAAAAGAAGGCATGGAAAGGAATGCCAAGGATTCATAGGGTGGGTAAAATTGAAGATATTGTTCCTTCAGTAAACGCAACTCTAGAATGAGATCAGTTAGGCACTATGTAGATGATCAATCATTTGACCTAAAAGCTCTTGGTATCAGCCTTTGCCTTTCTGGTATTTTCCAATGACAATATGCATACAGATATTCTGTAAGCATGTCCATGCTTCATGGGCATTTACACAGAATGGCCAGGAGCAAACAAACTGTAGGAAAGCATTACTCACAATAGACTGTGAGAGTAGTGTCCTTGTACAAAACAAGACTAAAAATTAAAGCATGCGGTTACAGTGAATTTAAGTTTGAGGCTCTAAGGACAACATTTGTATAAAAGATTGCCTCACATCTCTTCGAAAAAAAAAGGGGGTCTTCTATGTAAGTTTAGAAGTATAAGAAAATTGAGAAATGCCCTCCCAAAATAGCTCTACCAATTCAGGCGGGAGCCAAGCTTCACTGATAACAGATATGTTAATGCTCAAGCTAGTTGTAACAATATTTACTTGGTTCTCACATCATCAATCCCAGAAATCCTAGTAGCAAACAACCTAGAGTTCTACACATGTACATCAACGCTAAACAATCCACGCGAGATTATAACCAGAACTACATAGGTGCTTGTGAAAGAGATACCTGTGGGATGATATTTTTCTCCATGGCGTCTTTGAAAAGAGGGGGAGGTGGCAGGTCAAGACCAAGCATCAAGAATGGGACCTTAGATGTTTCAGTGACAGTACCATCTGCTGTTCCAATCACTGAACCCGCATCGCCATTCAGCTCATCACCATCCTCCCTCCTTTCCATTATATGCTTCCTGTGAACCTCCTTAACAACTTCAAGTTCTCCCTGCAAGAACAGGGACTCCAATGTGACCTTATAGTTGCGGAGGTGATATAAATTATGTTGTTGATGTCCAGAAAAGCTAACCTGAAAGCAATCATGTATTATGCTTCTGTTTTTCCTCCTTGAGCTTTTTAGTTTCGCGTGCAGTGTATTCAAGAGCCATGACATAAATTCCACAGGATCTGACTGTACACCGATCTGAAACCGCTTGTTGCTGGCCTTCATAACTGCTTGCAGAAACTCATGAGGACTCACCTGGAACAGAAAACAATATGGTGTGTGTTATTTATTTACGGAAACGTTTGAGATAAAGGGATAGCACAAAACATGTTGGAAACTGATTTAACAAATCAACCTGGCCCTTGAAGTTCCTAGCATGCCAAACCTTTCGTGTCAGTTCCCCAAAACGATGAACCAATGGCGATTTACTATGCTGATAATTTTTAGGGATTAAAAAGAAATTTCTCAGAGGAGTAACTCTCATCAATGACTGTATTGTGACATTCACAAAATCAGTCTCCTTGATGTTGTTAAGACCAACCTGCAGAACAGTAGTTACTTAGATGAGATAAAAAGCCTTAATAGCCAAAGTTCTAGTTTCACAAGTGCCTACAAATTTCCATGTGCAATAAAAGCGTATTCTTGAGATACAAGTTACAACACAGTGGCATTCATATAACAGAATAATACAATCAGACGGATGAACTTTAGAAAAAAAGTTCCATGAACAACCAAGTATCCAGTTATTTGTATGCAAGTCCGCAGCAGATTCAGTTCGTACTGCAAGGAATCTTTAAATTCATTTGTTATTTTTCTCGGTATTTCGTAATGCACAGACAAACAACAACTTTTCTGAACTTAAAAAATTATATTTTGGTAGAATTGGTGAAGGAAGATTCCATAAAAAAGATCCCACTGCATAGCAAATGAAGTATAGCAGGTAAACCATCCCATAGGGAGATCATCTAAGGATCCTTAAGTCAATTTCAAGGGTACATACCATTCCAGGTAGATAATTGGAGCCATCAAGTGCCCTAGACCACTGCTTGTTCTTGTCAAGATTTAGAACCTGATCTTTCGTGAACCTGTCAGAACAGTATGCCAATTAGCAACCTGAAACTGGCTGCCGAAGCGATCAAGTGCTTTGGAATGTAAATGTTAGAGGCAATGGAGAAGCACCTTGGATTCAGAACATGCCGGATATCTTCTAATGATGGGTCATTAATCTCATATCCATCAGGAAGACAGTATGCCCTCTCAGTTTGAAGATTAATGAACACATGATGGCCCGCTTCAAGACTGTGTGTGTAAGCATGAGATTTCAAGCCTCTTCCTTGGAAATACTTTCCACAGACCAAGCAGGCATACACATTCAAATTTGACAAGGATATTGAACAGAACTTCTCAAAATCAAAATCAAGGACCTGCAAAGCAGCACAAAATGTACTCGGCTGTAAATAACCATGAGAAGTAACAAAAAAAAATGTTACATGAACTAGATCAACAAATCAATCAGCCATCAGAGTACAGATTTTACATATGTAACATGTGCAGCATGAGAGTGATCATATGAATTAATCTGGATAATTTGTCATGTCATGCAACAAAGTTTACTAAGATGAATGGACATAGGACATAGCATATGTCAATCATAGTACTGGAAGATGTTGATGAAACTACACTGCAGATTAAACCATTAGGATAGTACATTTTAGTCAGCTATATCAGATAACACAAATTAGATACACTTCTAGAACAATATCAGCAACTGGTAATTCAACAGCTACAAGCATATCTCCTTGAGCTATGGACAAAGGGGACAAGTTAAGCTAAGCTAAATCGCATCATCAAGCCACACGAAATTGGCATCTAAAACCTTAGGTGTACCTGTCTGTTCACGGTGTCCAGGTAAGGGCAGTCTCGGCGAAGCTCCACCTGCCTCGGCTTCCTCTCCGGAGCCCTCCTCACATCGTCCTCGTCGTCGTCGTCCTCGCCCTCGTCCCCCTCCTCCGCGCGACGGCCATTAGCCTGGCCCCTGGCTACTTCCTCCTCCTCGTCATCCTCGTAGCTCGCGAGCCCCAGCAGCGACTCGCCCTCCGCGCGCGGGCGCTTCTCGCCCGCGCCCCCACCGGCGAGCTCCTCCTCCGCCTCCTCCTCGCGGTCGCGTTTGCGCGTCGGGGATGGCTGCTCGTCTGTGCCCATCGGCCGCGCCCGCAAGGCTCTAGGGTTTGGGGCGTCGATGCGGCGGAGGCGGAGGCGGGCGGCGGGCGGCGAGGATGGAGAGGGTGGAATCAGCGTGGGCTTTCGGGAGGGCAAGGAGGCCGTAGTAGATCCCCGTGGATTGATTGTCAGTCGCCGCCTTCGCTGGCCTGGCCCAACAGAGCAGCAGCTCTTCTATTGTTCTGGGCTTACGGGCTTACGGGGTGCGGCTAGACTCTACACGGCCATTTTCACTTCATTTGGGCTTCGGCGCCTAGCATTTCTCTATGGGCCTTCGCCGGGCCCCGACGTCCCCCACCGGTGCTACCACCACCACCGGTAGAACCAGTGGTGTTGGTAAGGGCCCCACCACGGTGCCGGTCACGGCGACGACGCCCACTCTTCTCTCCCTTGCCCCCTCCAGCTCCGCTCGGCCCATTCGTTCACGATATTCCGGTCTCTGTTTAGGAAAACGACTGGCTATGGAAGGCTACATGATGACTTCTGAAAGACTGGCTATGAAAGACTGCCCATTACTCATTCGTGCTGCTCATATATTTGCATGTAGGCTTCTGAAAGAGCTACCATTTGAGGAAGAGTCTCAGTAACATGGAGATCCTGCATCTCATACCTGAGGTGAAGATTATCAAATGATTAGATCAGAGCTACCATACTTGGACTCATAAAAATAATTCCATGTTAGCTGAGGAACGTACCAGGCCTCTTCTGATTTCCGCTGTACAAATACTCTGTAGCATCCTTCGCCTGGCTTTCCATCATGGACAATGTTCCCTATAAGATCATACTTCGAACGTAGCTTGTCATTTTCTTTGGGCTTAGGTAATGGAATATAGTCCTTCAATTCCAAGTTCTTCACAGGAAAATTAACTGTAATGTTGTTTAAAACCTCTTAGAACAAGTGGGTTACCAGGGAGAACAGCAACAAATTTAATCAAGTGAACACAAATCTCACCTAGAGTAGGATTTTTCTCAATGAAGAAGTTGTTTTTGGTAAACCGTCGCATATGAAGGATCAGGTACTTCGGCAATCTAGTGACTCGGTACCTCATCCGAGCAATGGATGGACGGACAACCTCTGTCACAGTCTCACCATCAAACTTCTTCAGTATGTTAAATAATGGGACCTGAACAGTATTGAAGATTTAGAATTCCAATATATCCAGTCATAACAATCTAGAACAAAACATCTCGATCCTGAAAAAGAAGGCATGGAAAGGAATGCCAAGGATTCATAGGGTGGGTAAAATTGAAGATATTGTTCCTTCAGTAAACGCAACTCTAGAATGAGATCAGTTAGGCACTATGTAGATGATCAATCATTTGACCTAAAAGCTCTTGGTATCAGCCTTTGCCTTTCTGGTATTTTCCAATGACAATATGCATACAGATATTCTGTAAGCATGTCCATGCTTCATGGGCATTTACACAGAATGGCCAGGAGCAAACAAACTGTAGGAAAGCATTACTCGCAATAGACTGTGAGAGTAGTGTCCTTGTACCAAACAAGACTAAAAATAGAAGCATGCGGTTACAGTGAATTTAAGTTTGAGGCTCTAAGGACAACATTTGTATAAAAGATTGCCTCACATCTCTTCGAAAAAAAAAGGGGGTCTTCTATGTAAGTTTAGAAGTATAAGAAAATTGAGAAATGCCCTCCCAAAATAGCTCTACCAATTCAGGCGGGAGCCAAGCTTCACTGATAACAGATATGTTAATGCTCAAGCTAGTTGTAACAATATTTACTTTGTTCTCACATCATCAATCCCAGAAATCCTAGTAGCAAACATTACCCTAGAGTTCTACACATATAAACATCAAGGCTAAACAATCCACGTGAGATTATAACCAGAGAACTACATAGGTGCTTGTGAAAGAGATACCTGTGGGATGATATTTTTCTCCATGGCGTCTTTGAAAAGAGGGGGAGGTGGCAGGTCAAGACCAAGCATCAAGAATGGGACCTTAGATGTTTCAGTGACAGTACCATCTGCTGTTCCAATCACTGAACCCGCATCGCCATTCAGCTCATCACCATCCTCCCTCCTTTCCATTATATGCTTCCTGTGAACCTCCTTAACAACTTCAAGTTCTCCCTGCAAGAACAGTGACTCCAATGTGACCTTATAGTTGCGGAGGTGATATAAATTATGTTGTTGATGTCCAGAAAAGCTAACCTGAAAGCAATCATGTATTATGCTTCTGTTTTTCCTCCTTGAGCTTTTTAGTTTCGCGTGCAGTGTATTCAAGAGCCATGACATAAATTCCACAGGATCTGACTGTACACCGATCTGAAACCGCTTGTTGCTGGCCTTCATAACTGCTTGCAGAAACTCATGTGGACTCACCTGAACAGAAAACAAGATGGTGTGTTATTTATTTACGGAAACGTGTTGAGATAAAGGGATAGCACAAAACATGTTGTAAACTGATTTAACAAATCAACCTGGCCCTTGAAGTTCCTAGCATGCCAAACCTTTCGTGTCAGTTCCCCAAAACGATGAACCAATGGTGATTTACTATGCTGATAATTTTCAGGGATTAAAAAGAAATTTCTCAGAGGAGTAACTCTCATCAATGACTGTATTGTGACATTCACAAAATCAGTCTCCTTGATGTTGTTAAGACCAACCTGCAGAACAGTAATTACTTAGATGAGATAAAAAGCATCAATAGCCAAAGTTCTAGTTTCACAAGTGCCTACAAAATTTCCATGTGCAAGAAAAGCGTATTCTTGAGATACAGCATAGTGGCATTCATATAACAGAATAATACAATCAGACAGATGAACTTTAGAAAAAAAGTTCCATGAACAACCGATTCAGTTGTTTGTATGCAAGTCAACAACAGATTCAGGTCGTACTGCAAGGAATCTTTAAATTCATTTGCTATTTTTCTCGGTATTTCATAATGCACAGACAAACAACAACTTTTCTGAACTTCAAAAAAATCGTATTTTGGTAGGATTGGTGAAGGAAGATTCCATAAAAAAGATCCCACTGCATAGCAAATAAAGTACAGCAGGTAAACCATCCCACAGGGAGATCATCTAAGGATCCTTAAGTCAATTTCAAGGGTACATACCATTCCAGGTAGATAATTGGAGCCATCAAGTGCCCTAGACCACTGCTTGTTCTTGTCAAGATTTAGAACCTGATCTTTCGTGAACCTGTCAGAACAGTATGCCAATTAGCAACCTGAAACTGGCTGCCGAAGCGATCTAGTGCTTTGGAATGTAAATGTTAGAGGCAATGGTGAAGCACCTTGGATTCAGAACATGCCGGATATCTTCTAATGATGGGTCATTAATCTCATATCCATCAGGAAGACAGTATGCCCTCTCAGTTTGAAGATTAATGAACACATGATGGCCCGCTTCAAGACTGTGTGTGTAAGCATGAGATTTCAAGCCTCTTCCTTGGAAATACTTTCCACAGACCAAGCAGGCATACACATTCAAATTTGACAAGGATATTGAACAGAACTTCTCAAAATCAAAATCAAGGACCTGCAAAGCAGCACAAAATGTACTCGGCTGTAAATAACCATGAGAAGTAACAAAAAAAAATGTTACATGAACTAGATCAACAAATCAATCAGCCATCAGAGTACAGATTTTACATATGTAACATGTGCAGCATGAGAGTGATCATATGAATTAATCTGGATAATTTGTCATGTCATGCAACAAAGTTTACTAAGATGAATGGACATAGGACATAGCATATGTCAATCATAGTACTGGAAGATGTTGATGAAACTACACTGCAGATTAAACCATTAGGATAGTACATTTTAGTCAGCTATATCAGATAACACAAATTAGATACACTTCTAGAACAATATCAGCAACTGGTACAGCAGCTACAAGTATATCTCCGGTGACTCTTTGAGCTATGGACGAAGGGGACAAGTCAAGCTAAGCTAATTCGCATTATAAGCCACACGAAATTGGCATCTAAAACGCAGGTGTACCTGTCTGTTCACGGTGTCGAGGTAAGGGCAGTCTCGGCGAAGCTCCACCTGCCTCGGCTTCCTCTCCGGAGCCCTCCTCACATCGTCCTCGTCGTCGTCGTCCTCGCCCTCGTCCCCCTCCTCCGCGCGACGGCCATTAGCCTGGCCCCTGGCTACTTCCTCCTCCTCGTCATCCTCGTAGCTCGCGAGCCCCAGCAGCGACTCGCCCTCCGCGCGCGGGCGCTTCTCGCCCGCGCCCCCACCGGCGAGCTCCTCCTCCGCCTCCTCCTCGCGGTCGCGTTTGCGCGTCGGGGATGGCTGCTCGTCTGTGCCCATCGGCCGCGCCCGCAAGGCTCTAGGGTTTGGGGCGTCGATGCGGCGGAGGCGGAGGCGGGCGGCGGGCGGCGAGGATGGAGAGGGTGGAATCAGCGTGGGCTTTCGGGAGGGCAAGGAGGCCGTAGTAGATCCCCGTGGATTGATTGTCAGTCGCCGCCTTCGCTGGCCTGGCCCAACAGAGCAGCAGCTCTTCTATTGTTCTGGGCTTACGGGCTTACGGGGTGCGGCTAGACTCTACACGGCCATTTTCACTTCATTTGGGCTTCGGCGCCTAGCATTTCTCTATGGGCCTT
>OAMR01000039.1:1609926-1670279 GCA_900205405.1 Echinochloa crus-galli
GGAGGAGGAGGAGGAGGAGGAGGAGGGCCCGACGGCGGCGGCATAGGAGAGGAGAGGGGGGAAGAAAGCAGAGAGGGGCGGCGGCGGCGGCGGCCGGCCGGCCATAGTGCCGGCGGCGGCGGCGCTACAGGGAAGGAGAGAAGGGAGACCTAGCTGATACCATGCTATTGGGAATAATTTCCTTGTATTCCTCCAACCCTAATGGGTGGGTATATAGTTATCCATACATGGGCCTAGATGGGCCTATTACAACTCCATACTCCAACACTCACAATAGACTGTGAGAGTAGTATCCTTGTACCAAACAAGACTAAAAATAGAAGCATGCGGTTACAGTGAATTTAAGTTTAAGGCTCTAAGGACAACATTTGTATAACAGATTGTCTCAGATCTCTTCAAAAAAATAAGGGGGTCTTATATGTAAGTTTATAGAAGTATAAGAAAATTGAGAAATGCCCTCTCAAAATAGTTCTACCAATTCAGGCGGGACTCGGGAGCCAAGCTTCACTGATAACAGATATGTTAATGCTCAAGCTAGTTGTAACAATATTTACTTGGTTCTCACATCATCAATCCCAGAAATCCTAGTAGCAAACAACCTAGAGTTCTACACATGTACATCAACGCTAAACAATCCACGCGAGATTATAACCAGAACTACATAGGTGCTTGTGAAAGAGATACCTGTGGGATGATATTTTTCTCCATGGCGTCTTTGAAAAGAGGGGGAGGTGGCAGGTCAAGACCAAGCATCAAGAATGGGACCTTAGATGTTTCAGTGACAGTACCATCTGCTGTTCCAATCACTGAACCCGCATCGCCATTCAGCTCATCACCATCCTCCCTCCTTTCCATTATATGCTTCCTGTGAACCTCCTTAACAACTTCAAGTTCTCCCTGCAAGAACAGTGACTCCAATGTGACCTTATAGTTGCGGAGGTGATATAAATTATGTTGTTGATGTCCAGAAAAGCTAACCTGAAAGCAATCATGTATTATGCTTCTGTTTTTCCTCCTTGAGCTTTTTAGTTTCGCGTGCAGTGTATTCAAGAGCCATGACATAAATTCCACAGGATCTGACTGTACACCGATCTGAAACCGCTTGTTGCTGGCCTTCATAACTGCTTGCAGAAACTCATGTGGACTCACCTGAACAGAAAACAAGATGGTGTGTTATTTATTTACGGAAACGTGTTGAGATAAAGGGATAGCACAAAACATGTTGTAAACTGATTTAACAAATCAACCTGGCCCTTGAAGTTCCTAGCATGCCAAACCTTTCGTGTCAGTTCCCCAAAACGATGAACCAATGGTGATTTACTATGCTGATAATTTTCAGGGATTAAAAAGAAATTTCTCAGAGGAGTAACTCTCATCAATGACTGTATTGTGACATTCACAAAATCAGTCTCCTTGATGTTGTTAAGACCAACCTGCAGAACAGTAATTACTTAGATGAGATAAAAAGCATCAATAGCCAAAGTTCTAGTTTCACAAGTGCCTACAAAATTTCCATGTGCAAGAAAAGCGTATTCTTGAGATACAGCATAGTGGCATTCATATAACAGAATAATACAATCAGACAGATGAACTTTAGAAAAAAAGTTCCATGAACAACCGATTCAGTTGTTTGTATGCAAGTCAACAACAGATTCAGGTCGTACTGCAAGGAATCTTTAAATTCATTTGCTATTTTTCTCGGTATTTCATAATGCACAGACAAACAACAACTTTTCTGAACTTCAAAAAAATCGTATTTTGGTAGGATTGGTGAAGGAAGATTCCATAAAAAAGATCCCACTGCATAGCAAATAAAGTACAGCAGGTAAACCATCCCACAGGGAGATCATCTAAGGATCCTTAAGTCAATTTCAAGGGTACATACCATTCCAGGTAGATAATTGGAGCCATCAAGTGCCCTAGACCACTGCTTGTTCTTGTCAAGATTTAGAACCTGATCTTTCGTGAACCTGTCAGAACAGTATGCCAATTAGCAACCTGAAACTGGCTGCCGAAGCGATCTAGTGCTTTGGAATGTAAATGTTAGAGGCAATGGTGAAGCACCTTGGATTCAGAACATGCCGGATATCTTCTAATGATGGGTCATTAATCTCATATCCATCAGGAAGACAGTATGCCCTCTCAGTTTGAAGATTAATGAACACATGATGGCCCGCTTCAAGACTGTGTGTGTAAGCATGAGATTTCAAGCCTCTTCCTTGGAAATACTTTCCACAGACCAAGCAGGCATACACATTCAAATTTGACAAGGATATTGAACAGAACTTCTCAAAATCAAAATCAAGGACCTGCAAAGCAGCACAAAATGTACTCGGCTGTAAATAACCATGAGAAGTAACAAAAAAAAATGTTACATGAACTAGATCAACAAATCAATCAGCCATCAGAGTACAGATTTTACATATGTAACATGTGCAGCATGAGAGTGATCATATGAATTAATCTGGATAATTTGTCATGTCATGCAACAAAGTTTACTAAGATGAATGGACATAGGACATAGCATATGTCAATCATAGTACTGGAAGATGTTGATGAAACTACACTGCAGATTAAACCATTAGGATAGTACATTTTAGTCAGCTATATCAGATAACACAAATTAGATACACTTCTAGAACAATATCAGCAACTGGTACAGCAGCTACAAGTATATCTCCGGTGACTCTTTGAGCTATGGACGAAGGGGACAAGTCAAGCTAAGCTAATTCGCATTATAAGCCACACGAAATTGGCATCTAAAACCTTAGGTGTACCTGTCTGTTCACGGTGTCCAGGTAAGGGCAGTCTCGGCGAAGCTCCACCTGCCTCGGCTTCCTCTCCGGAGCCCTCCTCACATCGTCCTCGTCGTCGTCGTCCTCGCCCTCGTCCCCCTCCTCCGCGCGACGGCCATTAGCCTGGCCCCTGGCTACTTCCTCCTCCTCGTCATCCTCGTAGCTCGCGAGCCCCAGCAGCGACTCGCCCTCCGCGCGCGGGCGCTTCTCGCCCGCGCCCCCACCGGCGAGCTCCTCCTCCGCCTCCTCCTCGCGGTCGCGTTTGCGCGTCGGGGATGGCTGCTCGTCTGTGCCCATCGGCCGCGCCCGCAAGGCTCTAGGGTTTGGGGCGTCGATGCGGCGGAGGCGGAGGCGGGCGGCGGGCGGCGAGGATGGAGAGGGTGGAATCAGCGTGGGCTTTCGGGAGGGCAAGGAGGCCGTAGTAGATCCCCGTGGATTGATTGTCAGTCGCCGCCTTCGCTGGCCTGGCCCAACAGAGCAGCAGCTCTTCTATTGTTCTGGGCTTACGGGCTTACGGGGTGCGGCTAGACTCTACACGGCCATTTTCACTTCATTTGGGCTTCGGCGCCTAGCATTTCTCTATGGGCCTTACGTCGGCTCGTCAACCCAACTAGATATGCTTTGGGATTCCTCTCAAAAAAAAAAAGATATGCTTTGGGATCCCAGCCGACACGTGCACCGGCAGCTCGTCAACTCGTCAGCTCGTCAGCACGCAGCCGAACGAGGAGCCCAGCGGCGCGCGCGGCGGCCTCCCCTCGCCGGAACGCGTAAAGAAAGCACGACCGGGACCCAACGGGCCGGCGCCCGCGAACACCCACGCGGGCCTCGGATCTGCCGGGAGACGTGCGTGTATCCAATCCATCCTGTCTTGATTAAGTTTGTACCGATGGATCCACCCCGGCGCTGAAAGATACAGTAGGCTGGGTTCGATTGATAAATCAACTGTGATGATGGCATTATATATTATAAGCCCTAGACTCCCGGTTGCATTGGATGGATCCAACAATAGATTTCGATCGTCCTTTCGGAAGCCAGCTACGTTTTTACACTGTGCTATGTTTGTTTGTTTGATTGAGAACTATGGATGGGATCTGTGAAATGCATGCATAGATTTTACTATCATGTTTATTTTCAATACTCTACTAGTACCAGTACAGTACTGCATTGTTTTTCTTTGCCGAGTTGTTGACGGAACTTGTTCTACTCTACGTACTCGCCACATTACATTGAAAAGCCTGGCCAACAAGTGGAGTGTACGTCGTAAACAACATGCATTCATGGGCGTATATTGCTGTATACCAATGTCAAATTCCATGCCATCG
Organism: Echinochloa crus-galli; assembly: GCA_900205405.1. Taxonomy (NCBI): domain Eukaryota; kingdom Viridiplantae; phylum Streptophyta; class Magnoliopsida; order Poales; family Poaceae; genus Echinochloa; species Echinochloa crus-galli. The sequence goes on from OAMR01000039.1 coordinate 1,614,044, forward strand.
TGACGGCCGGGCGGCCTGGTACCGCTATACCATTTCCAAAGACGATTAGTAAACGGCCGTGGACCGTGGTACATGTCTCCCGCGAAGACTTTTAGTGGTGATCGTTTCATGTATGTGGCGCCAAAGTCAACAGAGATCGCGATCCCCGCCTGTTTGTCCAGACAAATATGACCGTATAAACATATAGTACGTATACTATACAATTCGACAGAATGCTCGACTGGTTCTTCATCTTCACTTTGGAAAAGACCGTGGCCGGGTCTGTATAGCTGACGTTGTAGCTTTTTGGTGGTCTCATCCTACCTCATTTTGTTCGGTCGTCTAAGTACGTACTAATTTTTACGTCTCTGTCATTGATCGATACTAACAAAAGTATGACTGCTACTTCGACCTCTGCTGTTTTTATTACAAGCAAATTAAAGGATGATGTATTGATGTGTGTGTGTGTGTGTGTGTGTCGTCGCACGGCTAGCTATACTGTATATAGCGCACGTACGCACGTTGACATGAGCACGACACTCGAAGCACTTAATTGGTGAGAAACCTGTATGTATTAGGATAGATATTTTTCCAGCAAAGCACACGTAGTACGTATAACGTATGGTTGATGAACTAATAACTCGGGTTGCGGCTGCACCCGCACCGCACCGCACGTGTACGTCCGTTGGCGTGGCTAGCGAGGCCGCTCCCGTGACGGAACGGGCCGGCAACCGTGTGTGCCCGTGCCCGGCACGCGCGCACGCACGGCCACGCGTCGCCGTCCGTCGTGGACTCCAAGCAGATGGATCCGGCACGCCAAGCTGCCGCGCATGAACGGCGCGGCGCACCCGATCCCCCGCCGCGTGTTCCTGTGTCGCGGATCGAATCCGTCTCTTGATCTTTGTTGCGTGTCTGCTTCTTTCAGCTGTCTGATACTCTGATGCTACTATATCGAAGAAAAGGCTAATTAGTGTTGTTGCCGGCGTGTGTTGCGATGGAATAATCGACGACGACGCACCGAGACCGATAGCGATCGATCCGACCGTGTGGGTTACCTTGTAAAGGTTATTCTCGCGACCTAATTAACCGGCGCCGGCGGCATGCACTCTGTACGTGTACTTGCTGCCTGAACCTGACTGATCACTAGGCATCCCGGACAAGATGTGTGTTGTTTCTTGTTTTACCTTTTCTGAGATGGCGCCATGCAGCACGATCGACTGACTTCCCTGGCGCATGCTATTCGTAGCAACTACGAGAAAGAAGAATGAAAACCGACGGTTCATAGCTCGTCCGTGTAGAATCGCCGCTGCCGGCCGGAAACGGATCTGCCTGCCCGGCCCGGTGTGTGTGTGTCTCGCTGTCGCACTACTCACTCACTCGACTAGCTAGCTTTACAGCGAGAGAATTTCTCACCCCCCACGTGACAATGTCCATCTCCTTTCTCCAGCCTTTTTTCTGCCGGCCTTCCCCTTTTTTATCGCCACATGAAACAGAAACATCGCCATTTGTACGCTGCCGTCGCTAGCAGCCTCGCTAGCTAGCTAGCAAATTAAGCGACGAAAGGGACGCGCCATTTAGTAGTGAGCCAATAAGCTACCTGCCCCGATCCGGACACGACGACACGACATCTAAGGCGAGACCAGCCGGGCAGAAAGCGATGCCACTCCTTTGCCGACACGATGCAACACCGCCAAGCGCATGCACAAGGAGCAGCACCCGGCCGGCGCCCCGCGCGCGCTGTATACCCGCTGCCTCGCTGGCCGGCCTCCCCTTCCGTGCCACCGCGCCTTCATTCTAAATTACTATTCGATCTCGTAATATCTGATCATTCGTATTATTTATATCTTTTTAAATATCACTAACTTAATATTTATAATATTTTAAGTAAGATGAATGGTCAGACGTTATTAAAAAATTAAAAAATAATAATACATAATGAAGGTATTAGATTACATAGAGCTGCGGTGTGGTTGAGCGTCCCTCGTTGTCATCGCCATTCGCCGTCGCGGTCGGTAGCGGCAGCGTTCGGTTATGGCGTTGACCTTAGAACAGTGCCGCCGCCTACCACCAGCCGGGCGGCACGACAAGATCGATCGACGTCGACGCCCGCGGCGCAAAAACCATTGGCGCCGGAGACTGGCACGTACGCGCCGACGCGGACACACAGCGAGAGAGAGGCCGCGAGCCACGCTATCGCTCCAGGACCAGCGTCCACGGCGGCGGCGACCACTGTAGCAGCCTGCGGCCGTCGTCGTCGTCGCGCCCGCGCCGCGGGATTCAAGTCAACAACACCGGCGGCCAGCCGGCCGGCCGGCGGTTGCTTCTCGTCGCGGCACTCATCAACGACAAAGCTAGCTAGCTACATTTCGTGCGTGCGTGCGTTTCGAGTACTGGACCACGCGTCAGGTACGTACATGTCCTGCGGTTTTTTCTGAATGCCAAGCTCGATCCCGTACAGGTACAGCGACGGCATTGACGGCGGCGTGGCGGCGAACGAAGCTCGCTGGCTGCATGCACGGCTGCCTATGGATTCGCCGAGGTTTCACCGTGCCGGTACTAGCTCGGTAGTTCCCTGCTTTCTACCTTTTTCACCCGTGCAGGCTGCAGAGGATAACTAAGGCCTTGTTTAGATGTTAGAATTGGGAGGGTGAATTTGGGAGTATGATGTCACTTCGTAATCATTGCACCACTGTAGCATTTCGTTTGTATTTGTGAAAAATTGTCCAAAAATTGATTAATTAGGCTCAAAATGTTTGTCTCGCAGAGCACAACAAAACTGTGTAATTAGTTTTTGATTTCATCTACAATTAATACTCCATGCATGTTATGATATTTTGATGTGATGAAGAATCTTCTTTTTGCATAGTAAATTTGGGGGTGGAATTTGGTATCTAAACGTCCTAACACGACCGGTAACGAGAATGCAGAGCCGTACTGGTACGTCTGGGCATGCAGCTCGATCGATCAGTGCAATCAATTGATCAATCAACTCGCGGCGGAAATGCCTTCTGCGAGATCAGACGCGTGCAGTGCTAGCTCGTGCAGGAGGAGCACGTACGGCACTCGGTAGATACGTCAAGATTCTGACCGTTCCTTCCTTCACCAATCCGCGGTAGGGGAAAAGGCCTCGCGGCTGAAGTGGTAAAAACCTAGACACCACCGCCTCATCTTTCTCATGTGGATCGGGGACTCGGTGTCAAGCAGCGCTGCAGCACTACTGAAGTGGTAAAAGATTTGCTTGCTTGCTTTGCTTCCCACAGTGACAGAACGGCAAAAAAAAAAAGTGCGCGCACTAATTTGTAGTTTCTTCTGATGAAATGTGTTCATCACAGTAAAAGACATGTACTTGCTCTTTCCACCGCTCCCAGTACTTTTTACACGTGCAAAAGGGTCATTAAAAGGAATACGGTTCGAGTGTACCTTCCTTTTCCCCACCACTGCTATTTACACTTTCCCACCCGTGCAGAGATGAATCCGAGAGGATATAAAAAAGTTGGAAGTGAACATAGCATAGCATAGTACCACACTACCACTTCATCTACATCACCTCACGGAAAGAGATCACTGCGGAACGCACGCCCTGTACGTACGCAAGGAGCCAAGGAGATCGGCCGCCGGCCTGTACGCGATCCTAGCGGCAATTCCGCATTGCAGCTCAGCTCAGCTCAGCTCAGAGAACGGAAATGGCAGTAGTAAAAGGTGAAAGCGTAGAAAAAGGAAGCCCCACCCGGAGTTCTCCTAGTTCCCTCGACGCCGCACGGTGGCCTGGCTGATCGCCTCCGCCGTATCCCAGTCCGGGAGTCCGGGGCTGTAGCCTGTAGCTGTACACCGGCGATCTCCGTGGGATTCTCCGGAGCAACGGCAGAAGACAAGTACTAGTACCTCCTGACTCCTGACTGCAGTGGTGTCAAAAACATTCTTACCGAGTAGCAGCAAGGCGACACGGGGGTGTTTAGTTCCTGAAAAAAAAGTAAAAAGTGTAGTGAAAAAGTCACATCGGACACTATAGCACTTTTCGTTTGTTTGTGATAAATATTGTCCTATCATGACCTAACTAGGCTTAAAAGATTTGTCTCGTTATGTACATCAAAACTATGTAACTAGTTTTTTTATTTATCCACGTTTAGTACTCCATGCATGAGGAGAGAGATTTGATGTGATAGGTGAATAGTGAAGTTTGGTGAGAGAATTTTTAGAAGTTTGATGATGTGACCGGGAACTAAACAAGGCCACGGCTGAAAGCAACCGACAGCAACTGATTGATTACTGGCAGTGAAATTGATGTGAGCATCATGCCCTTGCCCACCAATGGTGCCAGAGCATCATCAAGCACGGCAGGCCTTTTATTGGACGCAGGTACAGACAGGGTCAGAACAGATGTTTCAGCTCAGCATTTCAACAACCAACCAACCAAAAGTCCAAAACACCTTCCCAAAATTTTCAGTAATCGCATCCGCAAAGCAACGGTTTCTGCAATTCCGTGGCAGAGTACATAATAGAAGTAGTATGATCAGTGATCATCAGATGCAACCGTGATGATCACTTCAAACGACAATAGGGGTGTAGAGCTAGCTACTTCCGGAAATCTGCCGATCAAATTACACGCACTCGGCCCCGTTCCGGGAGCCTGATCTCAATCGACTAAAACCAAACTGAAGAACTGCCTCTCATCTTTGAAATTTGCACCAGCACTTGGAATTGGAAGCGGCAATTTGCCACCACGCTCCTGCAGCTGTACGAGTACGTGACGAGAGCTTCTCCACATCCCTACCTCGCTAAGCTATCGGCTGCATGTGTCCGTAAGTATGGTCAGCCTCCGAGCGGTTTTCGTGAATTCACTGCAAATTGTTAAGAAAATTTGTGAGGCCACTGGTGTAGTCCCCTCCAGGGGACAATGTGGGAGTTGAAAAAAGTTCAGAATATTAGACTTGATAATGATGTTTCCTCCAACAGCATGGATGCAATACGTCCTAGTCCTATCTTGAAGCGATTTAAGTCAAAGTACCGTAAGGATGCTTCCAAGGGAAGAACACCTAGAGTTTGGTACTTCAAGATAACTGTGTCAAAATGGAGCACTAATTGAAAGGTCTAGCACGGAACCGAACAGTAGTACAGCCAGCTATTTCCATGTTCTTGCTAGTTTGTTGATTTTATCAAACACATACCCCTCACTATATATGTAAATTATCAGGAAACTTGCAGAGATAGCTATCAGGAAACATGTGTTGTGTTAGGGACCTAGTTGTTTTATCTGTGAATGGAAGAGGCAAGAGTTATCTGATTGATTCCTACAACAAAATCTAATGATTGAACAGAAATGAACATTTAAATCCTAAATCACACGAACCTGAAAGGCTTGTCTCCGGTGTGCTTCAGTGCCCCAGATGCATCACGGTAGAAAACATGGCTCATCAACTCAGCTTTCTCAATACCAAACATGTCGGCAAGCCTCTGATCTAGCTCTTCATATGACCCAACATCAGAGAGATCAAGTGTGCGCCCGACATCCTCTGACTGCAAGAACACCTTGCAGTGCCCGGTTTCCAACCCGAGATCAAGTGCCTTGTTATCTTGGGACGATGGGGCTCCTCCACTGGACGTGCCATCTTGATTGCTTCCAGGGCTTGAAATATCTGAGTTGCTCACCGTCTTCTCGGCATTGTCATCAGAAGGGTTCTTCTTTGGAGCTGGCAGGGGGAAGCCCGCAGCATTACCTAAAGATATCTGCTGTTCAGTGAGTATTGGTTTCCCAAACAGCATCAGTTGAGGTGCCGCCGCCTTCTTGACATCTGATTTCTTGTTCTGTGGGGTGCCAATGGTCAGCAAGCACGAGATATCATCTCGATGAGCTGCCGGGTGACCGATGATAAGCCCAGCTGCGATCCTCGGCTGCATGCCGTGATCGAGCTGGTGAAGCCCGTGTGGTGACAGACTCGACTGCAGTTTGTTAAGGTGGAGATCTGATAAAGATATACCAAATTGAGCATGCCTGGCTCCCTGTATGCCTGCAGGAGTGCCATTCGGGAAATAGCACATAGGACCAACACCACGGCCTAAAGGGCTTCCATGGAACATCGGCGTCGCGTACTGGCCCTCGAGCGGAAGCTCCGGGTACAATGGAACACACAGCTTCTTCCGCGGCGGCGAGAACGGAGAAAGATGAATGGCTGGCATGTTTGAGACGAGCTCAACCAGCCATGGGCTCACTCTCTTCACGTTCTGTAACAAGTCCGGTTCATCCCAAGCGACCTGCACAAGCCATCCCAACACAAGTGAACAGCATTGTGAGATAGAGAAAAAAAAACCTAGTAAGCATCAAGTAGAAAGATGGAATTTTGAGACGCCGTCCTTGAGAGGACATTGACAGTTATGGAGATCTACCTGAAGAAGCCTCCAAGGTGAATTGGGCCATCTGATGGGGTCAGCCACCTGCACGGCCGAGACGGTGCCCATGAACCAGCTGATCCTGGACGAGTCCTCCGTCTCAAAGGCCATCTTGAACCTCATGCCGGCGCACCACTGGGTGCGCATCGCCGCCCGGACGGCGCCGGCCTTGACGCAGAACTCCGGCGTGCTCGCCCTCGGGTAGTAAACCACCTCAAACGGCTGCCCACTCACCGCGAGGTTAGAAGCCTCCACGACCTCCTCCGGCCGCACCCGCACCCTGACCTTGCCCCTCGTGGCGGCCATCATCTTGCTGCCGTCGTCGTCCCCTCTCAAGAACATGGAGAACCCCCCGTAGTTGCCGCCCGGCGGGGGCGGCTGGTGGTGCAGGAACTCCGGCCCTCCGATGCCGCCTTTCTTGGCGCGGCGGATGCCGACGCAGAGGTCCCCGTTCTCCGTCCTCATGAACACGATCGAGTCGCCGGCGACGAGCTTCTTCTGGTTCACGAAGGTGCTCCACCCGGTGGTGAGGAGGTGTCGGCGCGGCGTGCCGCGGTAGATGTGCCGGAACTTCCAGACGACGCCGTGGACGTCCTTGGCGAGCACGGTCTGGACGGGGGGGTCGGCGGAGTAGTCCAGCCGCGGGAAGATGGTCTCGGCGCAGTAGCGCGGCACGGAGAAGCCGCCGCCGTTGTTGGCGTCGGACTGCGTGAGCGTCTTGGCGAAGGACGCGGGCTTGTCCGCCTCCTGCTGCGCCCCCGCGGCGGCGGCGGCGGCAATGGCGTCGTCGGCGTCGGGGGCGTAGCCGGGCTCGTTGGGGCGGACGGGGGCGAGGCGGATCTTGGCGAAGACCTCGTCGGTGTCCGGATCGGCCATGTAGCGGACGGCGGCGACGCGGCAGAGGACGAGGGCCGGGACACGGCCGGCGGGGAGCTCGACGGGGCCCTGCGCGTGTTCCGCGTGGCCCTGCGGGAAGTAGTACACCTTGGAGTTCACCGGCGGCATCTGGACCATGCCGCCGGCGCAGGCGTGCCACAGCTGCGGGTCCAGGCACCTGTCGCCCTCCCGCTCCCGCTCCATGGCCGCCGAGTCCACGAAAGTAATCATCTTCTTCACCTCCCACGGCTGGCAACAACTTCAGCGGAGGAGCTGATGAGCAATTCCCACCCACCGCGTTAGCTTTTGTGGGTGAAATTTCACGCCTCCTCCTCCTCCACTAGCACGAGAAGCTTTTCCGCTGCACAGCCGCCATCATCACCACCACCATCATGATCAGCAGAGTCGTCTGGAGCTGAAAAAGGCTGGAGGAAAAAAAGAAGCAGCAGAAGGGGAGAGGGGAAAGGAAGAGGGAAATTTGGCTCAGAAATCTCGCGGGGAAAGAAAGGGAACGCAAACCAGCACCACAGGTTCATCCGGTCACTCACCCTTGGCAGCTCAGATCCCTCCAACGCAAGAGTAACGACGAACTGGGGGGCAAAATCGGCAGGGTTCTTGGCTTGTTGCCCCTCTCGCCTCTGCGAGCTCTGCAGCGCTTGCCTCCCCACACAGGCTCTCAGGTGAGCAGCAGGCTCAGATTCCCCCAGACTGCAGCTGACATGGGGGCAAAACAACTAAATAGAGAGAGAAAGGGCATGGGCATGGGAGAGAGAGAGAGAGAGAGAGAGAGAGGCAGTCAAGGCAGCTCTGCATCTCAAGCAAGTACTACCACCACTGCCTACTCGTAGTACTAACTCCTGGTTAGTGGCTAAATTAATTGTTTACGATTACTTTTCAGTTGCACACCCAAAGTGCCAGAGGTAATGATATTTTCGCGCACGATTAGATGCATCATTATACCATTATATCCACTGCTGTCTCGTTGCCCTTCTCTTCTTCTACAAGCTCTTCTTCTTTTTCCTCACTCCCTCAAAAGAAACCAAATGGAGGGGGACCACACGCTAAACCGTATTGTTTTTTTCATTCTTTTCCCTCAGACTTTTGTCGTCCAATTCCTGTTTGACTTATACCACAAAAAAAGCTATATACATACACTATCACCAATATAAACTTGGACCTATGATATTTCCTTACTTTTAAAACCATCATCAAATAGTACCTCTGAAGTTCTTCTTGAACCAGGCTACCTTGCAAACTGAGAGAGATAAACATAAAAACACACTAGTTGAGCTCAAAGAAGGAAAAAAAACATGCATAGGACATGGGTACATGTACATGACCAGCCGCCCTACACCAACAGTTTTCCCGTGACCTCAAACATGAAGAAGGGTTGAACCAAAACGAGCATATCCGTGACACTCTTCATCTCATCATCTGGACTGGACGAAATCGCCGCCCAGCCAGCCCCAGGTCATGGGAACCCGGTGCGTGGTGGTGTTCCAGCCATCGGATTATCGGAAGCGCGTGCGCGCACCCCGACCCGTCGTGCCGAGGCCACGCGTGGCGCCGGGCGGGATCGATCGGGATCGCTCGCGAGATGCTTTGGTCGGGCGGCTCACGGCTCCGCCCACGGCTCCGCTTCGCGCTCGGCTCGGGCGGCTCGGCCGCACGCGCTCGCCGCCATGTGACGCTCGCTGTCGATCTGTAACCCGTCGGTTCGTTGGTGGCTTGCTCTGCTCGCTCCATCGTGCTCACGCAGCAGTGATCAGTGGTGATCTTCCTTGGAAAACCGGCAAAAGTAGCAGCGGTCTATATTCATTTCAGAGTACCTTAGCGATTATCATTTATCGATATGACAATTGTTAACATGTCGTCGCGGGCTAACGTTGTATGTTGAGAGAAAATGGGAGGCTAGATAGCGGCGTGTCGATGGCAGCCCGCACCGCCGGCCGCGCGCGACGATACGGAGGTGGAGATCGCCCAAAGTCACGGGGCTCCCGCTGTTTGCGCAAGTACTCCCTGAAGAATAACGAGAGGAGCGGCACATCATCCCCGTCGAATTCCGAAGCGAAATCACGAACGCAAATGGATCAAGTTGCCGCCCGTGTCCTCGATCCATCCTTAATTCCGACGTACATGCAGCTGCTGATGCTGATGCTACTGCCTTTGTTGATGCAAATATGCAATGACGATGTTGTCAAAATCTCGTTCAACCACCGGCCAAGCCCAAACACGGTGCGCCCCCAATTAAACTCATTTATATCTCGTCCCAAACACATGGTTGGATGAAAATTTATTAACAAGCCAAAGCAAGCAACCTCTTCAAATCCTTCAAGAAGCAAACGGATCGGACCAGAACGAAACCCAAGCCATTTCTCGCTGCCCGTGCTGAGCTTGACCGATCAACAATCACCTGAATTCCCTGCCGGTCGCCGATTGGATCTTTGCTTGACTGACAGGGTCCATCGCGGGCGGAAAAAAAGATAGCCAAAAGATGACTTGAGTGAGAGAGCGACTGAACAAGATCGAGGAGCTAGCAGCCGTTGATTCTTTTTTTGTTTTTGTTGGAACACGGCAAACACCAACCAACAGCATCAATATGAAGAGAGAAGAAAATCATGGGCATGCAGTTCCTTCAGTTCTCGGCGATTAGTTCAAGCGTCGTTGAATGATTTGGACCGACAGGCGTGTAGAGATGTGGTCAAATCATTCGCTGTCGTGGGCATTACTTCGTTCGGCTGCCTGCCGCCCGATTGGTCGCGTCGGAATGACCACTGTAGCGACCGGTTGGACTTGTGCTCGGTTTGGTGCCTGATGTTGCCCGGTCATTGCCAGATTAAGGGCAATCCCAACCCAATGACTAGGATGATGTCCATAGCATTAAATAAGGTGCCATGTAGGATAAAAGATGATGTGACAAGTGAGTTAATGAAGAAAGAGGAGGAAACCGGGTCTTGCATGAGACATGGTTTCTACACGCTATCCAAGATAAGATGAGAGAGAAGCAGCATTTAATTTAGTCATAGATCATCAGTGTCTGTTTTGGGATGGTAGTGTCTTATACTAGTTTCTTGATGATGTGGAGGCTATGGACATCATTACTAGTGTCTTGGGTTGAGACTGCCCTAAGTACTAAACTTTTGGATTAGGTCTGTGGCAAGACGGAACTGATTGAGAAGAACGGTTCTATTTGTTGTTTTTGTTGTCTGAATTAGTCGATCGGTAGTGTGTGAATGGAATTGATGGAGCCATCTGACTGGTCACAGAAAACACTTGATTAGATTATATCAACGGGTAGTAGACTAGTAGTTGCAGATTAAGAGTAGGATTAAGAATTTAAGACGGACGGCATCATTGGTGGAGAGGGCAAGCCAAGCAGCAAGATCCTGCTGCCCCAAGTTCCTGTCCCATCCCATCCCTCAGCAGCAGACAAGTTGTAGCCTAGCTGGTGAGCACCTAGATGTATATCCATCTATCCTTCCCTGCCAAGTGCCAAGGGACCAGCATTAAGCCATGATATGATTATCATGCTGCTAACACCAGGACAAATCACCATCGTCCTTCTGCAGTTCCCATCATCTACCTCATCTTATTTTCTTTCCCTCGGCGGAGATCGTTGTCTTGTCTTGCTACAATCTTGCTGTCGGCACTCCACAAGTCCCAGGCCGGCCCAGAGAGATTATTGATGCTCACTCGTCAGAGCATTTGGCCGGTACACCAACCGTTGGTGACGTGCGCTCTGTTAATTGGGCTAGGGGGCGTCATTAAAACCGAGGAGGACTAAAACCCAGCCGTGAAAGATACACATGCTTCGCTAATCGCTGCTGCTACAGTGAACCTACTGGTTATTAGGTAAAGGCCGGCCGTGCCTCGTGACATAAATAGGAGGAGTCTTAGAAGGCACAGGAACTCGAAAAATGGATTGAATATGCTTGAGATGGGGAGGAAGGAGGAAGCAATTCAAGCTCGATGTGCATGCATATGTCCAGATCACACGTACGCCCAATCTGATGTGTTCCAGGCTAGTGTTGGGTGCCCCCTCCTCCAACCACAGGATGTCGTGGAGATCTCTTTTATTTTGTGTCTCGTCTGTGCTGTGACTGTGAGCTCACACACGACAACAGTAGCATAGCCGATAGGATAGCCACTTTATGCCTGCCTATAGAGAGCCAAGCTACAACTAGCTAGTGCCTAGTGCCCGGTACCTCCCATCCTCTGGTAGTTCATGTGACACATCAGAAACGATACTGCATCGTTGGGTTGGTTAATCATCAGAGGATTGATTATTCAGGGCCATGCCAAGGGGACATGCATTTCTTTTTTTTTCCTTAGGTCAAGGTGAGGACTGAGGACTAGCATACATAATACATTTCAAGATTACTCGCAAAAAAAAATACATTTCAAGATCTCCGGAAATAATTCTCCACAGATCTAAACAAAACCCCTAGTGGCTACTGCTTTTTTTTTATAAGGAGATCGAACTGCTGCTTACTGTACTTAGATCACGGACGATGACACCACGCATGATTAAGCAAGCTAGTGCATGTGTACATGCATGACCCACACGGAGCCGGGAGGCTAGCTTGTTGTTGCCAGTTTAGCAGTTGGCACAGCATGGCGCGCGCGTGCGCTGCGCTAACTAACCCATGGACAGCAAGCTGCCAAGTGACGGCGCAACTGGCCATGTGACGCCGCCGGCGCCCTCGCTGGCTGCCCGTCCTCGCGTGCCGTCGCGGTCGCGCACCACACCACCCCACCAGCAGATCGAGGAGAAAGAAAGAGAGAAAGAAAAGCCTCTCGGCCGCGCGCGGCCGGCCGCTTTTGACCGCGCAAAAGCTAAAGGCGGAGGAGCACCGCCGCGACACGAGCCAAACGATGCGCTCGTACGCGTGCACGCGCGCGGACAATGCCTCCCTGTAGCTCTAGCGAGTACTGTTGCTGGGTCTTTGCGAGGCGTCCATGCCCAAGACGGCACGTACGTACGTACGTATTTATGGCATGTAGATGTAGGCGTACTAACAAGTGTTAGTAGATATATAAATCGGGGCAAGTTCTAGTTACCCAAATTACATTACATATACGGCGCGGCCTTGTTGCAGATAATTTTTTGCTTTGGAGCGTCAATTGTTATGTTTCTGCATGCAAGCGAGAATTGCACGTTGATAACTGGTGCAATTCCGCAAGATTTGATGGAGATGAAAAGGAGAAAAGCTAGGCCGTGTATATTCGAATGGCTCCAGCTGGGCAGCATCGTTTGGTTTGGCATTTTGCAGAGGTGTCGACTAACGAGTGGCTCCGGTGATCTATTGCTCTGCCCCCAGGCATCTTCAAGCGCCTTTGCCCCCGGTGTGCTTTGGCCAGATCGGGGACGTCCGTTTCGGGACGATCGAGTGGCTACAGCTGCCTCGCTCCTGGCTACCTCCATCCACTGGGGTGGTCCACACTCACACGCACGCGATCTGGAGACGTCGCCTATCATTAAAAGAATAGCGCTGGTTATTTCTAAAATAAATTTATAAAATATGATACATGTGCCGAGTCGAGAACTCGGACCTAGATATGATCAGATTTACCAATTGATCAATTGACTATATGCTACGGTTAGAAGTGAGTATTTTAAGATGCCCAATAAGCCTTCAACTACTAGTGCTACGCATTTTTAACGTTGCTTTCTGCCGCGACGAAGCGTCACCGGGTCGGTTTCCTTGAAATAGAAGCCGCACTTACAGAAATATATATATTTGCAGTTAGTTACACACGCACAGCTGCCGTGGTTTACACTTGCACCAGAAGACTCCTGCTGTGTCTCTCCCACACACCTATCATATAACGTTTGGCTGAGACGAGTGCATGCCGATATGATCCGAGCCCATGATGGGTGCGTGACCCAACGAACAGTGCGAGCGACGCTGACACCACACAAACACAATCACACACACACATACACAGATGCGTGCAAGCAGCCGGCCGGCCGGGCAGGGGCCATGGGCGGATCATGGATGGATGGAGTGGAGAGGATGCATGCATGGTCGATGCGCACGCAGAAGGCATCAGACAACAGTGCCGGCAATATCTATTGCCTTGTGCAGTGGAGGTCGAAGCTATAGGCTTTGGGTGAAGGGGTCCCTGCTGTCGGAATGAATGTGCTTGCCAATAACGACGACCTGGCTCCATTGCCGTCCGGCCCTAGCTCGACGGGCCACCATGGACATGGACCATGGATCTCTGTCGCGTCGTCCTCTGTTCGTCACTTCGTCGGATCATCCATCGGCTCTGTGGACATCTGCTCTGGCAGACGACGTGTAGCTGCCTCATCACCTAGCGATGATGATGCAGTAACAGTTCCCTAGGCATGCGTGGTTGTGTGATTGTTCCTGCAGAGAGAGAGAGAGAGAGAGAGAGAGAGAAGCAGTACTCCAGAGGCTCAAAAAATCCAGAGGCTCAAACATGCATGTGCACTGCAATCCAGAAGAAATTCAGTGGACCTAGTACATGTACGTACATCTACCGCGCTGTTCAGCTGTCCAGTAACGCGAGTCGCAGTAACTCACAAGTGCCATTAAAACTCTTTTTTTGTACGACCTGCACTCGTATCAGCACTCAGCAGATCAGTACGCGTACGCGTGCATGGCGATCTGTCTGCTCCGGCTCTACTGAGTTTCTGAGAATGTTATTTGCAACGGTACAATGATGGCTCGAGGCCGGGGGCAAAACGGAAGCGATGTGTTTACACTGTGTGCAAGGTAATCGCATGCTCCGACCAGCACATGCATGCATACTGATAAGTACGTACGTGTCATTAGCCTGCCTTTAACCTTTGAGTGAATCTGTGAATGCGTAGATTGCCTGTATTTTGAATTTTTCATATGGCCGTACACGTCCAGCGCACACAAGCACGAATTGCACAATAACTAACTAAAAGTGTATCTGATCAGTATCTTGCCAAGCTAGGACAAAGACACAGCTTATGTGCAGACACAGCCCACTTGTTGCAATGCAAGTTTTGCGATGATACATCATCAGGGTTCGGACAAGGACAGGATGTGTGTGTAACTACAGAAATTACATTCTTGTACCTCGTACTCTTGTCAGCGTGTGATGATGAGCTTATCATTTGCGTACGCAACGTACGTTTGCTTGGTATTTCAACAGGCCGTATCAGACCAGAACAAGCAACAGGTGTATCTTGCCAATCTAGGACACAGCTAGCATTACCTCAGGCAAGCACACAGACACAGTACCAAGTCAGTGGTCTGTGGTCACATGCTCACTTCTCCAGCAGGCACCAGGCACCAGGCAGCAGGCTTTACAAAAGTTCAGGGCTCGGATCCCCAAAAGATCTTGCTGTGGGGTGCAGAATTGCAGAAAGAATATTTTAGTGCTCCCGGAATTTCAGATCTCCCAGCAAGTACCAGCCAGGACGGACACTGACAGCAACGCAACGGTATCCTCCACGTCAAGATAACTTATTGGTTCATAAAAAAACATTTTTCAAAAAAAATATTGGTCATAGAAAACAATGCAATAAGCTCGTATTTGTACGTGTCCTATGAGCACAGTATCTGTACTGCGACGAGAGAGGGAAAAGCTTTACACGGACGCTGAATACATTGCTCCGTATGTGTCCGGACAGTACAGCTATACCTATACGACTACTACGCAGCAAGCAAGATCCGTGTGTGTGGGTGTGGGTGTATGTTTAGCTAGTATAAGCTGGATGGAGCAGTAGCTGCTGGTACATGCATGCGTTTCAGAGTCTGTCCCTGCGAACGCATGTGAACTTGAAGTGGCCGGGTACAGTACAGATACAGACAAGGTACCGCTGCTCTACGACCCTCAGACCCTGTTGTGTCAAAAGCGTGTAAATGATTGATGGGAACGTATCTTGACAGGGCTGGTACACTGAGGGATTGGCCCGATTATAGCAAATGGAATTAGGCATTGGGTTTGTCCGTTTTAGAGAAAAGGACGAATTAGTAGTAACAGACTTTGCCTTGCCATGATCGAATTAGTGTGATAGTATATCTCAGGGGCAGGACTAATCTGGTCTTTTACCAAGAGAAAGAGGTGACTGTAACTCTGTTACTTTTTTCCCATTTTGAGAGGAATTCTGTAAGCCTGTAAGAATGCAACAGATGAGGATCCAAGGCATGAAAACAGACATTTGATTAAGTGCACTGCAGGCATGGGAGGACCACGTTACACACATATATACTCGATGTGTCTTTCTGTTCGTCATACACCAATATTTTCCTGTCTGATGCAACTTGCAATAGTAATGTTCTTCGCAGCAAAATCTTGATCTTCAGTACGGGTACTAGGATCGCTGTGTCGATCGATCCTTTGGAAACGGGGAGAATCCCCTCCCCGGATGGTGCCTGGCCTACATTTGTGGTTAGCACTTAGCAGGCACCACCATTGTTTACTCGCCATGTTTACCGTCCGGCAACAAGAAGGTCGATCCCAAGCCAAACCAACCATGACTGTGCCTTGAACTGAGCGAAGTAAACAGTGTTTGACCGTACTAGAAAAACAAACACCAACTTGACTAGGTGAAATTAACCGTCCTTGTTTACTGTAAACCAACATTATTCGTCGGGAAGTACGTGTGCATGCGTCCATCATCAGTGATAGTGTTAGTAAACCTCTAGCTTATTCTGAACTTGGAACACAAAAGCTCCCAGAATCTTTCTACAACACCAGGGTTTGTTGACAAAAGCTTCCGAGTCATTTTGTTGACACCTCAGAATTCAGAGCGATACGGTGAAGCTGAAGACTCTAACAGCTTGAATCCAATGGATGGAGCTCTCCAGGTGCATTGCCCCTTCCATGTTCTCAGAAACATCAAAAAGATTTGGACTCCACCTGTTATGGGGACAGGCTTGGTGATCCAACGCCTGCTTGCACGTGGGGTTCTTCACTACGGCTCGCGTGCACATTGGTCGCAGGGGCGATGGACCATCGGGATCCGGAGCACTCTTTTATGTCGTGGTTAACACCATGTCGCCGATCCAAATGTGTAGTTCGTCGCGTTTGGGGATCGGCGCACGGTAAGCAGCAGGCTAGGTCGAGTAGGCGTGAATCAAGGTGAAGTGTGGTTTTGTTGACTAGAGACGGAGAACCCGCACGAGTCCGGCATCATCGTAGGAAACTGACAATGGTGTTGGGGTTTATAGTTACACTATCTCATTTGGTGGTGTGTTACTGGTGTTCATTTTTTTTAACAGAGGTGTTCAGCTGTTGACTTGTTGAGTGAGATCCATCGGCTGAGTTTGGATGCATTCGGTGTACTTTTTATGTGGGCTGAAGTATGTACGCAAGATGATGATGGGGTACACGCGGGCCGAATCATTTGTCGCCGGGCCATGATATGTTCGTAGATGCCGGGAGACTGACGCTGATGGGCCTTTGAAGTGCGTGTGGGCCAACCTTTTGGGCCTGGCCTATCATATGGGCCTGACCCCTGGGTTTATCCTAAGCTTTTTGCACACACACAGCAAAATCCTTTGCCTCTTTTTTTTCTTTTGAAGAAAGATGCATTGATCTTAGTCCATTACACCGGTTCTTTTACAAACAGGACTAAAAAAGAAAATTACAAAGAAGTCTAAAACTGCTGTTCACCTTCCTCGAACCCTTCAGAGATCTGTTCGTCACCACCGCCAAAGCCGCTTCCCAATCGTCGCCGGGCACCAAAGCCAATCTCCACAAGGTGGAGGCCGCAGAGGAGGGCTTACTTCTAGGCGAATCAGCCGAGTACACTGCCTCCCAGGCGCATCGGCCAACTCCGGTACCCACGACACATCTTTCGATTCCACCGCCGGCAACCCGAGCAAAGCTCAGATTTTCACCAAAGATCATCTTCCTCGAGATTAATAGGGTCAACACCATCATCATCTGAAGATGACGATACGCCAACCCTCGACTCCCGGACAGGTCTCCCCAGCCTCTTCGTTGACGTCGGAGTAGATCGTCATCGGAGAACGGAAGAAGCTGGGAGAAATTATTCCTCTGCAACGTCGTCGCTTCCGCATCGCCGACGTCGCCAGGAAAACCAAACCGTAGATGAGTCATGCTCATCCGGTAAAACCTAACTCCACCGTCGAACATCGGCGACGAGCAAACCCTAGACAAAAGACTCGATTAGTACTCAATCTACTAAAATCCTTTGCCTCTTGCAAAGAAGTTACTTACTCCAATGTTGTTATTTGTTCCTAAAAAAAAAGCTTCAATGTTGTTATTTTGGTACATCCAGAATTTTGGAAAACAGCTACCGCGTTGAGTTGGTCTGCCATTGCCCGTCTTCCAATCCAAATCGCTCGTACCAAATTTACAGGGTTGGGTCAGGAGTCAGGTCACACACACCAAGCGAGGACGAGCGGTCGTCGGGCTTAGATCAGCAGGCCTCCCGGACTTCACACGACTCGGAAGTCCGACCCTAGCTAGGTCCCCCGCGCCGGCGATGGCGCCGCCGCGCGCGGCCAAGCGCGCCAAGCTCGGCCCCGGCTCCGCCGCGCCGCCCCAGCGCGGGGAGGACGACTACGTGCCGGGGAACATCGTGGAGATCGAGCTCTGCAACTTCATGACCTACGACCGCCTCGTCTGCTGCCCCGGCCCGCGCCTCAACCTCGTCGTCGGACCCAACGGCTCCGGCAAGAGCTCCCTCGTCTGCGCCATCGCGCTCGGCCTCGCCGGGGACCCCAACGTATGTGTGCCCCGTACCCTACTCGTCGCCTATCCCTACGATTTTACTACTGTGATGTAATGTATGGTTCCTTTGTTACCGCAATTGCGATAATCGTGCAGATTCTTGGGAGGGCGTCCAGCGTCGGGGCATTCGTCAAGAGAGGGGAGGTCGCCGGGCACGTCAAGATATCCCTACGTGGGGATACGCCCGATGACAAGATCTGCATTATTAGGAAGATTGATACCAAAAACAAGTCCGAGTGGCTGCTCAATGGTACTAATGGTGGCAAATGCAGAAGAGTGCACTATAACCTTTGCTGTTCTTTCAAAAAAAAAAATCTTTGCAGTAATTGTTTAATATAACCTCAATTTCATTCAATTCCATTCTGCCACTGGATGCATACTCATAACACATGCCTCCCTTATGTTTGGTTCATTGGAAATTGGAATACCTGTGGAAATCTTGACTTGTCACATGCATACACATTATTCTGTAATCATCTTTGCTGGTATAAACCTCATATCAACTTCCTCAACTTCAGTTGTCTCAGCTTCTTTTCCGTAACGATGCTAATTATAATGTTGGCATGCTGGCCAGCAATCTAATTTTAGCAATGTCGTTTCTTCAAGCTCATATAGTAACCTATCTCCTCAAGTTTATATATAAGTAACCTATTGTTTCTGTTTCTGTTATTATTTCGGAGTGTATTCCTCTTGGGAGAAGGAGGTCTGCCCCTGTGTAACTGGAATCTGTTTGCTGCAGGTGCAACTGTCCCAAAAAAGGAAGTTATTGACGTGATTAAGAAATTCAATATTCAAGTTAACAACTTAACTCAGGTTGGCCTTTATGTGTGCCTTCAGTTCTTGTCAGATTCTAGTGTGTTATATACCACATCTATATTGCTCTGCCAATCTGCCATTAATGCGTTATTTGTCCTTAACAAAAGCATTTGTGGAGCTTTAGCTTATTTTATTGTTCTGCGCTGAACCTCCCTTAGTTCTTGCCACAAGACCGGGTGTCTGAATTTGCAAAGCTAAGTCCCATTCAGCTTCTAGAAGAGACTGAAAAGGCTGTTGGTGATCCTGATTTACCTGTTCAGCATCGTCAACTTGTAGAGAGAAGTAAGGAACTGAAAGCGCTTGAAGTGGTAAAGTCGAATATTGCTCCTTTTGTTTACGGTTCTTATTTTTGAAATTTTTGAAGTTTACCTGACTTAGTCAGAAACAGTTTGTTAGGTTTTAACCCTGCGCTTTCGATTTACCGTGATTAAACGACACTGTGATTAAACGCAACGCTAGGCCACCGTTCAGCGTTTAATCAAGATTAAACGACGTTTAAAAACGTTTTTTAGAACACTGCATCTATATAAGCTATAAGTTTCGGCAATGCTATGATAATACCATGTTTAATTGTGCCATAGGCTGAATTAATGAAGAAGAAGCTGCCATGGCTGAAATACGACATGATGAAGAAGGAATTCATAGAAGTGGTACAGAAGCAGGAGAAAATTGCAAAAGAGAAAATGGAAGAAGCAGCCAAAATCTGGGAAGATTCAAAACGTCCTATTGAGTATGTTCCATGGTTTCAGAAGGTTTCAATTATTCATTTTGGTTATAGGCATTCCTTCTAGATGTTTTGGAATTATTTCATACTACATGATTTGTTATAATTGTTAAGAACTTAAGAAAATTTTGAATTTGACCACTTTACATAGAATGAGAAAAAACAAATGTGGCCAAACTTTTGAAACAGAAGGTGTGAGGTCAGTAATGTGACAAACAAAGTTAAATGGTCGCGTCACCTATCCAAGGAGACACTAGGGGGTTAACTCAACATATAATAACATCAGTTGCACACAACTCCATTGCCTTCAAGCATCTCTAACCTCTGATGCACCTTAGTTCCCCTCGAATAGTTCCGATTTAGTTTCACAATTTTCTTTTCCGCTTCTGTGGCCATTCTAGTAGTGTCAAGATAAGAGTTTCGTGTCACATTTCTGATCTCCAGTTAACTTTTTATGTGTATTCTTTCATTTCATTCAATTAAATCCTTTTGGATCCATCTCAGGCTCAGCTGAGTCCCCTCCACTAGATATTTACTTGGGACTTGCTTATACAGTATCCTTGGGTGGCTTCAAATACATGTGAGAGAACAAAGGACAACTATAATGCAATATAAAAATGTTCTTTGCTTATTCAAAGAAAAAAACACTAAGAAAAGAGGGCATTGAGAGGTCAGGAATAATGCTATTGGTATATGGAAAAATGCATTACACTATTACATACCTTTTTAGTTTTTATGAAAATTTGTCCTGTACAACTTGTATTATGATGCTGCTTTTACATTGAAGAAATCCAAAGGCAAGGTTTAGATCGTGAAGTCTAAAGGGAAACATCTTTTTTTTTTCTCCAATTTTTTGGCAGTGAACTCAAGAAACATAGGGCAACTCATACATCAAATACAAAGAAGACAAGTAACCAAGTAAATGAAAACACGAACAACCGCCGGAAAGTTATGGACTATGAACTGGAGCTGGTATGACTGCTTTATCGAAATCAGGCATCTATTACTATTTTACTGCTTTCATTCTCTGACGTTCCTTGGTATCAGAATGCAGAACTGAAAGCTGCATTTGATGACATTGATCATTTGAAAAAGCAAGAAAAATCTCGGCAGCAAAGGATTCTGAAAGCTAAGGAAGACCTTGCTGTGGCTGAAAAGGAACTTGAAGATCTACAGCCGTATGAACAGCGTAAAGCTGAATTGGTTGGTTGATTAACCTTGTTACATTACCTCCTGCTTTGTTTACATCTCTTTTACTCACCTGTGACTGGTACCATGTCCAGTTTATGTGATCATAGTAACCCGACTTTTGTACTCTGGTACTGATATTTATGTTTTTGCGATAGGTACAACTCACTGAACAAATTGTACCAATAAGTGTTGAGATAAAACATCTAAAAGCAGAAAGGGATTCTGTGGAGTTCCAGTTAGCTCAAGAGAATGAAAGCATGATGAGATGTTCTGATAGGTAACCTGATTGTGAACTGCTGTAATCTCCACTCAAGACTAGGTTACCTTACACTAATTTGTTCCAGGCTGAAGGAAATGGAAAGCAAGAATAGTAAGCTACTCCAACAATTGCAAATGGCAGGTGCTGATAAAATCACTGAAGCATACTACTGGGTCCAAGATAACAAAAAGAATTTTAGGGGAGAAGTTTATGGGCCTGTTCTTCTTGAGGTTTGTTCTAGTATTGCTGTCAACAGTCCTTTTCTTTGCAGCCAACACTCTATACCTTATTTCTACTGTTCCAGGTAAATGTTCAGGATAAGCTCCATGCGACTTACTTGGAAAACCATGTTCCTAACTATATATGGAAGGTACAAATACAGTGCTAACATTTTATCTATTGATTGTTTCCAAATTATGTTGTTGTACTCAGTGTTCTCAATTTCGGCCGGTTCGCCGAAAATCGGCGAATTTCGGTCCTACCGGTGAGGACCGGTAAATAGCTATACCGGTTATGTTGGTAATATTTCGGCCGGTATTTAACTGAAATTTCAAAATTCAGTCAAAATTCATTCGGTTTTTTCGAAAATTTCGGCCGAAATTCGGACCGAAAATTGACATTTCGGTCATACCGGTCCCTTCCGAAATTTTACTGCACACCGGTAGCTTGAACACTGGTTGTACTTTGTTAAGCATTTACATACTTCCTTGGATCACAAATATAAGTCCATCTAGGTATGTCCTAAGTCAAACTTATTCAACACTGGCCACAAATACCAAAAAATTATATAGATTTACAATACAGGATTGACATTAATAGTTTATTATTAGAAGTATTCTCTGTAATATACAAGTCTTTTCATTTAAGATAATACTTTTAATGTATATTACTAGTCAAAGTTTAAAAAGTTTGTTCTAGGACAAACATGGTATTATCTGAGGAAGTAAAAGTAGAGAAAGAAACTAGGGAAAATATTTTACCAGTGGCAGTGGCTTCTAGATCTCCTTGTGCTATACCGCCATTCCACATTGCCATGTTGTATGCATGGCCTATGTGCAGAAGCAGATTTTTTCCTCTGGTTACTGAAGACGATCGGCATCCCATAGTATGAAATTTCTGTAACTATTAATATATAATGTAGTCCTTGACTTGCCAACAATGACATGCCATCATCTTGTTTCTTATGGGAAAACATTGTAATTGCTGTAAACAATTGTATGTGCCAGTCATTCATCACTCAGGATGCTTCCGACCGTGACTACATGGTTCGAGAAATGACGAAGTATGGCATTCCTGTTCTGAACTACGTAACGGCCGAACGTATAAGGCGACGGTCCTTGGACATTACACCAGATGTAAGCAGATATGAACCAAACATTGCACTTACTGTTTCCATCCGCTTTTATAACTTTTATGAATAAACATTCACACCTGGCATCATCCCTCCTTATTCCTGAGCATTGTGGAAGGGCACCATAGACCTTTAGTGATGTCACCAACCTTACTGTTTTCTTGACCTCCTTTCATACTTAAAACATGCCGTGTTAACTGCATGGTAGTAATATTGGCTGCTCTGTTCATCTAAATTTGGCAGATGCAACAACTTGGGATCTACTCCTGACTTGATCAAGTATTTCAAGCCCCTGATGCTGTAAAAGATGTTTTAATTAGTCAGGCGATGTTGGAGGATTCGGTATAACTGCTTGTTCATAAATCTTTACCAAGTTGCATTGATTATTTACTTCCCCACTTACAAAATATCGACTACAAATTTCTTCTAGAATATATCTTCGAACCATAGCAAATTATATGATTGTGAAACCTTTATTAGTACAAATCTACCCATACTGTTATCAGATTTTCAATTTTAATGCATAAATTGTAATTGACAAATCACAGTTTTTATACTTTAAATGGTTAACTGAAGGGATTACTTGAGCCTTCCACTCAGCTGTGTTTTTATCTCATTTTTCTCCTTTTTATGTGTATTTAGTACATAGGTACAGATGAAACTCATCTCAGAGCAGATGAGGTATCAAAGTTAGGTATTTCTGACTTTTGGACTCCGGAAAACCATTACCGATGGTCCAAATCGAGATATGGTGGCTATATTTCAGCATTTGTAGATGCAGTCAATCCTTCTCGTCTTTTCAAGAGCAGTATGTGTTACAATCCCAGCCTGATAGATTTGTCATTTAAATTATTCATATGTCATTTCTTATTCTTGTCAGCCTTCCCACGCAGATCTTGATGTAAGCAAAATTGAAACTCTTCGTCTTCAGAAAGAAAAACATGAAAAAAATATTGAACGAATGCGTGAAGCTGTAGACATTGTTAAGAAAAAACAGAGGCAATTAGAAGATGAAGAGGCAAATATACACAAGCAAAAGGTTCTATCTATTTTAATTTATTCACTTCCTTTAATCTTAATTTCTACTTAGTTGTTTCTGGTGATTCTTGTTGGAGTATATTGTATATAGCCCATAGGGCCCATGTATACTAGGCCCATAGAGGCCCATGTACATCAACCATATAACCCACCCTTCTAGGGTTAAAGGAATATACAGCAATTATTCCTCTATCAATTCTTATCTTTTGATTGGTAAATTTTCTAGGAAGATATTATTAACGAGATGAAGTCCCAAAAGAAGAGACAAGAAGGAATACAAAGGCGTGTTGGTATGAAACTCTCTTGTTGTTTTACATGTAGATTGTATAATAATTGGTCTTCTTTCTAGACATGAGAAGGAGAGTGCTGGAGGACTTAAGCAAAGAGGAAGATGTGGAATCCAGCACAAGAAAGCTGGTTGATCAGGTGGCTAAGTTGAATGACAAGCGGTTTCAAGCAATGATGAAACTTAAGGTTTGTGGGGTTCTGTGCTAACAACCAAGAAATTTTTAGCTGTTTATCTTTGAAAGGATCAAGTTACTTTGTACTCACTTAAGTTCATTTCCACTGTCTTAGGATTTGCTTACTGAGGCTGTTGCTCTCAAATTGAGTCACGCAGAAAAGCACATGGCTTCCATTGAGCTCGATGCTAAGGTATGGTCTTCTAATTATATGTAAAGTAGACATCTTAGAAGGTATTGGCGTATTGCTTGTACTATCATTTCCCATCGGATTGCATACTACATTTCAAAATGTAAGACATGGTATTACTTGTGGCTGTGGTCACTGGTCTCACAGACTAGTTTGCTTTAATATCTCTTATATCGCTGATGTCACTAAATTATAATATTTATAAATGTGAATCTGGTGGTACTAATTCCGTACCACAAAATCTACATGGTTAGACTAGTTGTTGGTAAAAGCCATGAATTTTGAATCCTGAATGGCATACACGTCGTATAATTTGGATCTAGATAATTGGTGCTTTTAATTTGGTGTACTTATTTAGCAACTATGTGCAAAATGAACAGACAATAAGTGATTAAGTGGCAAGTGAAAAAAAAATGAACAAACATTTAAGTCGGGGGTGAACTCAATTAAATGGCTGGTGTCTTTTGCCCTAGTCATAAAGTAGTGAGCTTGTAGAACTGTAGCTGCTTATGATTAACTGGCTGGTATTAATGCACTTATTTCTGTTTAACCATAATTAATCATATCAGATATGGGAGATGGAGAAGGATGTGAAAAAACTTGAAAAGGATGCTAATCTGGCTGCCAGAGAATATGAAGATCGTAAGTTGATTTTGCGAATTCTCTTGCAGTTTTTTTTTGTGATATGTGAAGTCAAAAAAGTTAACATGGATAATTTGTTGTGTTAATTACGATCTTTTGGTCTTTGAGCCCACAAATACCAGGGACGATTGTCACAACATCATCACTATGCTTCATAGTCAATTACATTTTAACTTGCAAAATAAATGTCTTTTGGTATACTTATTTACCACATGAGTGAACAAATAATCGTAAGTGACAGAAAGAACAAACAACTAAGTGGGAAGTGAACTTACAGTTGAGTGGAATGGGCCTTTGGTTGATCTATTTATTATATTCACATCAATTTTGTACTTGCAAATATCATTTTCTATTTACTTTTCAATCAGTGTCGCTGTATGGTGATGTAATGAACTTATCTTTTTAAATGGCAAAGAGACGGAGAAGCAAATTGTCTTGAAATATGGTTGGCAAAGATATAATGGTTTAGTCTGGCCAATCAAATTCAATAATAATAGTCAGGTTGGGCATTTAGACAGCATCGAAGTACCTTTTACATCTGTACTACAAATTATCATCTGCAGTTGAAATTGTGTGGTTGTTTTGCGCCCTACGGATCTCATTTTTGTTATTCGACTCACTATTACTTCTCTGGTGCGAGACCCATAAGAACACAACAACACACAAGTATTTTGTTGATGCAGGTCACACTAGCCCTCAGCATTTCCTCATTTATATATAGCTAATACAGGGCTATATCCACCCATGATATCCTCCTAATTAATGCATTCACTGCCTCCTATGATCTGCCTATTATTTTCCTTAACTGCAAGCTGAAATCTAGCTAACACTAATAGGAATGAACCTAGACACTAGCTGAACCTGGACACAACTCTCCAGTAACAAGATTAATGCTAACATGAAGAACAGTGCAGCATATGGCAAATTATTTTCATAATCACATTTTTGGGTTTTTTTCATCAGGTAAAAGAATCACTCAGGAACATAGGCGGAAGTTGGATATGGCGAAACAGCATGCAGAGTCAATATCTAAGATCACCAAAGATCTCGCAAAAGAATTTCTAGCGGTATAGTTCGATTTTACTTTATACATAAACTTTATTCTGAATTCAAATATTTCAGTTGCTCAACATTGTAAAGAACTTGGAGTTGAAAAATAATGTCCATCAATAACATCTACTTTATTATTATACCTGGATTTTTATACGGTTATGCCATTTTATCATCTACTAGTACACCCTGTTTTGCTTCTCCGTGTTTTAATCTGCAATAATAGTTGAAGGCCGTACAAGACCTGCATGCACAATCAACCATGAACTACCTTGCAGTCAAGTGCAAGTATAAAATAACTTGATAGTTGCTAAACCTTGACCTATTGAGGGCCTTTCCCAGTTAGTACTAACTGTGGGAGGGGCGGACATGACACATGCCGACACGCCTAGGAGATTTCTGTGACCACTATAGAATCTTCTAGAATAATGCTAGGCTGCTTTCTGGCTATCTCTGATATCGTATTGAATGGGCTGGATGCTTGGCATTTCAATGGTCCAAATAAACCAGTGGTCTTAATTGCATGCATTAGCACTACTGATCTTTTTATTGATTCTTCACTCCTTTCTAATTGCAGATGCCTCCTACCGTAGAAGAACTGGAAGCTGCAATACAAGATACTGAATCGGAGGCAAATTCTATGCTATTTCTGAACCAAAATGTTTTGCAGGAGTATCAAAACCGGCAGCACGAGGTATCAAACTATGCCTGGTTGATATGTGCTGGCCACTTAGCAATGATTATGTTTTATCATCTTCGTATTGTCATTGGCAGAATCGTCTATTGAAAACTTAGCAGTTGAATTTTTATGGGATTATCTACATGTGTTTTAGGAGTCTTTCTCGAGACCATAATTTAGTGAGGGAATCAAGGGAGGCATTATGAAATGTCCATTTCCTGAAGTGCATTGAAAATCATGAAAGTCACTTACCATAGAGTGCTCTTCCTCTAGGCTACTGGCTACCTTGTGAAAATGCTCGGCTATATGGCAGTATGCTTGGCTACACAATCATGTTTTGGTTTTTGTCAATAAGTTAGGATTACCCCACCCACCGGTCTAGCCAAATAGGTGTTGGACCTCGGACTGTCTAGCCAAACACGGATTACCCCACCCACGGTCTCCCCCCTTTGTGACAAGGACGACGAAACAATCCAGCATATACTCATTTCTTGTGTATTTGCCAGAGGTTTGGACTATGATTCTCAGGAAGCTAAACCTAGCCGCAGTAGCGCCCCCAACCCCCACAAGTCATTTCCAGGGATGGTGGTGCCAGGCTAGGAGACCAGTCATCAAAGAATTAAAACTCCCTAGTGATTCTTGTTGCATGGGAACTCTAGAAACACAGAAATGCTGCTGTCTTTGAAGGCCAGTCCATTTGAACCTTGGAAGAGAATCTGGAAATCTTGGGCTCCAAATCAGTGCAAGGTTTTCCTATGGTTTGCAGTTGGAAACAGGTGCTGGACGGCTGACAGATTAGAGAAAAGAGGGTTGCCTCACCCAGATCAATGCCCCTTGTGTGACCAACAAAATGAAACCATACAACATCTCTTGGTAAATTGTGTAGTGGCGAGACAGGTGTGGTTTAATTTGTTAGCGCCTTTGAACCTTGGTGAGCACATTCCTAGACAGCGAGAGCATGATTTTGCCGGCTGGTGGAGGAAAGTAGGAAACTCATGAAGAAGGTGCCCAAGGAGCAAAGGAAAGGAGTTAACTCCCTGGTTATCCTGGGCTCATGGATGATTTGGTAGCATAGGAACGCCTGTGTGTTTGAGGGGGCTGCTCCCTCAGTCAATTCTATAATGAGGGAGATCAAGGATGAACACAGTCTATGGTGTTTGGCTGGAGCTAAGAGGCTGCAAGGCCTCGGCTTAGCTGGGCGACTTTAGGTTGTGGGTCTTAGGTGTTGGTCATGATCTTGTGCCCTTTTTGTGTTTAGACGGTCAAGGTGTTGTAATAGTGTCTCTCATATATGTTCCCGCATGAGAGGTAGAGGTTGTATGGGAACTTTATTCTTCTCTCTAATACAATGAAACGCAGCTCTCCCGCGTTTTCCAAAAAAAAGTTTGTCCAGGTAGTCCTTCAAATGGTGGAAGAAGAGTGCCTTCTCTGGTGCCTAGCCTGTGCTTCGGCTCTTCAGGAGCTTGTCCTGAGGTCGTCTGCCCCAGGCCCTTAGCGGTCTTGTGGGGCTAGTAGGTCTTGGGTCGGGTTGCTATTTTTACTGTGGTGATCTCTCTTTAGTTGTGAATTAGTGTGTGTGTGTGGGGTGTGTCGGGAGGGGTTTTTATTAGCCTTTCCCTTTACCCATTTTGTATGTCTCTCTTTCTTAATGAAATGACACACAGCTCTCCTGCGACCTGCGTTGTTCGAAAAAAAAAATTAGGATAGTAGACGAGGCAGCTTGAAACCTTGGACACTTGAACCATCTTAAAATAAGTCAAGTTTAAGAAGATAGCTTTAAGTGACAACATTTCTTCGTCTACTGAATTATAATCTGTTACTTTGAGTACTAAAACAACCTGCTACTTCTACCTAAAATTCTTGTTGATTTGACTATTTGATTTTGCAGATAGACTCAATTTCAAATAAACTTAAGGATGATAAAGACGAATATGAGATATGCTCCTCTGAAATCGAAACTGTAAAGGTTTGAGCACTTCATCTTGTGAACTAATCTGAAATCAAATTTCTCACTTTGTAATTCCATTTCCTTTGACTCGATTCTGATCATTTTGTAGGGTAAATGGCTTCCAACTCTGCAGACTCTTGTTTCGAAAATAAACGACACATTCAGTCGTAACTTTCAAGAAATGGCTGTTGCTGGAGAAGTTTCATTAGGTATGTATGCTTCTGTTGCTTAGCCACTGCCTGTACACTACAATAACCACTCAAATTGTCGTGCCAAAACTTCCTTGCAGATGAGCATGGTCTTGATTTTGATCAATACGGCATTCTAATAAAGGTGAAGTTTAGGTGAGTTTCTTTACCATGTGAGAGCAACGCTCTGTATTCTTATATTTCTTGAAATTGGATGAATAAATAACCAGACTGCCATACCTTATTAATCAATGCACTGTCTTGTAATTGTCAGCTCGCTTCGTTTTGCTATGTGCTTTATTAATCAATTCAATGTTCTGCAATCAAAGTTTCCTAGTTACATTATCCTGGAGTAAGATGGTGTAACCAGGCCCAGCCTTACCAACTTAGATAAGGGAAGCTTTGCGTAGTTTGAAGTTTATTTTGACATAATCTCCTCCTACCTCCGTCTCAAATTGTAGGTCGTTTTGGATTTTCTAGATGCCGACCCAGTGACACACCCACCCACCCACACAGCAAAAACTATGTATCTAGTAAAGCCAAAATGACCTATAGTTTGAAACTAGGGGTGGGCACTTTGAACCCGAAACCCGAAACCCAAACCGAACCAAACCCAAATTACCCGAATTGTCGGTCTATTCGGGTTTCGGGTTCGGTCCAGATAATTTTATAATTCAAAGTTCGGGTTCGGTTTCGGTTCCTATGGTCTATAACCCGAATAGACCGAATAACCCGAAATTCAATATATTTACGTATTTTGATTTAGCTTATGAATGTTACAACTTTATAACTTGTTAGTTACTTGCTTCCATTGAGTAGTCCTTAAATCCATAGACTTGAAATGAGTTGGGAATTTGAATTTCTACCATATAGTTTTGAGAGGTGACAAGGATATATATGAAAATTCGGGTAATTCGGTGGACCGAATAGACCGAACCGAAATAATCGGTCTATTCGGGTTCGGTTCCTATTTTATTTTTTTAAATTTCGGTCCTCACTTTTCCAAAACCCGAAATGACCGAAACCGAATAGATTGAACCGAAATGACCGAATAGACCGAATGCCCACCCCTTTTTGAAACGGAGTGGGTACATATGATCTCTCTGTGGTGTCTGTAGCCCATTACAGAAGTTTTTTGATAATTGGATGAATACGCTAGTATGTATTATATTTCCTTATCCACTCTTCCAAAGTTGTTTATCTTTCTGTCAAAGTTCCTCAGTGCATGTTGTGAAGCAGGCTGGCCTTGTTTTGCTATGTGCTTTAATTGTGGACTGTACTTTCTCTCTTGAAAAAAAAACTCGGCCGGGTGGGGAAAGATCGCCCCACCGGTATTATCTTAAGAAGAAGCCTCGGCTTCCCTGACTGAGAAAATCCCCGAACCCCGGCCCCGCCCTGACACTAGGATCCGTAACCCTTGGGAATTGCCTGGGCCATACATGGTCCTCAGGCCGACCTGGGCCGGTTCTTAACTAGTGCTTTGGCACACGGGACTGGCGAGGGGATTTTTTTAACCACAGCCTGAAATTCGCTCCCACGGGGATTCGAACTCAGGACCTGTGGAGTGCCGCTCGAGTGTCTTAACCGCTAGGCTAAGCACCCTTTGGCCTCTCTTGAAAAAAACACACTAGCAATTCCATATCTAAATGCAGTTCGCTATTCGTGTCCGTATTGTCTGAAATACTTTGTACACTGTTTAAAAATACAATTTCCTAACATGATTGTTTCAACAATACGTTAAGCACAGTTTATAGCTTAAGATGGCTTATATTTTTTTTTCATGTTTATTTTCCCCTTCTGTGACCTGCTTGCTTCCTGCTTACAAGTCTCTATCAGTAGATTTAGGTAGATGCTGGTCTGATGCCTTGTTGTATGTAATTCTAATTCTAGCAGAAGAAATGTTTCCTTATTTGCATGGCCAGTAACTAATCTTTATTTGCATATTTGTTGCTGATATATATATATCCTGTGCTTCTAGCATGTAGTTTGAGGGTTTTGATATATTTTCTTTTGGTCGTCAGGCAAACTAGTCAGCTGCAGGTGCTAAGTGCTCATCACCAATCTGGAGGGGTAAAGAAATAGCTGTCAGATTGATTGTGAAACCTTTTTTTTTACCTACTTCTGATCACTATTGTTTCATTCCCATTTATAGGAGCGATCAGTATCGACCATCCTGTATCTTGTTTCACTTCAAGATCTTACTAACTGTCCCTTTCGAGTGGTCGACGAGATAAATCAAGGCAAGGCAACCAGAATTGTCCCCCCTCAATTTTATGACTGTTACCTTGTAGGCATTGAGGTGTCTAACTCATTTCATCCGGAAATGCAGGAATGGACCCCATCAACGAGAGGAAGATGTTCCAGCAGCTTGTCAGAGCTGCGAGCCAAATTAACACGCCACAGTTAGTGACTACACGAAAACACTTTGTATAGCATGTAGTTCTGCAGACCTGGCAACATCTGGTAACCGCACGTTACTTTTGTCTGCAGGTGCTTCCTTCTGACGCCTAAGCTGTTACCTGATCTGGAGTACAGCGATGCCTGCGGCATTTTGAACATAATGCACGGCCCGTGGATTCCGAAGCCAGCTAAAGGTACTTGTGTCGCTCTATGCTTTGTTAATAATGCTTTCTCATCGTGCTGGTGAACTGAACATGAAAGCTCCGAATCCGAGTCTTTGCTAATATGCTTGATACTTGCAGCTTGGAGCGCCGGGGATTGTTGGAGCGAGGTGACGGGCGCTGCAGGGCATTGATTGCCCACCTCCTGCAGGAGGCTTGTAAATTTAAATGTTAGATTAGCTGGAAGCAGCTTGTGGGTGGTTTAACCTAAGTTTTAGCTGTATTCCATGTAAATATATGCAAGCTAAGGTCTAGAGCCGGAAGCTGGGTAGTCTTTGGCTTGTCACTGGGGCGTACTCCGTATTGTAGAATGATCGCTACCCTGTAGCTGACCAGCTGGTGTTTCTGCAAATCAATGCAGTGTATGTTATTTATCCACCAGCATGGTTCAGTAATTCTTTTGCAGTGCGGCTCTGCTGTGGCAAACCATGTGGTTGGTTCCTCGTCCATTTGGCTATGCCATTGTTTGCTTCTGTTTCTGACACCTAATGAGCATGCAAATAGTGACCCGCCGTAACATATATTTCGACTGGTGTTGCATGGATGGTCTAGCTTACAATTTCGAAGGATCGTTAAATACGCGTCATTATTTTCGTCAGGTTCAGCCGATGTGTACTTGCTACAGTCGACCTGTCAATCGCTGCTGCAGTATTTTTTTCTTGCTGCCCATTATGTTAGGAAGATATTCCAGCAGCCCATTGTGGCCAATGGATATACGCCCATACATGGCGCAGCTCTGATGGGACCAAGTGACCAACGACCAAGGGATGAGGCCGTGAACGCCTAGGCGCATTGGGAGGTTGGAGGTAAACGGGCGTGGATTGCAGCTGCTCGTGCGTCGGCCGGCCCTCGATGCGTGCTCGCAGTTGATCAACGATGCGTCGCCCACTCGCTGGCCGCGAGGCATTCAGGCGGGTGGAGCACGGCTGGGGTGCGTCAAAATTCTGGGAAAACTCGTGGAGAACATCAGTTTCTACACGCAGCATCGTGCAAAATTTGAAAGCCTGATGCATGCGACCCGTAGATGGAGAACCCCAACACCCATATTTTGCCGGTGTTCGAGTCGGGAAACGTTAAAATCGCACAAAAAATCATGAAAGTGGGAAACGCGACACAGATGCGTCCTGCGAAAATGCAGATCCTAAATATGACTCGTTCGCCTAGCCCCTATAGAGCGGTAGAGGAAGAACTGAAAAGCAGAACTGGCCCCTGCAGCTCCCCTCGTTTCCCGGCCTCGTCATGAGATCAGGTCACAGCATTCTGCCGGTGCCACAAGCGTGCTAGAATCGCATGACCGTAATTCGAGAGTCTGACGTGATCGGTGGAGGGAGAACTAAAAAGAAAAGCAAAAGGAAAATCCCGGGAATTTTTTTCACCTTTTGTAAGCTTTGAGATCCTGGTACATGCATTGAGCGATAACGAGAAAAAAGGAGAGCAACTTCATCGGTCTCGACCTGTCCGTCTGACTGACCTGTAAGATTTTTAGACGAGCCGGCCTTTGGTGACATTAAACACAAGGGACAGATAATACTTGTGTAGGAAAATAGTATCTAGGAGCACGCACGTTCATGAATCGTCCCTCAGCTCTTCAAGTGTAAGAGCACTGAAAGGCACGTTCCAAGAACCAGCAATGTTTTTCTGAGTGAGTGTCCGGTATGCCTCCTGCATCGTTGGCCTTGCTCGAGGAGAAGCTTTGGTGCAAGAGAAGGCCACCTTGAGCATTAGTGCTATGCTCTCCTGTTCCGTTTCTGTTGCCTTTGCAGGTCGTTGGTCCAGTATTTCTTTGATCAGTATCTGTCGATCCCTAGGTTGCAAAAGAGTCTCGAACAGATCCCTTGGGTGCTTCCCCATTATCACCTCAAGAACAAGCACGCCAAAACTGTAGGCGTCGCATTTGTCCGTCACAACAGATGTGTACGACAGCTCTGCATCACCGAAACAGAATTCACAGAATTAGTAATCATAATCACTAATCACTGAAGAAATAATACTTTATGTGGAGAAACTATATAACGTATATTGTACATGTACCCGGAGCTATGTAGCCATATGTGCCTGCTAGTGCACTCCAGTTCGAGGAATCAGGTTTCAGAGCCCTTGCTGTGCCGAAATCTGAGACGTATGCCTTGAAGCTTGTGTCGAGTAAGATGTTGTTGCTTGTGATATCTCGATGGATTATAGGTGGTTTGCAGTGGTCATGCAAATAGTATATCGCCTGGGCTACATCTTGTACAACAGTAGCTCTCTTCTGCCAATCAAATTCCTTGGCTAGTTCCTCATTTTCTAAGGTCATACAGAGGCTCCCCCCATGTATGTAGTCATAGATTAGAAACTTATACCCCGGGTGGGAGCAGAATCCATATAACTTGACAATGCTTCGTTGCTGAATTTGCGATAAGGTTTCAATTTCACGCAAAAATATTCTATCGTTCACATCATCATTGACCGGATGAAGCTTCTTCACAGCAACAATTTGCCCATCTTGAAGTCGTGCTCTGTATACTTTACCATAGCCTCCTTCTCCAATGATGTACTTCTCATCAAAATTTTCAGTTGCCCTGATGATATCCTCAAATGCTAGTCTTCCATCAAAGCTCCACACAGAAAAGATGTTCTGTATGTTAGTAGTAGCACTTTCTTCTGGTTTTTTCTTGTTACGAGTGAGGATAGTAACAATTACAATTGTAGCAAGAGTGGTAAGAACCACAAAAAGAACAATTGGGAGTAGGAAAGTAACTAACTTTGTTTTAGAGTGGTGGTGAAATACTTGAGTCGAATAACAAGGTGGCAAGCCAGATACGTTACCACATAGATCTTTATTGTGAGAAAACCATGCTGCTGAGACATTTTGACGGAGAAGTTCTGCCGGGACTGGTCCATCCAAGAAGTTGTAGGACACATCAAACGTTGATAGGCTCACCATGCTTGCATAGGAGTGTGGAATACTTCCACTGAACTGGTTGTGAGATAGATTCAAAAATACCAGCATGCCCAACTTTCCTAATTGTTGTGGCAAGACACCATTGAGTTTGTTGTTGCTAATATCTAACATGATCTGTAGGCTAGCCAAATTTCCAATGGCACCAGGCAAATCCCCGCTGAGATTGTTATTGTTTATCTTCAAGGACTGTAGCCTGCTGCAGTCTCCGAGTTTGTCAGGTATTGACCCACTCAAACTGTTACCAGAAATATCAAGGTAACCTAAATTGCTTAGTTCTCCCAACTCTGATGGTATGGGTCCAGATAACTGATTCAGTGATAAATTCAGCTTGTACAGACTTGCTAACTTGCCGATTTCTGGTGGAATCTCACCACTGAGATAATTGGAATTGAGATTTAGTTCTACCAAGTTGGACAGTTTAGAAAGGGAAGAAGGTATTGGACCGGACATCATATTTTTCTTTTTTTTTGAACGGAACGGCAAGAGCTTTGCCGTAATTTTTATTAGAAGAAAAATAGAATAGCAGACAACCACTTTCGCCCCACAAAAAGGAGGAGAAAAAACTAAAAAACAAAACCACAAAGAGGAACAAAAACGACTAGAAAACAGGAGGGGAAAAACGAAAAAAACAAAGAGAGGCAACTAGCCAAAGGTAGTGCTTCGAAGTTGTTGGAGGTCCTCTTTGATCAGATAAGCAACTTCCTCAGCTGATTTGTCTTGTTGGTTGAATGTGCGGCGATTCCTCTCTTTCCAGATGTTCCACCAAAAATATATCATGAGACCATCAAACTCTTTTCTGACATGTTTTGCAATCTGTCTCCTAGCCTTTCTCCACCAGGCATTGATCGAAGTAGCAGAGGACGGTCCTGGTAGGTTGTGTAAATTGAGCCACATTGTCAACTTGTCCCAAACTGCACAGGTGTAATGACAATTTTTGCATAGATGGGTGGGTGTTTCTTGCTCAAGCTGACATAGCCGGCACAGCGGGTCATGTGGCCAACCTCTCTTATCCAAGTTGTTGTCCGTGAGAATTTTCCTGTGGAGTAGGAGCCAAGCGAAAAAACGACATTTAGGCTCCGTTTTAGCTTTCCAGATAGGCGTGAAGCTGGGTTTGGGTACCCTTCCATTAAATTGGATACGGTATGCGCTCCTAGTGGTGTATTCCCCATCATCTGACCACCGCCAAGAGATTGTATCCTCCCCCTCTGGGTCTCTTTGTAGGAGATGGATTTCTTCCCAGAGATTAGTGTACTCTGATATCTCTGCCGTGGTGCTTAAGATATTAAGTTGGCGGATCCAAAAATGATTGTGCAAGGCTTTTTGGACTGTGAAATTTTTCCATCGGGACTTAATGAAAACATGTGGCGCTAGATTTTTCGGGGCTTGTCCATTGAGCCAGCTATCATGCCAGAAATTTGTTTTGTTTCCTTTACCAATCGTGACTATTGTCGAGGCGCGAAACAGGTCTTTATCTGCCTTGTCGCAAGGAATGTCCATTCCTACCCATGGGCTATCTTCATGTTTCCATCTAAACCAGCACCACCGTAGTCTGAGTGCTCTTGCAAGTCTTTCCAGCTCGAGAATCCCTAATCCACCAAGTTCTTTTGGTGTACAAACCGTCGGCCAATTTACTAGGCAATGGCCGCCATTTACTTTCTCCGGTTCCTCTCCTTTCCAGAGGAAGCTCCGTCTCTGTCTGTCAATTTGCTTGACGAGCCATTTGTGGATCGGGAAGACAGTGAGGTGATATATGGGCTGGGAGGATAGGACAGACTTGACGAGTGTTTCCCTTCCCGCTGTGGAGAGCATTCTTCCTTTCCATCCTGATAATCTTGAACCGATCTTATCTATCAACGGCATAACATCCAGTCTTCTACATCATATTTTTCTCGAAATAAAGTACCTCTAGTTTGGGAGAGAAACCCCAGTTTGGTGAGATTTGCCCCGAGAAATTATTTGACCCTAATCGTAATATCACTAGTTGTGGATACACACCAAACTGTTCCGTTATATCGCCAGTTAGCTTGTTCTCTTCAAAACTAAGTCCAACCAAGGTTGTACATGCCTTCAGGCTTGTCGGACATCAAACATGTTCGAAAAGGCGTTAAAATATTGGAGTCTGCCACCCATAAATATATTTTCAGGTAAAGGTCCAGAAAGGAAATTATTTGAAATATCCATTTCAAATATGCTTGTTAAATTTCCAAAGTCGTCAGGAAGGGAACCTGATAGCTGGTTAGTGTGGATGCGCAGAGTTTGGATGTTTTGCAAGTGCCTAAAAGTTTTTGGTATTGAGCCAGAAAGTTGATTCTGCTGCAAACACAAGTGCTGGAGATTGGTAAGGTTTCCTAAGATGGAAGGAATAAAACCAGAGATTTGGTTGGTAAACAAGTATAAAACTTGAAGATTTGATAAGAGGCCTAGTTCTGCTGGTATGGGACCTGTTATTTGATTGTCACCGAGAATAAGTTGTGTCAGGTTTGTGCTATTGGATAAAGAGAAAGGGATTGTACCAGTAAGATTGTTAGAGCTGAAATCAAGAAGTTGCAAGTTGATGAGGTTGCCTAGTTCTGGAGGAATGGAACCAGTAAATTTGTTTGAATATAGAGAAAGTGCGGTGATCTTAGTGAGGTTAGATAACCATACAGGCATTGCAGCAGTAAGTTTGTTGATGCTAAAATCAAGATTTTGCAAATTGACGAGCTTGCATAATTCTGTGGGTATAGGTCCTGACAGCTCATTTCCATAGAGAGACAAAGTACTTAAACTGGTCAAATTTCCGAGAGTCGTGGGTATTTCACCGCTTAAATTGCTGAAGCTTAGCTGTAGAAGCTGCAGGTTGACAAGATTTCCAATCTCCTCTGGAATGTAACCTGACACCATGTTTTGGTGAATAACAAGGCTAGTTAACTTTGTTAGGTTACCCAAGGATGAAGGGAGTTGGCCTGTGAGGTTGTTGAAAGATAAGCCAAGTGTGGTGAGGCTTCGTAGGGCACCAATCTCATTTGGTATTTGTCCGGTGAGCCAATTGCTCGTGAGGTCAAGGTAGGAGAGTGTTGACAGAGAACTGATGCTGGCCGGGATGGTGCCATGGAGACTGTTGTTGCTGAGGTCAATATATGTGAGGAATGGAAGAGCCGAGAAGTTGAGCTTACCAAGCTGGCCGTGGATTCCAGCATCTGGCATGGAGATGTTTGTCACAGCCCAGGGCATGCGATGGCCATGGCGGATGGATCTGCACATGATGCCCGTCCAGTTGCAGGGGCTTATATGGTCTTGCCAAGAGCTCATCGGCAGCGGGGAGCCGCGAAGAGTTGATTTCCACTGTAGGAGAGCCATCTGCTGAGATCTCAGCTGTATGTCGCCTTGATGTGATTCAGATGTTTTCAAGAGAAGAAGGCAAGGCAAAATCAGCAGGCGGAGGTAGAGCACAGGTGCTGTGGAAGATTGCATTTTGTGGGATAGCATCTGCATTTGTTTTTCAAAGCTTGTGTTGAGCAGTTTTGAAGAAGGGCATGATTGGGAGATGAAGTGCAGTTTTGAAGAAGGGCATGATTGGGAGATGAAGTTCCATGGGAAGGGTTTGTATGCAGTGGGTTGGGCCGCTGAGCAATGTAACAGGTCAAGAAATATGTTCCAATTCGTTCTTTTTTTTTCAGTGCCGTGACCCCTCTCTATCTTTAAAAAGGACAAGAGAACACCTGCCACGTTTGACCCCCTTTTTCTCCCTTTGAAAGTGAAAGATTGAAGAACAGAACAAATTTCTTGCAATAAGAAATGATTCCTGCAGAGCAGGAGAGAACATATTTGGTAGGCACAGATGGCAAATTTATTACAGTTGGCGAGGGTAAACTTTTCCCTGACAAGTTTTTACAGGAGGATGGAAGTACCAGCTGCACTATACATAATTTTACTATACGTATGATGACATTCGGACAGAAATTATCTATAGCAGTTTCACTGATTGACTATGAACTTTATTTATGTGTATAGTCCTTGCTTGATGTAAACCACGGTTGTAAAACACCTTCTTAATACTACGCAGCGCTCTTATGTATTTTTGAAAAAAAATTATGTGTATGTACGTGGTTAGGCCATTAGGACAAACTTCACTGTCAGTGTAATCCTTTTAATTATTCTATAAGACATGAGGGCAGGTACATTGCTACACGTTAGCGGTCTCATAAGTCGTCTCATGCAGTGTCACATAGGATTTTTGCTGATGTGGAGGAGAGAGAGGGAGGTGAGAAAAGAAGGTCGTTGTTTCGCGAAACAACCGCCTCATGAGCTAAATTTTAGGACTATGAGACAACTTTTTCACCATTGTACTCCCTCCGTCCCGTGAAGAGTGCAATTCTGAGATTAAAAAAAATCCATAAAAGAATGCAATTCTAGCTGTAACCACCCGTTTTATTCTAAAAATAGACAATTATTTGCATGCGCTAACCACCTCTATGGCAAAATTAGTGAGATTGGGACGGTTACTGAGGGTAGCATGGTCATTTACCAACGTCATTAATCTCTCTGGAAAAAAGCTGAAATTGCACTCTTCACGGGATGGAGGGAGTATGAGTTTTGTTGCCATGCAACCAATAATATTTATTTATTTCTCCATAAATTAAGGAATGATGTATTACTCTGAGACAACCAAAATAACAATCAATGGTACGGGTTGTCTGATAAATCGTCTTAAGATTAGGTGTCACTGCATGAGACCGTCTATTAGAGAGCATGAATGTATCTGCCCTGAGAACAATGGGGGAGGGAAATTGAAATGAATCAGAGTTGTTAGGAACCAAATGACTCGGCATCATGTGGTTTGTGGAATTCAACACGATCAAATCGCATCACTTTCCACGCGCAGCCCTAGTTATTTAAAGCGGACTGGTAATCAAACCGTTGGGTGTTCGGTTTAATGGTTCACTGGGTTGTACCGTTGAACCGTCCGGTTCAATTGATTCGAGAAGAATTAAGTTAGGATGTCCGCCACAATGCAAAACGTGGTGCAATGGTTTGTCCACTCGCTGGGAGGCTCCCGCCCCAAGTTTGAACCCCGCCCCCGACGCTATTTTTGTTGATTTATTCCCACCGTTGGTCTGTCGCACCTGAGTTCACTCGGTTGGCCGGTTTTCTACGGTTCAAATGCTAAAAAAACCATCCGGTTTAATGTAAAAACTGCCGGTTCAACCGGATATTCTCTGATTCGATTGCAGGCCGATCTTTTACGCGAACCGGACCGTCGGCGGGGCCGTCGGTTTCCGGTTTTTCCGGACGAACCGCCAGTCCGGTCCGGTTCAAATAACTAGGCGCGCAGCTTGGATAAAAGTTAGTTTAAATACCAGTTCCTCTTAACTTGTTGATTTATTCCCACTGTTGGTCTGTCGCACCTGAGTTCACTCGGTTGGCCGGTTTTCTACGGTTCAAATGCTAAAAAAACCATCTGGTTTAATGTAAAAACTGCCGGTTCAACCGGATATTCTCTGATTCGATTGCAGGCCGATCTTTTACGCGAACCGGACCGTCGGCGGGGCCGTCGGTTTCCGGTTTTTCCGGACGAACCGTCAGTCCGGTCCGGTTCAAATAACTAGGCGCGCAGCTTGGATAAAAGTTAGTTTAAATACCGGTTCCTCTTAACGAAACACGTGCTCAGGCTCAGCCCACTGCATATAAACACGTGCTCACTTATATGCAGTTCTTTAGATGGTTTTCAATACTTTAATGGGCAAAATAGCTGATCTTGTAGACTTTTCCCAGGGAAGCCGCCATATAAGGCAATGTATCCTATGCAAACTAGCTTTATGTGCAAATTATACAAACTCTTACCAAAGCCGCTGGATCCTCATCCGATGATCATATAAAGGTGGAAAATTTTAGCACTTAAACCCTCCCACTATCAGCTTTGTGGCCACAATTTGTGTAACCCTTCGCGAGCGTCCCTGCCGTGTGCCGTCCTTCGCAGCGCCGCCGCCCCCTCGCGAGCGTCGGCGCCGCCCCCTGGCCAGCGCCGCCGTGGGTTCCTCAGCCGGACCGGCGTGCCTTGGAATACAAGTGGGTTGTAAATGGGTCAACCAGTGACTGACCCACTCGATCCATGAAGATTATTTTTGGGTTTTGGTTTAGTCCGACCCATTACAGCACTTACACCAGTGACCCAATAGTTAACCCAAAACACCAGAAGGGTATGGCGCAAAGCAATGGTTCAAAAGACCAACAGCGTGGGAAACAGAAGCACCTGCGCCTCATCAAGAAGGGATGGTCGTCGCATCTCCTCAATGGCTACGACAACGCGCTCGGCACTTTGCTAGCCCACCGCCGTTAACGCCGGCCAACCACCGTCGTGCTTCGGCAGCTCAACAGCCAGAGAAATAAGGAGGCGAAGAAGCCGCTGCAGTAGCATCAGGCCGGCAGGTATGTTCCTTCGGTGCTTGCTCTTCAAGATCCTCCGCTCCTCATAATCAGATTCTTGTCAGTTGGAGTTGTGGTAGTTTCAGAGGAGCTAGCTTTTGGGGTGCTAGTGGGGCTGCTCCTCTCCCAGGATTTGTGTTTGGCAGGTGTCTGTTTCATTCCAATGCAGTAGTGATCCTTTGTGCTGGAAAATGGTTGGTCCTCTCTGCCCCAAATGATTGACAACCCGAAGATCCTGTGCTGGAATGTTCGTGGTCTCAATGAGGCGGCTCGAAGAGAAACGGTGTTACAACTAGTGCAGGAGACTAAGCCTATAATAGCATGTCTCCAAGAAACTAAATTACAACACATCCCTAGCACCTTGGGCAGAGAGATTGTTGGGAGACTGGGTTTTCATTTTGCACCGGCCCATGGTACTTCGGGAGGCATTCTGGTGGCTTGGGATACTGATCTGATTGTAGTTGGGAACCCAACGGTCAATTGTTTCTCACTCTCAGTGGAAATCACTCTCCGAACCAGCAACCTCAGCTTCCTGTTAACTGCAGTCTATGGACCAACAGATGACTCCATCAAGCACTTGTTCCTTGATGAACTCAAGTCTCAAAAGCCTCCTGTTGACATGCCATGGCTTTGCATTGGAGATTTTAATCTCATCTACGAGGCTAGAGACAAGAACAACCTAAACCTGAACCGGCGACTGATGGGGCAATTCCGTAACACATTAAACGCCTGTGAATTGCTGGAGATTGCTCTGCACAATAGGAAGTATACTTGGAGCAACGAGCGGTCATCCCCGACAATGGTGCATCTGGACCGATTCTTCTGTAACAAGGAGTGGGATGAACACTTCCCAGCAACCTGTCTTCAAGCCTTGGCAACATCCATGTCAGAGCACTGCCCTCTTTTTCTCTGCAAGCAAGACAGACCACCGAGACAGGCGACTTTCAAGTTTGAGAATTTTTGGATAAGAATTCCGGAGTTCAAAGAGGTGGTCGCTGGTGCTTGGGCTCAGCCTGTGCTCGGTCGTTCTGCTCTGATGATTTTCCACAACAAATTGCTCAACACGGCACGAGCACTGAAAAAGTGGAGCAAAAGTCGGTTTGGAAATGCCCGTATGCAGTTACATATGGCCAAGGAAGTCATTCTTCGTTTGGACATTGCCCAGGAGCACCGAGTTCTGTCTCCAATGGAGTTGCAACTGAGGAAGGATCTCAAGACTCGAGTCTTAGGCCTGGCAGCTGTAGAGAGAGCTCGCCGTCGACAAGCCTCTCGCATCACTTGGTTGAAGGAGGGCGATGCATGTACCCGTTTCTTTCATCTCAAAGCTAATGGCCGTCGGCGAAGGAATTTTATTCCTAGCCTACGGAAACCTGATGGTACTATTGCATGGTCACACCAAGAAAAGGAACAGGAGCTGCTACGTCACTACAATGCCCTGCTTGGGACCAAAGTACAGCGTACAAAAACTTTCAATTGGTCTGAATTGAACCTGTCATCCATAGCCGGGAATGAGCTGGACCTTCCCTTTACTGCTGATGAGATCGCTGCTGCCATTGCCCAATGCCCGGCTGAGAAAGCACCAGGACCTGACGGCTTTACTGGTGCCTTCTACAAGGCTTGTTGGCCCATCATCAAGGAAGACCTGGTCAGAGCCTTTGATTGCATTTACAACCTAAACACTGGCCCTTTGGAAAAGCTCAATGGTGCTTCGGTAGTTTTAATCCCCAAAATTGAGGTGGCGTCTGAAGCTGCTGATTTCAGGCCAATTAGCCTAGTTCATTCCTTTGCCAAGCTGCTGTCCAAGGTGCTCGCCATTCGCCTCTCTAGGAAAATTGATCAGCCGGTTTCTAATGCCCAGAGCGCTTTCATCAAGAAGCGATGCATTCAGGACAACTTTCTGTATGTGCGCAATCTAGCGAGAGCCTATCACAGGACTAAAACGCCGGCTCTGCTCTTCAAGATGGACATCTCAAAGGCTTTTGACACGGTCTCGTGGGAATATCTGCTAGAATTGCTTGAAAGGAGGGGTTTCACCAGGCGGTGGTCAAATTGGTTAACTCTAATTTTCAGCTCGGCTTCCTCATCAGTCCTCCTAAATGGCATTCTGGGGTCAAGAATCATGCATGCTAGAGGCCTTCGACAGGGAGATCCCTTATCCCCCTACCTCTTTATTCTAGCCATTGACACCTTGCAGCAGGCTTTCCAAACTGCTACTGATCAAGGCTACATGAGTCCACTCCGAGGACGACAGGCCAAGCTCAGGATCTCCCTCTACGCCGATGACGCAGTAATTTTGTCTAACCCCATCAGGGAGGACGTGGCCTGCATTATGGAAGTCATGGCAGCATTTGGGGAAGCTACGGGTCTGCAGATAAACACGATGAAATGCTCGGTCCTCCCAATTCGCTGCAGTGGTATTGATCTCGACGACGTTCTAGTGCCTTTTGCCGGTCAGCGAGGTTCCTTTCGAGCCCCCTACCTAGGATTGCCACTCATGCTTGGAAGGTTAAGGCTGGTTCATCTCCAGCCTGTCCTGGACCGTGTCAAGGCTAGAATGGCGGGCTGGCAAGGGTCTCTCCTCTCGCCTGGTGGGCGCCGAGAGCTGGTACGTACTGTCCTGAGCTCCATTCCTACTTATGTGCTTACTGCGCTAAAGACGCCGAAACAGTTCACAAAGGAATTGGACAAAGCCAGACGCCGTTTCTTGTGGGCTGGGAACGATGAAATCACGGGGGAAAATGCAAAGTGGCTTGGCCAAAAGTGTGTCGGTCAATTCAGCATGGTGGACTTGGCATTCTGGATTTGGAGCGCTTTGGCCGTGCACTACGCCTCCGATGGCTGTGGTTCTCTTGGACCAAACCAAACAGTGCCTGGCAAGGCATGGAACTCCCAACTGATGATATTGACAGAGCGCTCTTCGCTGCAGCTACTAGAGTTCGGGTGGGCAATGGGAAGACGGCGAAATTCTGGCACTCAAGTTGGATGGATGGCCAACAACCAAAGGACATCTTTCCCTTGCTCTATGCTCACCCCCGCCGCAAGAAAAGAACGGTCGCTCAGGCCATTGCAAACGACCGATGGATCAAGGATATCGCCCACAACCTTTCCATGGAGCTGTTGTCTGAATTTTTCAGGCTTTGGCAGCTTGTTGACAATCAGCATGTTGACCTAGCCACTACGGAGGAAGACACCATCACCTGGACCTTGTCACCATCAGGTACATACACGGCAAAGTCTGCTTACGAAATGCAGTTCATGGGTTCGGTTCCTTCGGCGCTCGCTGCTCTCACCTGGCGGCCATGGGCACCGTCGCGGTGCAAATTCTTCATATGGCTGCTCCTCCAAAACAATCTTTGGACGTGTGATCGACTTCAACAAAGGGGGTGGCTCAATGGATACTTCTGCTCCCTCTGTGAGCGCAGCTTGGAGACGGTGCAACACCTTTTTGTGGACTGTTCGGTGTCCAGGGAATTTTGGGACAGTTTGCCACAGTGGTTTAAAGTGGATCACATTGGGCCTTCCTCTTGGCCGGCGGACGTGCAGGTAGCAAGTTGGTTTCAACTCATGACCGGTCTAGCTAGGCCTGGGAGGAAAGGGATTCAGACGTTGGTAATCTTGGGCCTCTGGAGCATTTGGAGGGAAAGGAACAACAGGGTTTTTTAGCGGCAGGCAAGGTCGGTTCATCGCCTAATGGAGGACCTGAGGGATGAGGCCATGACTTTTTTTTATCGAATACGCAAGAGAATTGCGCATCTTTTGTATTAATGCCATGACTTGGTGTCTAGCTGGCGCGAAGGACCTCCAACTTCTTGTCGATTTCCAGTACCGCGAGTAATCACTATAGGCTAGCCCGACCCTCCCCCCTAAAGTAGTGCAGTCTGCTCTACTTGGTGTTCTGCAATGATCGGTGTTCTATAATTCCAGCACAGCTAGTGCTCATGTAAACTCTGCTTCTCCTTCTTATTAATTTAAGCCGGACTGGTTCCGGGTCTTTCAAAAAAAAAATTCTTGTCAGTGCAGGCCTTGGCCTTTGGAGGTGGATGCCGGGGCTTGCAACTCCAGAAACAACGGTTGTCAGAAGCGGCAACAAGAAGACGGCGGAGAGAAAGGGGCGTTGATGATTGGAGTCTGACGAGGATGGAGAGAGGGGAGGAGGATTGCAGCGACGTGCTGTGTGTGAGGTCGGTGAGCGACGATGACGGAGGACGGATGCGGCAGCACTGCCGCTCGATGTCACAATTGGGTTACCCAATGACCCACGCCCCCATGGTATTGTTCCGTGCTTGACACTAGAATTTGCTGGGCCAATCTAACGGGTTTTTACACCAGAATTTTACCCTTCATGATTAACCCCTATCCGTGGTTGGCGTACCAGTCGGATCCGCGGCCGGAGACGCTAGCCTTCTGCCTGTTCCAGCCCAACGCCGGCCGCGTCGACGCTGGGTCCAGGATCAAGTACACCAACATGTTCGATGCGCAGCTGGACGTCGTGAAGTCCGCCATGACACGTGCCGGGTACGGGGTCG
Organism: Echinochloa crus-galli; assembly: GCA_900205405.1. NCBI lineage: Eukaryota > Viridiplantae > Streptophyta > Magnoliopsida > Poales > Poaceae > Echinochloa > Echinochloa crus-galli. The sequence goes on from OAMR01000039.1 coordinate 1,659,020, forward strand.
TGGAGGTCGTGGTGGCGAGACGGGTGGCCGACCAGGGGCGACGCCGGCGTGGAGAACGCCAGGGCGTACGTGACGAACCTCGTGGCGCACCTGCGGTCCGGCGCCGGCACGCCGCTGATGCTGGGGAAGCCCGTGGAGACGTACCTGTTCGCGCTCTACGACGACTCGACGAGGACCTCAAGCCCGGGCTGGCGTCGGAGCGCGCGTTCGGGCTGTACCACACGGACCTGACCATGGCGTACGACGCCGGGCTCACGTCGACGGGTGGCCGCGCCGCGGCGGCGGGGCAGCAACCGAAGGCGAGCCCACGCGGCCATGCCATGAACCAGCTCTACCAGGCGGCGGGGCGCCACCCATGGAACTGCGACTTCCGGGCGTCGGCCATGCTCATTGCTCACCTCCGAAAACCCCAGTAAGTGCACGGCTCCCTCTCCCCACATCTCTCCAATCCATCCATCCGGCAATGGTCGATCCCCATTCTGCTTGTTGGTTGGTTCGTAGTGGAGCGCGTCAGCCGATGCGAGGCAGCCCGGGCCGCCGACATGGCCGGAATTCGTTCGGCTCTGCTCATGCAATTTTTGCAGCACGACGCACGCAAACATGGTGATGGTGACACGACGACGACGCGGCGGCGCTGGCCAGGGGGCGGCGGCGACGCTGGCGAGGGGACGGTGGCGACGCTCGCGAGGCGGCGAGGGGGAGGCGGCGCTGCGAAGGACGGCCGAGACACTCGCGAGGGGGTTAGGAGGGGGGTTTTACATAAATTGTGGTTAGAAAAACTAATTTTTTAGATAATGGATAATATATTACTCGGCCTTGACTAAAACGGCTACGGCCAAACAAAACAAGAAAATTACATCCCATCAAGGGGCTCCAGTAGTCCTACGCGACCACCAAGATCGCTATAACACGTTTGTCATACCTTACAAAGAACTGAAAACGCTGGACACCCACCACCATTGATGCTTCTTCCCGCGCAACAGCACGAAGACTTGGTGCAGATACTGCCAACCAACATCCGAACTGTTATGCCATCCAATGCCTCCTCTGCCCTGAGCTGAGTACCGAATATAGTGTCCACACGGGAGAACTGTCCGGCCTTGGCGAACAAGAACTTCGACGACGGGCCTGCACTGCCGCCGCCGGCCTGGAGAAACCAGGCTAAGTTTTCACTAGTTATTGATCACCACGAACGCAACAGGGGACGGTCCGACCAACGACTTCAGCAGCGCCTTCAACAAGGTATGTGTCACAGACACTTCACCGCCGCCGGTCCGGCAGAACATGCTAGACAAGGATTTCTCCCAAATCGCCGCTACCATCGTCACCACTGCGCTCGGCCAATAAAGAGGCCACCCTCGCCGGAAGGACGCATTCGCACAGAGCGCCGCCACCGCAAGACAAGACGCATTCCGGACGCCGTCGACGAACACCGCCACCCGGAGTAAGGATCCGCTGAAAGGGACGACACCAACCCGTGGGGAAGGCGGCTGCACGACAGCTAACGAAATCCGCCCCGATTGCCCCCATGGGGGCGACGCGGAGCGATGAAGGCGTTGGGTCAGGCTCACCGGCCGCCACCCGACACCGCCGGCATCTCGCGTCGGCGTGCGCGCTCGCCGACCCACGCGCCTTGACCCAGATCCGTCCACCTTGGAGGCAAACCGGAGGCATCCCGGCCGCCAAGCGTCCAGACAGCGCCGCGCCGCCGCCGCTCGATGGCCTGCCGGCCGGAGCCGCCTGGCCAGGACGCCGCCTGGCCGCACCGACCACCGCCACGCGGTGGCCGTGCCGGGGACGCCACGGAGCCGCCGCCGCAACGCCATGGACGCCGCCTCCTCCTCCAAATCTGCGAGCCGAGCCCGGAAACCGCCCCGCCGCCGCCATCCCGGGGGGCCACCGGACTTCCGGCGGCGTCCTCCGGCGGTGGCGAGGTGGAGAAGGGTTGGAAGGGAGGCGAGCGGTGGGGGCTGAGATCGCCGCCCGAGCCGCCCGGAGAGAGGGCGACGCGGGGGCTCAGATCCGCTTTTTCTGCGCGGGGCTGGAAGGTCGAAAGGTGCTGATAAAGAAAAACTAATGGTGAGAGGGTTTAAGTGCTAAATTTTTTTCACCTCTCTATATGGCCATTAGATTGGGATCCAACAGCTTTGGTGAGAGTTTGTATAGTTTGCACACGAAGCTGGTTTGCATAGGATACATTGCCGTCATATAGAGGACATGTCAGAGTTCACTTCGTACAGGTGAGGCCGTGTTTAGATGGAGAATAGGGAGGTGGGGAATTGGGGGTTTGGGGTCACGCCGTAATCATTGCGCTACTGTAGCATTTTGTTTCTTTGTGTAAAAAATTATCTTAAAATTAATTAATTAGGCTCAAAATGTTCGTCTCGCAGAGTACAACAAAACCGTGCACTTAGTTTTTGTCACCTAGATTTAATACTCCATGCATGCTATGATATTTTGATATGATGAGGATCTTCTTTCTGTGTAGTGAACTTTGGGTTGCTTTTTTGAAACTAAACACGGCTCAGATTGTGTTCTGAGAGACAGAAGGAAAGCAGGTAGAAAACCGAGGAGCAGAGGGTAGATGAACGGAGGACGGATCAACGAGTCTACAGACCAAGAGGCGCAGCGCAAAATTGGCATCCTTTTCTCCTCACCTTTTACCTGAACAAGCATTGGATCTCTATCCCTCGCACTTCACAAGGAGGAGAGAGTAACTGACTCAGCAAAATCAAGATGGCAGATGGCACAATAATCGCCGACATTGATGCTTCCTCCAGCATTGAAGATTGAAAAATTGTCATCCAACTCCATCGTCAACTCCTCATCCAGCAGTGTCTGGTGATCGTTGTCACTGCTCCTACGTTGTATGCCACTGTCAGCTGCCGATACTGAGGCGCAGCAGCTGAGGCTTTCCTTCTTGTGGTGTTAGCATTCAACTGTATGAAGATTTGTTACTTATGTGTCTCACCAAATGTGCTCAATGCAATCAACCAAACAAGCCCTGATGGGCTAGTTTGACCCAAGGAAATTGAGCAAGCTGGTGCTTTTTACATGCTACAACTTACATAAAGTCACACGCCTCTCTGCTGTCCATTGATGTTACAACATTCGCTAACAGAGCGCCAAAGGGAACACTACAGGAGTCACAACACTCCAGCACAAAAGGAGCGTGGTGATCACACCGTGCTCCATTTGATCTCGACTTGTATCATCCCGTTCCTCGAGTTGATCAGGTGGTACTTCTCGTTGATCCGGCCGTTGTTCACCACATCCACCAGATTTATATTCACGTGCCCCAGGGATTCCTGGACGATTGAGAGATCAAGCTTTTTGAGTTATGACAGAAATAAGAAACTGCTTCAACGTGCAGGAAGGTAACTGCGAGAATGCATGGCTTGCCTTGTTGCGGAAGGGAAGTCCGCGGCGTTTGCTTTTAACTTCGATGTGGATCTTGTCTTCCACAGGAGGCTCGTCCATCATGAACTGGAACTCCTCGCTCCATCTTGGATCTCTTGTTTTCCTTATCACCTACAGAAGAAATGTACATAGGATCACAAAGCGGGTTGTTGCTACGGTATGGATTTTGGTTGGTGAATTTCATGCTAAAAAGTTCAATATTAATTTGTGTGAATAACTCAAGAAAGTGAAACCACTAGGATCAAACATGAGGTTTCGACAGTTTAGTCAAATCCAAGTGCTGCTCCAGTTCTTTTATCTGCCACCTCTGACCCAAATGGTTACAATGAAAATTCTCTTCAGATGATACAGTCATGGTAGAGTGAACTGCACCAATGTGGCAATGTCTTTCCGTGGAAGGATAATTTATTTCCATGCTAGTGAAATTCTGGATCAGTTCTCCAAATGAATCTCCCAAGTGAAATTCTGGACCAGTTCTCCAAATGAAACTCAAGGATACACACAGAGAGAAAAGGTCACTCCTACCATTCTAAACCTTTTTTGCACTCCAAGAGAAAAGCTTTTCAAAACTTTAGCCTACTAAGCCAAGAACCTAATATACTCTGGACCTACCACTTACCAGCTAAGGTATTTTTACCAAATTAGAGAGCTCACAATCCACCTGACTAGGAAAATGAGAACCATAACCAATAACCAATAAAGACGAAAGAAGTCTCAATGTGGCTAAACTGTCATGGTAATACAAGCTTAATCATGAACTGTAGCTAAAACATGTAAAAGATGCGACCGAACTTAAGAAGTGGATTGGCTATTGTTTGGCAATGCAAGTTTCAAAAATAAATGGGCGTTGTTACATAATAAGCGAAAGAATTTTAAATCGTTACCTTTGTTTTCTTCCGTTCTCCCCTGAAAAGAACCTCAGCATATGGATTAGTGTGCTTCTTCCCTTCGACATCTTCTGCATTTTCTACTGAAACCAACAACACCCCACCACTGGATACATTGTCTCCTTCCCTTCTTACACTTGCATTACCTTCACCATCCAAAGCCATACTACTTGTTCTGCTATTGTCTTCTCTGAAGGGATCAAATGTCAACTCAACAATGAGCTTTCCTCTATTCTTCTTGTTCTGCTGATCATTTGGGTTCATGCTTCGAACAAGGTCGAGTGTGAACAACTTGCTCTCGTATGGTGTAAGCAAGCGAAGTGGAATTACTTGCATGCCCAACTTATCGTGCATCTTAACCTGCCCAATCAGGAAAAGCATATGATTGTCAGCAAAATGAGGCTCATGTATCAGAAGTAGAAAAGAAGGACGATAAATTTTCATACAGCAAGAAACCTTTTCCCAATCAAACATGTGGAGCTCTAGGACTTGAGTATCAGGATCCTTGACTACGAACTTGAAGTGTTCATTCCATTCAGGATTCAAGTTGCTCATCTTAATAGATGTTTTCTCTGAGGGCAGCCTTTCACCACTCAGGCGCATCTTAACATAGGGATCAGATTTTCCAAGCAAGTCCATCTTGAGAAGATTCAGGGCTCTAATTACCTTTACATGCAAGATTCCAACCGGCTTCTTTGTAGCGCCACTGAAATATGGATCATAGAATAAATAGTAATTAAGTCCATATTAAGTTGGAGAACCTGTTTTAAAATTAAACAGGAAATTGATTGTAAAAAAGGCTTGTCTCATTTGTATTAACACATATTGCTAGCATAGTTTTTAAATGATAAGTGTACAATATATATTCGTCAAGGACTGTTAGTTTGTTACTTGTAGCAGTTCTCATGGTAAAACTACCTCCATAGATAATCTTATCATCAACTATGTGGAGTTTATGTTTGAGAAAATATTGTTGAAAATACTATGGCATCATATGCACATAAATAAAGATAATCAGAGGGCACAAATTCATGTTTATCTTGATGAAACCTGAAAGCAGGATAGCTCTATGAGACTTATTATGTGAAGTTAAAAGATTGTGAGCCATAAAAACATAACATGAAACAACAGTTCTTTGGACGTCATTGCTGGAGAATTTCACCTTGCTCCTTCTAAGATTGGAATCTGTAAAACCTTAGGCCAATGATACAGAACTGAGATTTGCTTTGATATTTGATCCTGTGAGGGAAAAAAAAAGTTAATAAGACCAGAGAGAACACAGTATATGCCTGTATGGTACATTACTCAAGAATCTGGGGAGTTTTTATCCTAAGGCAGAAGAGCAGTTACCTGAACATATCGATACAAGAATGGTATGGCCATGACATCTCCTCCCAACAATTTGAATCCAAAATCTATATGTGGCTATATTCACAAAATTTGAGTTAGCATTCTTTATCGAAATTAAGTGCCTACCAAAGGAGCATATAGGTAATACCTTCTCCATTAGTGAAACGCACAAGTTAGCAAAACAGGGGAAACTTGGCACAAGTGGCTTCAGAGTCACACGTGGTGTTAGCATTATATGTAAATCTTCAAGCTGAAAATGGCAGTACATCATGTCAGTGAATTATTAAGCCATGTCTGTATAGTGCAGTCAGCCAGGAACAAAGCTAACCTGAACAGACACTTTGAAAGAATGCACCTTCATGTTCATGATCACATTTGAAATGCTAGCCCATCGAATCACAGGCTCAATTACCAATTCTTTTTCTAGCATTTCATAAACTTTAATACCTGTTCTAAACAAGTAAGAGTACATGAAACTATATTCAGATGGAAGCCAAAACAAGTTGAAAACCAAGTAAACAGACACCTCTTTCAAACTACAGTTCAATGCATCATTAGAGTAGTGCGAGATGAATACCCCAGGTTTATATTATAGGAATAGTTGAGTCTCACATATTAAATTCTCCACTAATCATTTCCTTCAAAAACCTTGTAAGAAACTTCGCACCAAGTTAGAATTGGTTGAGGCTAATCTCATTGTTTTACATGTCTCATTGTTTTACATGTCTTGATCATGTCTCATTGTTTTACACAAGAGTAGTTTGAGGGCTAGTGCGTGAACTAAACTTTGAACTGTAGTACCGGTTCAGTCTGTTCATATCATAGACTTGAGTTGTATAACAACAGAAAAAAAGACAGTTTTTGTATAGTAACATAGTCATTGTTTGAGAAGACAATGTAGCTGTATCGCTGAACACATTGCACCACAACCGTAAGCTCTCTAAGAGAAATTACGGACCTTGAAATGCAGGTGGAAGTGCCCCAAGTGTCAACTGTCCAAATTCAATTGATTCTATACCATATTGTCCAACATATTGATCAAATATTGGTCTTACTGCACGTTTTATACTGTTGCATATTGCCTGCGTTCGTGAACCAAAAGAGCATTATTTTGGCCAACCATGCTTCTGTTTAAAATTCATACAGCAAAGAACACACTAAATTTGTACCAAATACGCCATATGAAAGTTGAAAGAACCTTATCCAGGAAAGGCCACATGTCAGAAATAAACTTGTTCATCCAATCAACCTGCAAAACAATAAAATGTTGTGTATTATCCCTTTAATCAATGGACACGTTTTTGAGCATTTATAACATAAGTTTCCAATTAAAAACATTGGCACATCAGTACATGGCTACAATAATAATTTTAAATAAGAACAATGTTTAGAATAATAATTTGAAATGTAGATGAAATCATCGTTGTCAAATTCTTTTGTTTTAATTGAGAAACTCAATGCTAATACATAAGATGATTTTCCACGAAAATTGTAGTCATATAGATAAAATTCTATTGGTTTCAAACATAGATATACCATACATTTAATTTGAGTTCATTTCTCCCATGCACTTGTATTCTTACAGAGATGTTTCTCAAAGTTATTTTGAGTAATATGCAGTTGACTTACACCTGGATTCACTTGCTCATGTTGCACTGTTGACAACAAACAGACTGATATGCTGCGTTCGTTTAATCAAGAAACAAAGAATAAATCATTGGAGTAGTAGTGTAACAAGTACTTACTTGCTCATAGTCTGGGCTCTTCACCCATAATGGAATATCTGGTATTGTTGTTTGCAGGGTTTGAGAATCTAGATCTCGTAGAGGTCTAATGACAGGATCCTGTAAAGCCAATCACGAAGAACCAGATTACAATGCAGTATTATTGACAATAAAACCCAATAAGTTCTATCTTTTTTCTCAATAAAGCTCAATATTCGCTCCATTTCAGAATGGTAGAGGTTTTAGTTTTATCCTACCAAGTTTATAGAAAATTCATCTACATATAACCAAATTACTTTCACTAAATACACCATGGATCATGTCTTGATAGTGCATTTATTTGGTAATACAGATATTTTTTTTCTATAAACTTGGTCAAGGTCAGAGAAGTTTGACTGATGACAAAACTAAAACCTCTTAAATTTTGGAATGGAAGGAACAGTAGATGTTAGAACTCGTATAATATTGCAGTGCGGTTGATATATACCACTTGTCTAGACTTTAGAAGAAAGTTGTTATATTGTGCCAGATTGGTAGCAAATTAAAAATTTTATGATCTTTTGTTGCACAAGATCATCATTAAAAATGATGGTTATGACTTTTCTTTACTTAACATTGTGGATCTGATTCTTCATTTTCTTACGAACTAAGCTATCCAAACGTCATCATAGTCTCAGATAAAGGGTCCAGAAAGTACGCTGGATATCTCTAGTAAATCTTTCCAAGTTGGATTTTGTTCGCACCATATTCAACCATGTCATTTTCATTGCTATGCGCTGACCAGCGAAACCGCCTGTAACTTAGCACGAACCACCCACATGCCGTTCCAAGGAAAATGATTCCAAGAACACTAGACAAGAAAGAAAAGCATCATTCCAGCATGTCCAGTACGAGGCAACTTGGAATTATTAGTGCTAAGCATCGGGTGATACTCTGCACCCATCAGTACTAATCCCATTTCACATTGGCAACCACATTTAAAAAATGCATACAGAGATATCTTATTGTCACGAACTTGGCATATCCTTTTTGAAATATGTGACATATGCTTTGTCCCAACAGACATAGAGATAGACACACGTAACCCAAGTTGAATCAATACCGTGTCATCGTTCCTGCAGCCGGAAATCCCCAACAAATATGATTTCCCAGAACACGAATTGCAACAAACTAACTTTGTAGTCCGAAAGTCCATATCTATCTGTCATCTGTGCAGGTCCTTTCGTGCAAATGGACATTGGCACTGGGGAAGCTAGGAAGCATATACTCTTTGTACAAGGAAAACCCGAATCAGATACGCAAGCGAGTCGGCAGGCAATTCAAAGCTGGAAAAAGTACTTTCAGCTGGCCAACTAATTCCGAAAGGAACCTACTGGACAACCAAAGACTCAAGAGGCGTGCCCGGCCAGAACTGAAAAATCGCTCCAGGTGAGGCAAGCAATATGACATGGACTTTCGAGGGCCGCTGGCCGCACCCGCAATCTTCATTTTCCCCACGTCGCGTCGCGTACAGAAAGTATTGAATAAGGCGCTGCGTACGTGCTTGGTCGCTTTTTTTTCCTCAAAGACGCGAAGCTAAACGATGGGGAGTGGGAGGAACCGGGCATCGCAATCAAATCTTCCCCAACCACATGTGGGGCCGCGAAGAAGTCGATGGCTTGCGTGTGCACTGTGTGCAGCAGCCAGCCTCGATTCGGGGAAGCCTTCGTGCTCATGAGTCATGACTACCCATGGCCGCTTGCCTGATTTTGTGAAGGCGATCGAATCATCCTAGCTGCTGCCGGATGCGTGCACGCACACACTAAGCACGGAAGGTGCATCGGATTAAGCGACACGACGAGCAATCGATTTATTCTCACGGCACGATCGATTCGAAAGCAATGCGGAAGCTAGCGGAACACGGAAGCGCGGAAAGCAACGCGCCGCGGCGGCGCGGGGTGAGGGGAGAGGGGTGGCGGCGGCGGTCACCTGGAGGCGGGGAGCGGGGAAGTAGCGGAGGTAGAGGAAGTACGCGGCGGCGAGCCCGATGGGGAGGCCGAGGCAGAAGCCGAGGACGCCGCCCACGAGCCCCATCGCCGCCGTCGTCCCTGCTGCGATCGCGAATAATGCCGCCGCCGCGCCGCGCCCGGCGGCAACCGCATGTGGAGTCGGGAACCGCCCGCCCGCGCAGGGGAAGGTTGCTGCTTGGGTGGTTGCTTGCTGCACCTCCTCCTCGGACCTCGGATACGTCGAACCGAGGCGAGGCGAGGAGAACTAGAAGAGCGAGGCGGGTGGGGTGGGAGAGAGGCGGCAAGAGCGAGGCGGCCGGCGAAGCGAGCTGGCGGCGGGCGGAGCCGGGCGTTGTTTACTGGGAGTGGGGGGTGCGGGCGGAGGACGGGGTGCACGCCGTGGAGACGCTGGCACTTGGCAGCCGGCAGATGGGTTTTATGGGCGGCGAAGTCGAGCGTGCCGCGCGGGTGGGTGGAAAAAGAAAGGAAAACCAGCGGAGCGGAGGTCACACGTTTTTCTGGGTGGAAGGAAGGAACTCCACACGCCGTGCGCGAACAAAAGCCTCGCCGCGGCATCGCCAGGGGCACCGCGGTGGCGCACGGGCGGGTCGCGTGCTGCTCCGTCACTCTCTGTTGCTCGTTCTCTTGTACTCTTGTGTGGCCGGGTGGCGGTTGGAGCCTTGGAGGTTGCCAGGTTGGCCGCTTCCGCGTTCCAGACCGCCCTGCAGTTAAGTCACTGACGTGTGGGCCCGGGCGCACACGTTAGTGACTCTCTGTTTAGTTTTGGCGGCGACTTGACCTCTAATTCCAACGTGATCGCTTGCATTTGGGCTTGTTTGGGAGTCAGGTTGGACCGTTCATCATGGCTACGCCACAGACCCCACACACACACGATACTACTCGCCATGTTAACACCTTGTTAAACTTTGATTTGATGCATGTGCCAGAAACTTAAGCGAGGCAAACACAATTGCATAGGGAAGGGGAGATAAATTTTCTTCAAAAAGGAAAAAACTCATATTATTATTAGTAGCACAAAATTCTGGAGGGATCACCAAACAATTTCTACTTGAGTAATCCTTCCAAATTCAAAATGGAAAACCCACTACCTCGCTCGCAGAGAAGAAGGGTCACAAGAAAACGTCCAGCCCAGTTCATCGTTTGAGCCCACAAGAGAGAACGGGGCTTGGCCCATCTAGCTGATCCCTCATGTTGCCATGTTGGCCCCGCTGGGTCCAGCCTGGCACCTGGCTGGCGACTAGCGAGCAACTAACTGCCTGCCACCTGGCTTTTTAAGCCAATTCGCCTCCCCCTCCCCTCCCCTCCCCTCCTCGCATTCGAAATTCAAAACCCAGAGGCAGAGACACGAGCGGAAGCGTGCGCGGGACGCTGAAGCGGCGGGGGCCGGGGAGCAGCAGCAATGGCGGAACAACTCGGGGGCGGCGCCGACGGCAGCGGCGGCGGCGGCGGAGGAGGAGTCCCGGACCTGAACCTGCTGCCTCCCGAAGACGGGGTGCAGGATCTTCCCCGGGCGGCGGCGGAGGAGGTGGACCGCATCTCCTCGCTGCCGGAGGAGGCGCGGCTACACATCCTGAGCTTCCTCCCCTTGAAGATGGTCATCGCGATGGAGAGCGTCTCCAGAAGGTGGAGGGCTTTGGTGTCCAAGCCGCCGAAGTCGTGGGACTCCATCATCGGGATCCACATCCAGCCCGTGCCGAGGTCGTGCCACTGCCCTCTCCGGTTTCACTTCCCCTCCCAAGAAGAATACGCCGCACCTCGGGGCCGCCTCCTCTGCTTCATCCTCCACGTCCAGAACGCCCGGCTGCGCCCCGCTGACTTCACGCTCTTCGTCGACTACGCCGACCGCCGCGACGTCGAGGACCTCCACCTC
>OAMR01000039.1:1720273-1758907 GCA_900205405.1 Echinochloa crus-galli
AGCAGTACGTACTGTATATTATTAGAGAAGCCTAAGATGAAGTCCTCAAGATCGAGCTGAACTCTAAAAATTGTAAAGCAATGTGTCGTCATCCAAACCAAACATTCCCAAAGACTGCAAGCTTCGGTGAGTCGTTCTTTCCGGTCAGTTCTTCACATTTCCTTGCGTATAAGCAGGGAACTCCGGTTCCGCACTGATAGGGAAATCACAGCTTTCCTTTTGTTTTCTCCGTGTTTTAGACAGCCTTATTATGCCAAGCGCCTGGTGTATACACTCACTCTCCCCTGGGATTCAGTAGCACGGAATGCTGCTTAGTGCTGAGAAAATGTGCAATGACTTGCAAATGCAGATCTGTCTGGGTTAACGCTGTATTTCACCTTCGGTGCTGTACGCCTGTACCTGAGTGAATTTTCAGGTACTTCACAGAATGGTGATGGTACTGATGCTCTTGTTGGGTTACCAGTAATGATTTGCAGCTGGTATTTATTTTGGTTGGTTGGGGCCGGGGCTATAGCTCTGCGGTTCACACTATGTCCATATTCTGACGCTGCGTATGCCAGAACCAAGCGAGCATCTGTATGTATTTGTCAAACAAAAAACTGAAGATTGTTGCCATGGATATCAATTAGCAATGTAGATATCAGCCAGAAGCTGGACACGCAAATATGCCGTGCTGCCGCGAGAGAGTTGAGGCGCTAAGCAATGAACGCTTGCTACCATTGGCAAGTAAATGGGTGACTGACTCGGTCAAAGCGCTTGCTTGACACCGAGGCAGCAGCGACCTGTAGTGTCCGCGCTTCGGATCAAACGGGCTGTTGGCATCTACCCGTTCAACCTGCAACTCAGCAACTGCATTGTCTCGGACAAATTAGTACTACTAGACAGTTGGTGTAGAACCCATCTCAACCGGATAATTCCAGAAAAAAAAATGTCACAGAAGGTTCAACCACGGGCAACAACAGAAAAAAAAATACGTTTCTTTTGAAGATTATTATTAAAAAAGGAAGATAAGAATTTTTGCTCGCTGGAAGCCTGTGGCTCGCACGTGGGGCCCACGTCCAGGTGGGCCCCGCTGTGACATGCTGCTGATTAGATGGGTATGATGATATCCACCCACATGTAGCAGGAGTATTAGATTAGGCATCTCGATTTGCTGCCTGCGTTGGTTTGGCCTCGCTGTTGCCTCCTCCTGTATCTCTCTCCCTTTCACGGCGAGTGGTGCAGAGTGTCCGTGCGTGCGCTCCTCCCTCTTTTTGTAGTTTTATGTTGTCTCGCGGCTTCCCCTCTGGAATCACGATCAGCCGAGACGTAATGTTGCTTTTCAGGTCGATCGCACGGTACGGTCTCGTGCGGTCGACGGAGAGGAGAGGAGAGGAGAGGAGAGGAGAGAGGAGGTCGGGTTAGGGACCAGGGTTGGGGTTGTCGAGGTTGGGGAGGAGGACCGGACTCTAAGGGTGCGTTTGATTGAGTGGATGGATGGGACAAAGAGGGATGGGATGAACTCATCCATTTTTTTGACGTGTTTGGTTGGATGGATGGCCTTGACACTAAGGGTATATTCCTTGAAGATGCTGGATGAACCCATCCCACCGAATCGAGCGGATCTGGGCGGCAACGTCATCCCTCATCCCCGTCACCTCCCGTGACCTCCCCCGTCTCGCCCGACTCCACCCCGTCGTCGTCGATCCGCCCCCGCCTAGATCCGGTGCCGCCGCCCCGCCGCCGCGGGATCCACACCGCCACCTCGCCCCCACCACTCCACCGTCGTCGCCGTCCTCGTGCCCGTCTCCACCCCGCCGCCATCGGTTCGCCGCCGCCTAACCCTCCTCGGTAGCTTACGCGGCACGGGGACCCCATCATCCTCCTCTCCGCCCCTGAGGCGGCGGCGCTTGCTGGGGAGGTGCCCCGTGGTGCGGCGGCGCGCGGAGCGGGGCTGCTGCCGGGAGCGGCCGCCGCCATCGTCTAGGCGATCAGATATTGCGGCGTGGAGGGAGCGGAGCTCTCCGGCGCGGGCCGCGAAGCGCCGCACCTCGAGCTGCCGCGGCGGTGGCGGGACGCCGGCCATTGGGATTTGGGAGGGAGGTTTACTTTTGCGAGGGCTTAAAAATTGTGCTCTTTTGCGTTCAGACCCCTCTTTGGAACGTTCCAATACATATCATCGTGGTTTGGCTGACATGGCATCATGTGAAACAACTTTGATGATGGCATCCAAATGCCGAGAGAGAACCTACATTTTAACCCTTAGCATTTGACTTTATTATGGAGTATTGGCTGGTTTACGACTTTGACCTTGCAAAGCTATTTCTCACAAACTAAGGTAAGGATCTAAAATCCAGCATCACATTGTGAACTTTTTTCGTAAGAAAGTAAGAGACAATCCATGAAATTTAGCAATAATTGCCTACAGTTTTTTTTTGAAAAGAAAATTGCCCACAGTTAGTCCGGTAAAAAACTAAGAGGAACTCCAACAGTTCCCCAATAACAATCCCCTTTCTCTATATTCCTAGCTAAAGGGGATTGAGAGGAAAAAACACTAGTCCAACAAATCCCCTTTATATTCTCATTTCCCTATAATTTTTTCTCAATTCCCTTTAATCCAATCCTATTCCCCTTTAGAAAGTGGAGGCAATTCCTCTCCCCTTTCCTTTCTTTGCTGCGGTACGCACGCCTGGCCTCCCGACGCGCCGCCGCTGGCCGTCGAGCGCCGCCGCTTGGCGCCACCGTCTCCAGTCTGGGCGCCGCCGCAACCCTGGGCCGAGCGCTCCTCCATCGGCCGGGCGTCGCGTGCTCGCCACTGTTTTTGAGTGGGCCCTGCCCCTGGCCTCGCGCCGGCAAGCCATGGCCGCGCCGCCCCGGGCCTAGCGCCGGCGAGCGGCGAGCCGTGGCTCTGTTGGCTCGGGCCTTGCGCCAATGAGCCGCGCCGCGCCATGCCCACGGTGGAGAATCTTTCTTCTTCTTGCCCGCTCGCCGCCACACCGCGCTGGAGCTTCGCGAGGTCGTCGGGGCTGTACTTGGAGGGGTCGGCGTTGCGGGCGGTGAGCTCCTGGACGAGGGCGCGGAAGCCCGCGGCGCCGGTCTTGACGAGCATGGGGTTGGATATGTACACCACCTTGATCGGCTTCTTGCTCCCGGCCTTGCCGTTGCCTCCCCTTCGCCGCGCAACGCCGCACCAAGCCTCCAGCGCGCGCTCGCCCACCCGCCGAGCACCGCCGCCCCCTGCCGCACCAAGCCCGCCGAGCGCCACCGCAATGCCCAAGTCCTCGCGAGAGAGAAGACAGAGCGAGAGAGAGAGTGTACAGAAGGGGAAAAACCGTTTACCCACTGACAGATGGGACCCAATAGTAATAAGTGAGATAGAATATACCCACATTTGTACCCACGTCTATACATAATTACCCCGTATTGCTAAAAGACAATACGTAAATTAGAGAGTTTTCTTCATATAAATAAATACCAACTATCATGAGTTTTGAAAATACCTAAAGCTCTCCATACATGAGAGAGCGAATATAAAGTATTTTTAAAAGCGCTTTGCACTAAAGTGAAGTGATATTGTTTTATACCTACATGTCATCAATAAACGTGCGTGCCGCACGTGCGTTCTTGCTAGTAAAGGGAAAAGAAAATAGGAAAAAGGAACTGCTGGAGCACCTCTCCTCAATATGTTGAAAATGTGAAAGGGGATTTTCTTATAAAAAATAAAAGAAAAGGAGAAAAGAAACTGTTGAAGTTGCTCTAACGAACAATATGTGCATCAAAACCATTTATGTGCTTTCAAAGTACCACAGTGCAACACAATATTGCGTAATAGAAACATAAGGTGAAAACAAACGGCCATAAAGTCTGTAACTATCATATAGTATGTCAAGTCGCAATTTCATATGCTAATATAAATACTGGCCTACATATATTGTACGACCTTTATAATTATCGACTATTCCAAGTAAATGATTTCCACACCTTCAACCGAGCTCTTTACTGGCTGTGTTCAATTCCACAAAAACCAAAAAATTATCTCTCCAAACTTCATTATTCACCTGACATCAAATCTCTCTCTTCATGCATGGAACACCAAACGTGGGTAGAAAAAAACTAAGTACATAGTTTTGATGTACACGACGAGACGAATCTTTTGAGCCTAGTTAAATCATAATATGACAATGTTTACCACAAACAAACGAAAAATATTATGTGATATTTTCACCAAATTTTCTCTTCCATTCTTTTGCAACTGAACACACCCACTTTCTATCCGATGCTGTTGACCTACAGGGTTCTTGGCCGTTGATTTCATTTGAACACCGCCCGGCACCGAAAGCTCAATATATGGGCCAAACACTGGGCCTCACGTCATCGTCCATGGGCCTAAGTTTCGGCCTTGAACGGCCCAATTGAGTAGCACAGCTCCTTTTTTATATAGCGGCGCGGCGGCTTCTTCTGTCGGCGGGAGAGAGGACAGAGTTCCCGCGAAATTGGACGAACGGGCGGGAAATGGCGATCGACGGCGCCGGCGGCAGCGGAGAGAAGAGGCAGAGAGTGGATGAGCAAGGCGACCGATACGAAGCGGTGGATGCGGATGTGGACCGCATCTCGGCGCTGCCGGGGGCGGTGGCGCGCCGGTGGCGCGACCTGTGGAGGGGCCGTTGGGGGCACCGCGCCTCCGTCGAGCTCCACCTCCGCTCCCGCAACGCCCCGCGGAGGGAGGTCGACGCGCTGGAGCGCGAGCCGCGCCCGCGCCGCCGCCTCGACCGCTTCTCCCTCGTCGCCGAGACCAGCACGTTCAAGTCCTCGGAGCTCCGGCGCTTCACCGAATACGCCGCCGAGTGCCGCGTCGAGGACCTCCACGTCGAGATGCGGAAGAACTCGCTCGAGGGTAAGCGCAACTTCTGCCTGCCGCTGTGCAGCCCGCTCCTCGCGCGCCTCTCGCTCCGCCGCATCGGCATCTCCAACATGTACTTTAAGGACGCCCTGCCGTTCCGCGCCCTCGAGGTCATCCGGCTCCACTCCGTCTCCATTATCCAGGCGGCTTCCAGGAAAATGATGGCGTTGTGCCCCAGCCTCCGCGCTCTCGACCTGTGTGGCTGCGACTGTGACAGCTTTTTCTACTGGAAAGGCGAGAGATTGGTCATGCCGCCGAACCTGAGGCGTATTACCGTCGCGGACTGTCAGGGGTCCGCCAGTCTGAATTTGGTGCGTGTGCCTAGCCTGCGGTCCTTCTGCTACAGGGGTGACTTCTTCGACGCGCCCTTCTCCCTTCCAAGCGACGCCGCTCTTGTTGATCTTTATATTCAGTTTGCTGACTCGGTAGCAGAACTGTACCATTCCGAGGAGTTGGATAATGCTGTCCCAAAGGATTTATCCGGACTCAATGTTCTCACCATCTGCTACAATGCCCTCGAGGTATTTTCGCCAGATTGAATTTATTTCATCTGGTCTTCTTATCACCTAACTTGTAAGTTGCTTGATTTCCCCCAAAAAAATCACCGTGTACACCAAACCATGCCCTTTATTCTTAGGTCGCGCCTTCCTTATTGACACGTGGTGGAGCAAATGGCCGGTTGCCCAATGTCAACTTACACAATTTGAGAGAGCTGCAGCTATTCATGTTAGAAATGGACGCTACCAGTCTAGCTGATCTCTATGTGTTCCTCAAGACCTGCCAATGTCCTAATCTGGAGAGGCTCTTTGTGCAGGTTAGCACCTTCAATGCCCTTCTAAATTTCTTTGCTTCATCATCATCCTGTCTATCCATTTCAACTGCAACTGAGTTCTTATCTAATACTGATGATTCTGAATAATTATGGTTCATCTTTGTAGCTCCCGGCACCAGGTTATAAGCCCATGGAAGGTTCTATTGATGAGGTGTGGGAAGAGCCACCGGAGGATGGCTTACACAACCTTGTGATGGTAAAGATCATGAACTTCAACTGGCACCGTGCTGAAGTGCAGCTAGTCGGTTTTTTGTTGAGGAAAGCTAGGTCCCTGCATAAACTGTTGATAGTTTCTCCAAATGTCGCTCCACCAGATTTGCCCGGTGTACAAGCGGACCTTTTGGTTCTCAAAGAAGCTTTGGCCAATGGAAAGATAATGCTGAGTGAGTCTGACGATGCTGCAACTCAACCGTATCACTCTGAGGTCTTTATCAAGCTCTAGTTGTGTTTGACTAGTCGAGTCAGAGCCCTATGGATGGTAATATCATCATATCAGGGCATTATCCTTTTGTATGTAACTCCTATTGAGATCATATGTAGGACCAATGTTGTCTTCTTAAATTTCTTTTCTTGAATATTACTACTAAATATTTAAAATGCATCGTATTTTAGTCCAAGCTTATTTTCCTGTGCGGATAGCACTTGGATCAAGTATCTGAAATGTTATCCCTACGAATTGAAGCAGCTTCATACCTTGTTTCACTATTCTACATTTGATGGACTAATTCTATATCTGAAATAGTGATGATGTTATACAGTGTTCGTTATCTTCCTTGGTTATTATGACTTGTAAGCTTGTTTGGTTGTTCTCACATATATTTATCAATGTGATAATTTTCGGGAAGTAGCCTGCTTAATATATGAAGAGCAATTCTGATAGAGACCGGATATATTTCTGCCACTAAATAGATGGATTGTTATGCTAAAACTAGCCTTGGAGCTTTTGTCCATGTCATGTAGCACCTTTTGTTTTCTTAGCCATATTTCTTAAACCTTGTTTGCATTGACTTATCTGTATTCTTGCTATTATGTCAAGGCTCATCTTTGTTCAATAATTGTTTTGTTTTTCTGTTTTGCGCACTCCAGGTATACTTTATAGTAGCTTGGTTTGTAAGCATGAAAGTAGGCAGAAAGCTCAGAGCTTCTGTGGGAAAGAATGCAAATCTACCTATTTCAAGCCTTTATTTAGTACTGCATTTGTTCGTGCATCCAGGGTGGCACAATTTATGTCAATATTGTAAGTATTTCCCCCTTCAGTTCCTATGAGTTTGGTGCCTACTTGCTGATTCAAAGTTATCGTGTTTTCTGCTAGTGTGATGCCATGCAATGGTATCACAGGGTTATCTTGTGCAGCCCTGCTAACAGATTGCATCTGGTCGGTACGAGATGACAGTATATAAATCATGCTCTTGGCTTATCTTTTCTGTGTTCACAGGTTTTAGCTCCCTATTCGTGTTGGGTGACGCCCAACGTGGTGTCGGTTTACTGAATGCTGAATTATGTGTTCACTGGGGTGATGCTCTTGGGGAAAGAATACTGATGTAATATTATTACTCTTGAAGCCATTTCTCTTGCCTATCCTGCCGCTACCGCGAGCGGCTACATTCATGTTCTGGGTTTTGGCAGTGCTTGGCTGATTACCTGATGCTTGGGCGTAGTGCATGGTTCTTGAGCTGGGGAACATTTGTTTTTTTTTTGAGAACACGCAGGAGAGCTGGGGAACATAAGCTGTTACCGTGGATGGTTCATGGGTCTGGGTGCTGTTTTCTTCTTTTCATTCCCAATGTTACTACTCAATATTGGATCCACGAAGTACCATGGTTGCCAGCCATGCAAGCTATTCTTGTAGTGTGGTCACTCCTAGCTAACTTGTGGTTGCTAGGTGTAATCTTGGAGGCGAATGCTGTTGTGGACTCGTGGTTTAGTATCTGGTTTTCTATCTGCCTTTGTTTTTTTAGCGATAGAAGTGAAGTTGTAGGGTTTATCCTGTTTCCTCATCCTCTAATGCAGAAGCATCTTGGTTGGTGAATTCTTCACCGCTACTGCATGCAGTTTCTCATCCATCTTCTGGAGTGTTCCTTTGCCTGTTCTCGACCATGTAAGGACTCTGTTAGGAACTGAATGGGAAAACTCACAGTATTATTACATTTACTATGTTAGGAGTTTGGGACCATGAGCTTGAGCCTGACGATTACTTTGGAGTTTTTTTCGTCGGGATGTGAAATCGTGTGTTCGTGATCCTGCACCAGATTATCTGAATTGGGCATCCAGTTGACTCGAGAAATTGGGATCAACTCATCCACTGAATTCTGCAGCAAGTTTTTTGTTACTGTCAAGTGGTTATGCTAGCTTGATACGAAAAAGGTTGAAAAAATATGCAAGTGTTCAGATCACAGTTGCTCATGCCTGGGGCTGACTTGCACGTTCTGCAGACAAGGTTCAATGGCCTTTCGTACGTACTTACTAAATGAAAATTTGTCAGTATGATTCAACCAACATTGAGCTACGAATTCATGAACTTCAGAAATCTGAATCAACTGGTGTTGACAACACTTTCATAAGTAGAGCAGTAATTATCCAACATTCAGCAAAGGAATTTACTCATTACTAGACTCCAGCAACATTTATAAAAAGATGCAGATATATAGTGGAAAACACATTACAAATACAGACGGTAGTTTTTTCTTAGGGAAAGCAGCACGGCAGTAGTAGTAGTTGGGCCTTCTTCAGCTGAGGAGGCTGTCTGATCAGTGGATGCGAACGGGCCTATCGAACACCCAGCTGAAGCTTACGGACTGGGCCTCCAGACCTTGGCGCGCATCACGGCGGCGAGCGCCCGCACCATGCCGTCGGGGTCGTCCTCGAACGCCCTGGCGGAGGCCCTCGTGTACGCCGCCTCGTGGCGCCTCTCGTCGGCGGCGACGACGCCGCAGATCTTGGCGAGCGCGGCGTCGCCGTGGCGGCCGGCGAGGCCGGCGACGCGGGCGTGGGACACGAAGGTGGCGCGCTCCTGGAAGGACCCGTAGATGAGGCTGTGGTAGGCGCTGGAGGGCCGCGGCATGGCGCGCATGCCGCGGCGGAGGAGGTGGTGCACCGTCGTCTCCACCCGGCGCATGTCGACGCGGCCGCAGAGATAGAGGTAGCGATTGAGGAGGTCGCCGTGGCGGTTCTCCTCGGCCGTCCAGCCGCGCATCCACCGCGCCCAGCCGTGGCCGTCGCAGCCGGTGGTGTCGTTGGCGCCGGCGACGCGGTTGCCCATGGAGAGGTAGGTGGGGAGGCCCTCCTCGGTCACCATGTTGCCGACGAGGCAGACGAGGAGGTCGTCGGGCACGCCGGCGGCGCGGGCCTGGAGCTCCGCCACCTGGCTCCGCTGCTCGTCGGCGGGGGCGGCGAAGGAGGGGAGCATGTCGGCCGGCTGCCAGGCCTCCTCGACGGGGGTGAGCAGCGGCAGCATGTGCTCATCCACCCACCCGTCGTCGTCCAGGCGCTGCATCAGCTCCACCTCATCACAAGAAGCGGTTGCGGTGGCCGTCGCCGCCGCCGCCTCTCGCCGGGCCCAGCTGCGGCGGCGGAGGTGTACCGACGAAGAAGAGGGCTTCTTGATCAGCAGCATCGCCATGCCCGGCGTCTTCTTGGTGGTGGTGATGGTGGTGGTGGAGAAGCATCGCTTCACCGACAAGGGTGATGGTGATGACAGGGCCATCATCGTCATGAGCCCCGGCATTTTCAGCCTGATCGATTGCTATCTGTCTACTGAACTTGTTAACGTTTTGGTCGATCTGACTGCTCATGAAAGGGATATATATAGGGGGGTGCGAATAGGTGCACATTACTATCCATCAATTTCTGTTTTCTAAAATATACCCATATTTAAAAGACATGTACATAATTGAAATAAAAAGGATTGGTGGATGTTAAGGGTACATGGAAGCTTGTAAGGTGCACATTATAGCTGTCTCCATTGTCGATCATACATGACACTGTGACTGACAGCTACACATTTCTTGACATAGTACTAGTTTGAGTGTTTGAGCATTGATAAAAAGTACTAGAATATAGTAGCAAAATTGTACTCCCCCTATTTCATGATATTGCACAGTCGACACGCCTAAACAGTTTAAAACCGGATTACTGGTTTGAGTGCACCGTACAGGATGGTGTTTTAGCACCCAGTGCTTTAGAGCACATATAGCTGGTGTACGTCTTTTCTCATGGTGTTTGTTGTGTTGTCGACTCCTTTGTGAGCGTGTGGTGTTGTTTTTTTTTTACGTTGCTTCTTCTCTATCAATGTATGCCCCGGCATCCTCTGTCGGCTGCTTTTTTTTCAAAAAAGAAAGAAACCGTTTAATACTAGAGTGATACTAATATATTAGTACATTTTTACCAAACTTGTGTTCACAAGGCAAGATCAACAGTGTACTTCATCTGTCTAATGAGATCAAGAACGACGTGTAACGTGGCATAGTGGCATGCTTCAGTTATACGGCTGCACTGAATCCTGCCAGTATCACTGAACAAGTATTGCATCAACGAAAACTTGACAGTGCAGCACACTAGCATGCATCCTCACCATTCTATGTGGAGCTAGCTTAACTACTGCAACCAATATACGGTTATGGGATATTTCCACATATAGATAGATATATATCCGCCGATTTAGTAGTACACTCCTAGCATTGAAACCAAGAACATGCAAGGATGGCGCATCAATGAAATCAGTAAATGCCGCTACAAGAAATGCACAGTGCCCGCATTCAATCCGATCCGTTGGGCTTGCTAGCATGGGCGCTAGAGCTATGCAGCTACAGGACTCTAGTACATGAACAGTTAAGTGTATAATTGGGAGAATTCGACCCCATTCCATGCGCCGACCTTAGCTGCTTATAGGATATAGACGCGTATCAATCACCCGAAGAAGGCCGTTGCAGTTGCAGTGTATTTCGAGTCCAGTGGATGATATGATTAAATCGAATTTCACTCTTATTCGGGCCCCCTACGGATGCAATTACGCCGTATGGTGCGATGAATCGACCTGTGAGTCTAAAAACGGACATGTTTCAGAGAGTGTGCCAGTGCAGCTAGTACGTGTATATCATTCGAGTTTTGTGTAGATATAGTTTCGTGCCCATTACTACATTGTCGGTGCAATGAATAAGATTTTTAGCTCTTATGCAATGGTATAAAAATTCACATAGCCAGAATGGTAGAACGCATTCTTTTTCTTCATGAGAGAATTGAGCTAAGCAGGCATGTACATGCAACACATGTACGTTAAGGGTTTTAAAGATAAAGGTAAATTTCTATCCTGGTATGATTTGCAAGTTGGCTAATCGGCTACTGTGATGATCGACCTGTGAATATGAACCACATTTTTATCCAATAAACTAAATTATGTAATTGCACATACAACAAGGGATGCAGCAGCATATGATGGAAGCAACTGAACCAAAATTAAACATACATACCTAACACAGAGAAACCAGCAAATAGTGAATGGATTTTGTTTTTGCACTTTAAAATTGATGACGGGCAATTATGAGAGCTAAGTAATGCAGTCCCTGTTAATTCACTGTGATTCAGGGTTTCCATTCTCCCCAGTCCCCAAGATTCAAACGAAGATCAGAAGGCATGCTGCTCAATAAACACTTGATTAAACATAGATAGGTTAAGACTTTATACAAGCTACGTGTGTTTTGAATTTTGATAGAAGTAATTTATTTAGCTATTAGCATGGTATGAAGAGCACTACAGTTAAATACTTCACACATGGAAGCTACGGTATAATTTACCCTTGATCTAATAACTATAAATTTAAATGCTTCTATCAAATCAAACCATAAATACTAAAACCAAACACACTTTTTTTTTCCACAACGGGCGAACCCTAATTTCATTTCCAATACTGGTAACGAAATTACAAACAGATTCCCCTCTAAACCAAAGATTTCAGCAAATCAAACACTGTCAATGTTTTTGCACAGAGGGCAGACCAATGACAGCCAAACTTTTCACACCCTTTTAGACTGAGCATCTAGGACCTAATAACATGACTTACAAAACCCAAAAACTATAGCACTTCCCTTGCAGCACCGCTGGACAAGGTATAGAACTATCACAGCAAGAATACAGGCTACCAGCACAGACCACTCAGTCGACAACTTCGCTCAATATTACCGATCAACACCACGCCAATGTCATCGTGACCAGCTTCCTTCGGATGAAAATGCATCGCTGCCTCCTTTAGAGCTTCTGCACCTGTCTCCAGCACCAATTTGTCCTCGCCACTTGGCAGTCGACACTGTGAAGGCCAAATCAAAATTCCCGATATATCCGCCGAATGCAACGTGCCTACAAGCTGTAGTACTAACCAATTCACGATCGACGACCTGCTGGCAATCACAAGTTGCTGCTAGTAAAGCAAATCTACATTGATCATGATCAGGGTAGCTATGGTACAGTAGATCTGAATCAGCATGATGCGTTGCACAAGCAGCTGGCCGGTGCACGCCACGGCCCAGCAAAACTGTACATGCCACTTCATTGCAAGCATGATTTGCCAAGGAATGTGCGCCACTATCATGTTCTGATCTATGATCTCTCATGCAACGTACGGACCACCTTGACCTCTAGAAGAGCTCATTAATTGATGATCGCTTATCACCTCCTTCACCATCAGTGTGCCTGCCAACCGGCCTTTGTTGTCTGTTCCACGGCGACGAGAGTTCATCATCAGTGCCCGGACGACTGACAGACGTCCGTCTCTCTAGAATGACCAAGGAAGGTAGCCATTTGAAAGCTAGGTGCGTGCAGTTTGCCTTCCTGGCAAGCCATCAACTCTGCATATATGCTTTCTCGGTGGCTGCAACATTGAACCGGGCTTTGTCAATGGAAAGCTTCACCCTGCCTTGATCATCACGGGCAACCCTGTCATCGAGTGATCGAATCGAACCGACTGCATCAGAACTGTATGCTGTCGGATTATATATAGGTTCAGAATTGAACTTTCAGTAATAATCCTACCAACAGTGCCGAACTGCTGATTCGTCCTGGCTCTAACCGATCGAGGAATAATAGCCAGCTCTGTGAAGCTCGCCTGGAAACTTTGGCCTTCTGAAACAAAGCTTTGGCCAGTGGAAAATTAGTTCTCAGAGTCTGACGAAGTTTTGGGCTGGATGCAAGTTAAAGCCCTGCAGAAGTTTTGGGCTGGCTGGTCGGTTACAACTGGATAAGGCCGGAAGAGCATTTGCTTTTGACAAAAGTCCATTTTACATCCCTCACGTTTGATAGAAGTTCGTTTCTCGTCCTCAACATAAAAAACCAAGAATCTTGCATCCCTCGACTCTTCAAAACCGTGCATTTTACGTCACTCGACGGTTTTGACGGTGGTTTCACTGATGTGGCGACGGTTTCGCTGACATGGCGCGTTGACATGGCGTGCTTAAAATGGTTGTAACTTTGAAAAATCATATAAAAACGTAAAAAAATAATACAATCCTACCAATAGTGCCGAACTGCTGATTCATCCTGGCTCTAACCGATCGAGGAATAGCCAGCTCTGTGAAGCTCGCCTGGAAACTTTGGAGATCTCAAAGCCTTCTCGCTTCTGAAACAAGCTTGACCAGTGGAAAATTAGTTCTCAGAGAGTCTGACGAAGTTTTGGGCTGGATGTAAGTTAATTAAAGCCCTGCAGAGGTTTTGGGCCGGCTGGTCGGTTACAACTGGGTAAGGCCGGAAGATTTTCTCCCCAATAGTCAAGGACTGGCCCAGAGCAATTTTCTTTGTGTCCCGGCCTGGTAGGTGGTAGCCCAAGAGAGTGTCATCATCTCCTCAAGGACTGGCCCAGAGCATCTTGTTTTTTTGTGTCCCGGCCCAGTAGCCCAAGTGAATCATGAGTGAGACTGTGAGAGGGCTGCAGGCAGAACAGCGAGGTATACGGGCCGGCGCCGAGGCGGCGCGGCAAGCCTCCTGCGGCGGCGCCGATGGACTCCCGTGGCGGGTCGAAGCGGCAGAGGACGGATGAGGATGCGGAACAACCGGATGCAGGCTCGCCGAGAGCCGAGACGGAGACGAGGTGTGCGGCGGGGAAGGGTTCTGCAATGGCGCTGCTGCCCGGCGCTTCGTGCTCGAAGAAGCGGCGGGCCGGCGAGGCGGCGGAGGGAGGCCAAGCCTCGGCGGCGGCTGAGGAGGTGGACCGCATCTCGGCGCTGCCCGAGGATCTGCGGCTGCGCATCCTGGCCCTGCTCCCTCTCAACTCGGCGATCCGCACGGGCGCGCTCTCCTCGCCGTGGCGCGCGCTCTGGGCGCGCCGCGCTCCCTCGACCTCCACCACCGCCCCAGGGAGGACCCGGACCGGCTGCTGGAGTCGCTCGAGCGCCGCGGCCGGCGCCGCCTCGACCGCTTCGCCCTCACCCTCCACTTCGGCGACTACAGGTCCCCCAATCCCCACCGCCTCATCGGCGGCGAGGACATCCACCGCTGCCTCGACTACGCCGCCGCCTGCGGCGTCGAGGACCTCCACATCGACATCGCCGATCATTTCCAGAGGTCATGCTCCTGGCTGTGGTTCCCGTCGGGGTTCTCCCTCCCTCCGCCGCGTCGGCCGGGTTTTCTTCCGTTCCTCCCTCGGCCCCGATGCCTTCCCGGCGCTCGAGATTATAGAGCTCCACTCCGCCCACTCGATTGATCTCTACCACCTTCTCTGGGCGAGCCCCTGCCTTCGAACACTTGACTTGCGCCACTGCGATTTCCTCTATGGCGGCATCGATGTCACGCACGCGCGGGAACACCTCAGGTGCCTCACCGTCGCGGAGTGCAATCGCATCACCCATATTAACGCCAGTAGAGCCTCCGGCCTCCGCTCCTTCCGCCTCAGCAGTGCCCGGCTGCCCACCTACAAAATCCCGGCCACCGCGCCGCTTGACGACCTTTACATCTGCCTACGGGGATGAAACGGCCATCCTCTCAAACAATGGATTAAGGCGCTTCCCAACCTCACTAACCTCACGGTGCTCACCATCTGCAGCATCGCCCTCCGGGTCTGTCCACTGTGATGTCTTGTTCCATTTCATCAAGTTTGATTCATTCCTTTTCGGTGGCGTTAAGTTGGTCGGTTTCGTTTCAATTTACCTTGACCTGTTTTGCTACATCCTCACTTTGTTTTGTAGAGAGTTTACGCGCTGGCTCGTTTCGGCTCAGCTACTTGTTTGACCAGGTTGAGAAATTTGCCAAGCTTAAGAGAGTTACAGCTGCTCATGTTTGCAATGGCCAGGACCAACCTCGCTCATATCTATATGTTCCTCAGGACGTGCTGGTGTCCTCAGTTGGAGAGGCTCTTTGTGCAGGTCAGTGGGAAATTGTTGCATTCAGTGCATTGTGAACTTCAGAAATGCTTTCACTCAGTACTCAATGTCTTGTTGTGTGTTCTTGTTCGCAGCTCCCGACAAACAGTGATGAGACTTCCGTGGACAATTACTCGGAGATAGTAGAGGAAGATGAGCCAGCTGAAGTATCTGAGGAAGATGAGACAGATGAGAGCCTATCTGAGGAAGACGAGACAGAGGAAGAATTATTGCAAGAAGAATTGGTTGAAGAATATATGCTAGAGGAAAGACCACAGTACGAGGATAAGTATGAGGAAGATCCTCTTGATGAAAATGTGCCACAGGAAGAGCAATCCGATGAGGATTTGCCAGAGTATAGCTTGAATAACCTTATGATTGCAAAGATGATGAAATTCAAGGGCCAGTACTTTGAGATGCGACTAGTAAGCTTTTTGTTGAGGAATGCTCCTAGTCTCAAGAAACTGCTACTGGTGGCTCCCAAGGGGCACATAAAAGCACTGGGAAAAGACACATCGGATATATCATATTTTATAGAGAGAAAATTGTTGCATTCCAGGAAAGCTTCACCAGATGCTCAGGTAATTCTAAGTGAAACAGATTTTGCTTCAAACCAGCCAGTCCATTCAGATGTATTTTCCAGGTTTTGATTTTCTGTCAATTGAAGTATACCAAGTCACAATTAAAAGTTTTTCCAGTGGGGTGTAACATCATTTCACATGATTGCTGTGCTGTTATAAGCATGTTTTGTCAGTGCAGTATTATCCTTTGGGTGTATGAAACATAGGACAAGAAAGCCAGTGAAATCTGTAGTGAGTGGCAGTGTGGCACATTGAGGGATCATGGAGCTTTAAACATTTTGTTTTTCTCCATAAGCTTATCATTTTCCCCATTCTTTAAGTAGCCACCTTTGTTTTTCTTTTGCAAAACTCGCTGTTCTTTAGAGGACTTGGCTATCTTGATCTGTTTCAGTTCTGAGTGTACATTGTCCTTGTTGTTTGCTAAGAACAGACTGATCAGAATTCAGGACAGATGTGTATAAAAGACAGGTATGCAACCATGCAAATTGTAGAGCAACTGGACAAGAGAAGTCCCATAGAGTCGAATCATTTGAAATGCATGAATTTTCTCTGACTCCTGTAGGAAATGAATATTTTTTACTCTAAATTTCAATATTTTGGAGGAAGGAAAAGCATGAAGCCTTGAAACTGTACCCTGATGGTATCTTGTGTAGTTGTATCTTTCTTGTATCTGCTCGTTAGCTCGTAGGCGATATTGTCTGCAGACTGCATTTGACTATGTTGGTTCATCTATGTATTAATGTATATGTTCCAATCATCTAATGTGAATTCAGCATATCTCTTGCTGTCTGTTCAAAAGAAAAAAAATGCTCATGGCTGCAAAGAACTAGCAGGGTTGCCATTATTTTGTGCTTTCATAGGAGACAACCGCTCCAAATATGTTGGCTTTTATTTGATAGAAGCTGCAAGTTTACGATGTGTCCACATATATTTACTCTAAATTTCAAGCTTTTGGAGGAACGAAAATTCTAGTATGTTACTAAATCTCCATTTCTTTTTGTTTGGGCAACTCAATCTCCCATTCAGAGCAGCAATTTTTTATTAGTTTGGTAACAATTGTTGCGATGTTATAAAGCCTTTACCTTTTAATTATCTGATGAGTCCTAGTTGTTTATATATATGCTTGTTTGGCGATATGCTCTGCAATTTTGTTCGAGGAGGGAAAAAAACTACTGTAGTTCTGAATCAACGTGTGGGGAAAATGATAAGCAAGGCGACATTCTACTGAAAATTCAGCGCTAGTTTTTGATCATTGCTGAATGTCTGACCCTGTAAATTCAAGAAGCATATCTTTTTGTTTCTCTTGTGGCTTCACGTACTCGTGGGATCTGATTATGTACCGAGTCGGGGAATAGGTTCCCTTCCGCGGCGGAGGGTGATGAAATTCAAGGGCCAGTACTTTGAGATGCGACTAGTAAGCTTTTTGTTGAGGAATGCTCCTAGTCTCAAGAAACTGCTACTGGTGGCTCCCAAGGGGCACATAAAAGCACTGGGAAAAGACACATCGGATATATCATATTTTATAGAGAGAAAATTGTTGCGTTCCAGGAAAGCTTCACCAGATGCTCAGGTAATTCTAAGTGAAACAGATTTTGCTTCAAACCAGCCAGTCCATTCAGATGTATTTTCCAGGTTTTGATTTTCTGTCAATTGAAGTATACCAAGTCACAATTAAAAGTTTTTCCAGTGGGGTGTAACATCATTTCACATGATTGCTGTGCTGTTATAAGCATGTTTTGTCAGTGCAGTATTATCCTTTGGGTGTATGAAACATAGGACAAGAAAGCCAGTGAAATCTGTAGTGAGTGGCAGTGTGGCACATTGAGGGATCATGGAGCTTTAAACATTTTGTTTTTCTCCATAAGCTTATCATTTTCCCCATTCTTTAAGTAGCCACCTTTGTTTTTCTTTTGCAAAACTCGCTGTTCTTTAGAGGACTTGGCTATCTTGATCTGTTTCAGTTCTGAGTGTACATTGTCCTTGTTGTTTGCTAAGAACAGACTGATCAGAATTCAGGACAGTGTAGAGCAACTGGACAAGAGAAGTCCCATAGAGTCGAATCATTTGAAATGCATGAATTTTCTCTGACTCCTGTAGGAAATGAATATTTTTTACTCTAAATTTCAATATTTTGGAGGAAGGAAAAGCATGAAGCCTTGAAACTGTACCCTGATGGTATCTTGTGTAGTTGTATCTTTCTTGTATCTGCTCGTTAGCTCGTAGGCGATATTGTCTGCAGACTGCATTTGACTATGTTGGTTCATCTATGTATTAATGTATATGTTCCAATCATCTAATGTGAATTCAGCATATCTCTTGCTGTCTGTTCAAAAAGAAAAAAAAATGCTCATGGCTGCAAAGAACTAGCAGGGTTGCCATTATTTTGTGCTTTCATAGGAGACAAACCGCTCCAAATATGTTGGCTTTTATTTGATAGAAGCTGCAAGTTTACGATGTGTCCACATATATTTACTCTAAATTTCAAGCTTTTGGAGGAACGAAAATTCTAGTATGTTACTAAATCTCCATTTCTTTTTGTTTGGGCAACTCAATCTCCATTCAGAGCAGCAATTTTTTATTAGTTTGGTAACAATTGTTGCGATGTTATAAAGCCTTTACCTTTTAATTATCTGATGAGTCCTAGTTGTTTATATATATGCTTGTTTGGCGATATGCTCTGCAATTTTGTTCGAGGAGGGAAAAAAACTACTGTAGTTCTGAATCAACGTGTGGGGAAAATGATAAGCAAGGCGACATTCTACTGAAAATTCAGCCTAGTTTTGATCATTGCTGAATGTCTGACCCTGTAAATTCAAGAAGCATATCTTTTTGTTTCTCTTGTGCTTCACGTACTCGTGGGATCTGATTATGTACCGAGTCGGGGAATAGGTTCCCTTCCGCGGCGGAGGGAACTGACAATTTACTCCATTGACAAAGGACTAAAGTTCAGTTCATGTAATTAAGCGAAGGATCGTTTTTATTCTATATATGGAAGCTTCAAGTTTGCGATGTAGCCCCCGACACATCGATGCATATGCTGATATGCAGTTCATCATGGTGTTACTGGACACAACACGCTTGTGCGGGCAGCAGCATAGATCAGGAATTCAGGATCTTTGTGTTTGCATTGCAGGTGCCTGCTTCGTAGCTGAACACTTCGCAGTAGCCCACCCATGCACATGCTTGTGTTGCATCCTCGTAGCCGCGCGCATGCCATCTTATTGTCGCTACCTACATCTAAACAAAAAGGCTGTGTTTAGTTCCACGTCAAATTAGCAAACTTCCTAAAATTCTCTCTCTAAATTTTACTATTCACCTATCACATCAAATCTCTCTTCACGTGCATGAAACACTAAACATGGATAAATAAAAAAACTAATTACATGGTTTTGATGTACACGACGAGACGAATCTTTTAAGCCTAATTAGGTCATGGTAGGACAATGTTTACCACAAACAAACGAAAAATACTACAATATCGGATGTGACATATCCACCAAACTTTCTCTTCCTCTTTTTGAAACTAAACACACCAAAAAATGAAATCGTGGAGCCAGTGGTTAGGCCATGAGTGCTTGATTTTTTTTTTCGACCAAGTGAGTGCTTGATTCATCAGGCATATTTTAACAGCTGTAAAATCAAAATATGCATGCATACCATATAATTATAGTATTTTTTTGCGAAAGAACATATAATAATAGTTGTGTGGTTTGTTGGTTGCAAAATGAAAATTATATCTGTCGATGTTTTTTTTTGACACTATCTGTCGATGGTTGGTGCAGGTAAATTTGGGATGTTTGCTGGGCCACCCGAAAATAACGCGCGCCGGCAGTTTGATGGGCCAAGAGCCCAGGAAAACACGAGGGCTCTCTCTCCACGGATTGAGCCCAGTTGAAGTGAGGAGTAGAGGGGATTGCCGGAGTGGGGGAGCCGATGGGCGGCGGCGCAGTAGAGTAGAGGCCGTTGCCCGAGACGAGCAGCATCCGGCGGCCGGGTGCTGATCGGGAGTGGAGGAGAGCCAAGAAAGAGACGCGAGGGGTTGGGCAGCGAATAGCTCCGGGATGGCGCAGCTGGCCGGCGCATCCGGCTCGAAGAAGCGGCGGCGGTGGGGTGAGGAGCCGGAGGAAGCCGATGCCGCCACGGCGGCGGCTGAGGAGGAGGACCGCATATCGGCGCTGCCGGAGGATCTGCGGCTGCGCATCCTGGCCCTGCTCCCGCTCAAGTCCGCCATCCGCACGGGCGCTCTCTCCACGCGGTGGCGCGCGCTCTGGGCGCGCCGCTGGCCCGCGCCGTCCTCCCTCGACCTCGACTTCCGCTCCGGCGACGACCCGGAGCGGCTGCTCGAGTCGCTCGAGCGCCGCGGCCGGCGCCGCCTCGACCGCTTCTCCCTCACCATCCACCTCCGCGACCGCGAGGACATCCACCCCAAGCGCTACCTCAACGAATACCACCTCGACCGCTGCCTCGGCTACGCCGCGTCCTGCGACGTCGCGGACCTCCGCATCGACATTGAAGATCATATGGTGAGCGTCTTCTCCGAGCTCAGCCTCCCGCCGGGTTCTTCCCAGCTCGCGCGCATCTCCCTCCGCTGCGTCAGCTGCGTTCACATCGGCTTCGCCCCCTCCGACGCGTTCTCCGCGCTCGAGGTCATCAGCCTCTACTCCGTCATCTCGATTGACCTCGACAACCTTCTCGCCGCGTGTCCCCAACTTCGCACCCTTGACTTGCGCTACTGCCAGTTCGTCAGTCATCTCGGAACCGTCAGCGTCAATGCTGCTCGGAGGAACCTGAGGAGCCTTACCGTCGCCGAGTGCGACGATGTCACCCACCTCAAGGCCAACATGGCATCTGGTCTCCGCTCCTTCTGCCTCAGCAGTGCCAAATTCCCCACCTACGATATCCTGGCCACTGCGGTGCTTGACGACCTTTACATCAACCTTCGCGGGCGAAATGGCCATCCTCTCGAACACTGGATAAAAGCGCTTCCCGACCTCACTAACCTCACAGTCCTCACCATCTGCAGCTTTGCGCTCCAGGTGCGTCTACTATGATGTCCCTCATTCCATTTAATTTAGATTGTTCTGTTTTAGTTAATCTAGTTTGTCCTCTTTTTCGTAAACCTTATCAACTATTCTTTGTAGAGAGTTCATGCCCTGGCTATTTGCGGATCAGCTACCTGTTTGACCAAGTTGATAAATTTGCGGAGCCTAAGAGAGCTTCAGCTGCTCATGTTTAAAATGGACCGCACTAGTCTTGCCCATATCTATGAGTTCCTCAGGATGTGCCGGTGTCCCAAGATGGAGCGGCTCTTTGTGCAGGTCAATGGAAAGCTATTGCATTTAGTACATTGTGAACTTAGAAAATACATTCACTTACTACTCATTGCACTGTTGTGTATTCTTGTAGGTCAATGGAAAGCTATTGCATTTAGTACATTGTGAACTTAGAAAATGCATTCACTTACTACTCATTGCACTGTTGTGTATTCTTGTATATCTAGTTTTTTTCTGAATGCATGCCACTTCTAACCTGCAGCTCCCTACAAGCAGCCAAGATACCTTCATAGACAAGTCCTTGGAGATTGCAGAGGAGTATGGGCAAGGTGCAGAGCAATCCGAGGAATGTGAGCCAGATGCAGAGCTACCGAAAGAAGATGAGCAAGATGAAGAGCTATCGGAAGACGATGAGCCTGATGCAGAGCTACCGAAAGACGATGGGCCAGATGCAGGGCTATCTGAGGAGTATAAGACAGACGAAGAGCTATCCGAGGAATATGAGACAGAGGAAGAATTATCGTCAAAAGAACTTTTGGAAGAATATAAAAGTCTGTTGTATGAGGATGTGCATGAGGAAGATCCTTCTGAAAATGTGCTAGAGGATGAGCAATCTAATGAAGATGTGTCAGAGCATGGCTTAAATAACCTTGTATTTGCAAGGATGGTGTTGTTCAAGGGTCGCTACTTTGAGATGCGGCTAGCAAGCTTTCTATTGAGGAAAGCTACTGGTCTAAAAAAACTTGTACTGGTTGCTCCTGAGGGGAATCACATGGAAGCACTCGGAAAAGACTCGATGGATACACCCTGTTTTCTGGAAACAGAACTACTGCGTTTGAAAAATGTTTCTACAAATGCTCAGATAGTTCTGAGCGATTCTGCTCCTGATGCAAACCAGCCACTGCATTCTGATGTTTTTGCCAGCTTTTGGTTTTCTGTCCGCTGAAGTGAACTTGGTCTGTTATATGTAACACCATATCATATGAAGTGAATGTGCTGTTGACTCTTTATTTGTGTTTTCCGTTTAAAGTATTACTGAAAAGTATGATTTGTCAATGCAACATGTTCCTTTTGCGCATTAATGTATGAAATGTAGAGCATGAAAGCCACCATACTTGTCCATGAAGGATCATGGTGTTGTATATCCCAGGCAATTTGTTCTGCTCCTTAAGTTTCAGTCTTTCCATTAATCAAGTCATCTTGATTTTGTTTTCAGGACAGATTGTATGTTCTTATTATGGTGTTTATCAGAATTTAGTATAGACAAGAAATTCTTGCAAAATAGCTGCAAAGGGGTTCTCGAATACATGAATCTTTTGAATCCTGCAGCCTGCACCTGCAGGAAGTTGAATGTTTACTGTGAAACTCATGCATTCCATTTGGAGAAAGGAAAAAAGGTACAGTGTGCTAATTCAACCTCCATTTGCTGCAGCAATTCCTACCTAGACTGGCAGTTGCAATTACCTAGCTGTAGCAGTTGCCATTCTCACTCAATATTGGACCAGGCCAAAAAACATGCACCCTGCAGTTTTTGATGGGCCAAGTGACCTCTAGAGGGCTCTCTCTCGGATACAGCCAGCCCAGTTGCAGCAGCTGCGGCCTGGAGAGCCGGTGGGCGGCGGCAAGGTAGAAGAAGCGGCGCGCGAGACGAGACGAGCAGAATCCGGCGGCCGGGTGTGTTGATGGCGAGGGAGTTCGAGAGTGGATGAGTGCCGAGGAGGGAACGAAGAGTTGAGCGGCGAATAGCTCGCGCAATGGCACTGTTGCTTGGCGCGTCCAGCTCGAAGAAGCGGCGGGCGGGTGAGGAAGGGGAGGAACTCGAGGCGGCGGCGGCGGCGGCGGAGGAGGGGGACCGCATCTCGGCGCTGCCGGAGGATCTGCGGCTGCGGATCCTGGCCCTGCTCCCTCTCAAATCAGCCATCCGCACGGGGGCGCTCTCCACGCGGTGGCGCGCTCTGGGCGCGCCGCTGGGCCGCGCCGTCCTCCCTCGATCTCCACCTCTGCTCCGGCGATGCCCCGAAGCAGGCCCTCGATTCGCTCCAGCGCCGCGGCCTGCGCCGCCTGGACCGCTTCTCCCTCACCATCAACATGCGCCCCCTGCTATGGCGCAGCCTCGACCGCAAGGACCCCCAACGCTTCCTCGACTACGCCGCCGCCTGCGGCGTCGCGGACCTCCACATCGATGCCGGAAATCACGTCGTGAGCAGGTTCTCCACCTTCGCCTTCCCGCCGGGTTGCTCGCACCTCGCGCGCCTCGTCCTCCGCTACATTGCCCGTGTTTCCTTTGCCTTCTCCCCCTTGGACGATGCCTTCCCCGTCCTCGAGGTCGTCCACCTCCACTGCGTCAGCTCGGTTGACATTAGCAGACTTCTCTGGGGGTGCCCCCGTCTTAAGATCCTTGACCTCCGCCACTTGAACTGCGATGGTGTTAACGGGGTCATCAACCTCACGCACGCCGAAGCGAACCTGATGAGCCTCACCGTCGTGGAGTGCAATCGTGTCATCCATCTCGACGCCGGCACAGCCTCCGGCCTCCGCTCCTTTCGACTCAGCAGTGCCCGGCTTCCCACCTACAACATCCCGGCCACCGCGTTGCTTGATGACCTTTGCATCAGCTTAAGGGGCCGAAACTGCAATCCTCTCGAACACTGGATTCAGGCTCTTCCGAACCTGGCTAACCTCACGGTCCTCACCATCTGCAGCGTTGCCCTCCGGGTCCGTGCTCTACGATGCCACCTCTTTCATTTCATGAAGATTGTTGTGTTTCGTTTATTTTGGTTTGTTCTGTTTTGTGAAAAATTTACAAACTCTGCTTTGTAGAGAGTTTACGCGTTGGATCGTTTTGGATCGTCCACTTGTTTGACCAAGTTGAGAAATCTACCGAGCGTAAGAGAGTTGCAGATGGTAATGTTTGAAATGGACAGCACCAATTTAGCGTATATGTATGCGTACTTCCGGTGCTGCCGGTGCCCCCAGCTAGAGAGGCTCTTTGTGCAGGTCAGTGTCAAATTATTACATTAGTCCATTGTGAACTTCAATAATGCATTCAATTAATAGTACCGTATTGTCGTTTGCTCTTTCTAGTGTTTCTGAATGCAAACTACTACTACCTGTACCTGCAGCTCCCACCAAATAATCCTGATATCTTCGTGGACAATCCCTTTGAGGTGGCAAAGGAAGATGAATCAGATGAAGTGCAATTCGAGGTAGATGAACCAGATGAAGAGCTATACGAGGAAGATGATACAGAAGAAGTGGAAGATGAGTCAGTTGAAGAGCTATCTGAGGCATATGAGGCTGAAGAAGAATTATTATTGGAAGAATTTTCAGAAGAATATCTGCTTAAGGAAAGGCTATACTATGAAGATGTCTATGAGGAAGATCCTCCTGAAGAAAGTATGCCAGAGGATGACGAGCAATCTGAGGAAGATGTGCCAGAGGATGTGCAATCTGAGGAAGATGTTCCATTATATGGCTTAAGTAACCTTATATTTGCAAAGGTGATAAGTTCAAGGGCCATTACTTTGAGCTGCGACTAGTGAACTTTCTACTGAGGAGGGCTACTGGTCTCCAGAAACTGCTATTGGTACCTCCTGTGGGTGCGGGGAATTACATGGAAGCTCTAGAGACTATACTGAATTTTGAAAAAGCTTCACCAGATGCTCAGATAATTCTCAGTGACTCTGACCCTGCTACAATGCAGCCAATGCATTCTGGCATTTTTTAGTTTGCCATCAGTTGAAGTTTGTAACATATGTCGAGATATCACTCCAAAATGGTATGGAGATGTTCGCTATTTATTTGTGTTGAAACTTTGAATTATCAATGCAACATGATCCTTTTGGCCATTAATTTATGAATCACGGAACAAGAAAACCACTGTGTTCAAAGTTACATCACCCTTTGTGCATCAATTCCTTTTTTACTAGATTGGCAGCCACAGTTGCAACATTATCAAGCCTTGTCAATTGTCATTATCTGCTATCATTCTGGCGGATGTTAGGAAGTTCACTACTGTTGGTTATGAACATTTTAGGACTCTTGCATCTAGCATACAAGAAAAAAAATCAAGTGATTTACTGATCATGTACCATGCAGTTTAACAAGCATGAAGCCTTGAAACTGTACCCTGATGTTATCTTGTGTAGTTGTGTCTTTCTTGTATCTGCTTGTACAGCAAGTTCATCTGTATATATGATCCAATCATCTAATCTGAATTCATCAGATCTCTCGAAAAGAAAAAAAGATGCTTACATGGCTGCAAAGAACTAGCAGGGTTGCCATTGTTCTGTGCGTTCATAGGAGACAAACCGCGCCAAATATGTTAGCTTTTATTTGATAGAGGCTGCAAGTATACGCCGACACATCGATCCATTCACATATTTATGTGCAGCAGTTGATCATGGCATTGTGTCATTGGACACGACACGCTTGTACGGGCAGCAGCATATATCAGGATCGTCGTGTCTGCAGGTGCCGCCTTCGTAGTTGAACACTTCGCAGTAGCCCATGCACATGTTTGTGTTGCATCCTCGTAGCCGCGCACATGCCATCTTATTGTCGCCCCCAACATCTAAACAAAATCGAATCGTACAACCAGTGTTTAAGCCAGGACATGGATGCTTGATTGGGATCGTGCATATTTGAACAATAGAGTAATCAAAAGATACTCGTAGAACATGTAACAACATATATGTGGATTTGTTGAGTGCAAAACGAAAATTTTACTTGTAATAACCTGGAATTGGAGCAGCATGAGAGGATGAGAAAACAGTAGCTATGATCACGAGAGCTGCCAAGAACACGGCAGCCTTGCAACTAGTCTTGCCAAGGAGCGCCATGAAGATATTCAGATCTAGACGTACTCTAGAGGGAAGACAGGTGCCTTGCAACTACTTGCCATTTTCGAAGGATGATTTGGTCAGTGTTTTATATAGAGCTGGAAAGGAAATCTTGGATGATCAATGCATTAACAAATAACAATTATACCAGTGTATCCCTCCAAATTAGTGTATTATATTAGTAGTAGTAGAGATATGTAGCAGCCTATATATCTTTTGGGATTAATTGGTAGCATTTGGTGAATTCTTTATGATATGCCCTTTCGTGAAACTGATATTCTCCTCCTATAATCACATCTCGAGCTCAGCATATACTGTAATTACTTGGTAGCTTTCATCATTCTTTTATCACCACGCATTAAGTCTTAATAAGGCTGCGATTGGTTGGCGCCTACGCCCGCCGCATTTCACCGCGCCGCGCGTAGCTTCATGAAATTAGTTTTACCTTCTTTATATAGAAAAATATTTTGGATAAATAATAAAAATAGATTGGGACGTTTCTTTTCTCTGCGAGATACTGTAAGGCACAAGAATTTGATGGGCCGATCTAAAATTTGGAAATTGGTGTGTTTGATGGGCCAGCTAAAAATAACGGTAGTTTGATGGGCCAGAAGCCCAGGAGAACAGTAGGGCTCTCTCTCCACGGATCGAGCCCATGTGAAGTGGAGGACTGCCGGCCGGATTCGGAGTGGGGAGCCGGTCGGCGGCGGCGCGTAGAAGCTGTTGCGGGAGACGAGCACAGCAGCCTCCGGCGGCCGGGTGCTCATCGGGAGTGGAGGAGAGCAGAGAATGAGAGGAGGGGTTGGGCGGCGATCGTTCCGCAATGGCACAGCTGCTCGGCTCATCGGCTCGAAGAAGCGGCGGCGGTGGGGTGAGGAGCCGGAGGAAGCCGATGCCGCGGCGGCGGCGGCGGCGGCTGAGAAGGACGACCGCATCTCGGCGCTGCCGGAGGATCTGCGGCTGCGCATCCTGGCCCTGCTCCCACTCAAGTCCGCCATCCGCACGGGCGCTCTCTCCACGCGGTGGCGCGCGCTCTGGGCGCGCCGCTGGTCCGCGCCGTCCTCCCTCGACCTCCACCTCCGCCCCGGCGACGACCCCGAGGAGCTGCTCCGGTCGCTCGAGCGCCGCGGCCCGCGCCGCCTCGACCGCTTCTCTCTCACCATCCACCCGCACAAGAGTTCCCGACCGCCCCGCGTCAGGGAACCCCCGCGCTTGACGACCTTTACATCAGCTTAAGGGGCTCAAATTGCAATGCTCGCAAACACTGGATTCAGGCGCTTCCCGAGCTCGCCACCCTCACGGTCCTCACCATCTGCAGCGTTGCCCTCCGGGTCCGTTTACTATGACGTTCCCCATTTCATTTTATTTGTATTGTTGTCTTTTGTTTTGTTTCCCTTGTTCTGTTGTTGTGAAAATAATACAATCTCTGCTCTGTAGAGAGTTTATGCTTTGGATCGTTTTGGATCAGCTACTTGTTTGGCCAAGTTGAGACATCTGCCAAGCTTAAGAGAGTTGCAGCTGGTAATGCTTGAAATGGACTGCGCCAATTTAGCGTACATGTATGTATTCTTCCGGTGCTGCTGGTATCCCCAGCTGGAGAGGCTCTTTGTGCAGGTCAATGTTAAATTATTGTATTCAGTTAATACTATAAAATATTGTTGTTTGTTATTCTCCTTCTAGTGTTTCTGAATGCAACTATTGCTACCTGCAGCTCCCATCGAGCAGGCACGATACCTTCGTGGACAATTCCTTGGAGGTGGCAGAGGAAGATGAACCAGACGAAGTCCTATTCGAGGTAGATGAGCCAGATGAAGAACTATACGAGGAGGATGCTCCAGATGGAGCGGAAGATGAGTCAGATGAATCTGAGGCATTTGAGGCTAAAGAAGAATTATTATTAGAAGAACTCCCAGAAGAATATATGCTTAAGGAAATACTATACTGTGAAGATTTCTCTGAGGAAGATCTTCCTGAAGAAAATGTGGCAGAGGATGAGCAATTTGAGGAAGATGTGCCAGATGATGATGAGCAATCTGAGGAAGATGTGCCGTTATATGGCTTAAATAACCTTATATTTGCAAAGTTGATGAAGTTCTAGGGCCATTACTTTGAAATGCGACTAGTAAGCTTTCTGTTGAGAAGGGCCACTGGTCTCCAGAAACTGCTTTTGGTACCTCGTGTGGGTGTGGGGAATTACATGGAAGCACTTGGAGAAGAACCATTGGATACATCCCGTTTTCTGGAGACAGTACTGAATTTCGAAAAAGCTTCACCAGATGTTCAGCTTGTTCTAAGTGACGCTATGGTCCAGGTCGAGCCAGTGCACTCTGATGTGTTTTAGTTTGCCATCAGTTGAAGTGTACCAGATGAGATCTCAAGTAAGAACTTGTCTAGTAGGATATAACTCATATATTGTATGGAATGTTGTGTTCTTTTTGTGTGTATTCTCTTGAGAATAGTACTGACAGTATGATTTGTCGATGTAACATGATCATTTTGGCCATTTGTGAATTTTGGAACGAGAAAGCCAAATATTTGCATACTGTCCATAGGCCATGAAGGACCAGGGAGTCGTATCCCCTAGGCATTTTATTCTGTAAGAAAAGTTGGATATCTTGATCTATTTTAGTTCTGAGTATATGTTTTTATTATCCTTGCTGATCAGAATTCAGTGCAACAGCTGAACAAGAATTTCTCCTAGGGGGTCTCATTTGGAAGTTGGAGTGCATAATTTTTTCCCCCGACTCCTGCGGCCTGCAGGAACTTAGTTCTGGTCATTTGGAGGAAGGAAGTGTCAGTAATTCGTTATACTAGATTGGCAGAAACAGTTGTGATGATATAAAGCCTTGTCATTATCTGCTATCCTTCTTGCTGAACTTAGGACTTCACTCCTTTTGGTAATGAACATTGTAGGACTGTTGCACCAAACCTAAAAGAAAGACCCCTAGAAGACTGTATCATGCAGTTTAACCTGAATACTGGACACTGTACCCTGATGGTATCTTGTGTAGTTTTATGTCTCCTATATATACTTGTATGGCATTATGATGTGCACTCTGCAGTTGACCATGTGGATCCATCTGTACATATGTGCTAATGTAAATTCAGCTTAGTTCTGACCATTCCAGAATGTGTGATACAAGCCAAGCTATTATAAAAACTGTGTCAGCATAATTAATCTGTGTTTTAACTCACAGATTAGCCCCTGCAGCGGCAACAGTTAGCTGAAGTAATTAACTCACACCAACAGTGTGGGGGTACGAAACCTTGAGCTGAGCATGTGACGTGTCTTGAGAAGTGATTTTATTAACCACTTGGTGCTCTGCTCATCAGGTCATGTAAAGAAATGCCGGAATCGGGGAGAGAAGTTCCCGTGGAATTGTGGATCAGCCGTTGTATTTTATCAGTGGGGGTGTTTTCCTTGGAAAAAAGTAAAAAGTAAAGTGAAAAAGTCATATTGAACACTGTATCATTTTTCATTTGTTTGTGGTAAACATTGTTCTACCATGATCTAACTAGGCTTAAAATATTCGTCTCGTCGTGTATATCAAAACCATCTAACTAGTTTTTTTATTTACCCATATTTAATACTCCATGCATGAGGAGAGAGATTTGATGTTATAGATGAATAGTGAAGTTTGGAGAAAGAATTTTTAGAAGTTTGATAATGTGACCGGGAACTAAACAGGGCCAGTGGCATGTGACGTGTCAGTGCACCAGATCTCACGCTGGCCCACAACTTTAGACGTGTTCCAGATCCTAAAATTCTGCATTATTTTATTTACAATTTTACCCACAAAGATTGGGATTTTTCTACCATTTCCCTGGACAAGTCAGAGCAAGCGACAGCAACTCATCTAGAACAGTAGCCAAGCCAACCAATGAGCAGAGACTGAGGGAGGTGGAGGAAAAAGCAGGTAGAACTCGCCCTTTCCATCGCTCTCCACGATTTCTCCTGTCTCTGCTGATCATTTGGAATTGGGATTGGGGTTCAGAGCTCGGGTGAGGCCTGAGGCGATCAAGGATGGGGTTCTTCACCTCTGGAGCCGCTGCTCGGTTCTTGGATGGGATCGGGCGCCCCGGCGTCTCGACCGCAGCACTGCTCCTCACTGCAGCCAGGTGCGGGTGCCGCTCCCATCGTTTTCCACCACAAAGCTGCCTAATTTTGTGCTACCATTTTTGGTTTTGTCCCATGTTTTACTGTTCCTTTTTCTGTTTGCCCCTTTTTTTATTTTAGTCAACTGTGAAGGCTTTAGGATCATGTTCTTGGCCTTTTTGCCCAGCCATCTACCGTACTTTTGGGGAAAAGCCCCCGTTTCAATCCATACGTTTGGTTTGGTCCCAATATTTCACTTTGATTAATCTGAACCGAGCTGTGTATTTGAGCTGCATTTGCGAGCTAAAATATTTGCTATGGCTTTGCAGTGGCGGAGGCCTTGTGGCGTATGCCGAATCGGCTGCAGAAAGTGCCCAAGAGCCATCTCAGGATGCTCCCAAGAAGAAGGTGCTTGTTCTTGGGACTGGCTGGGCTGGGACGTCGTTCCTCAAGAATCTTGACTGCTCCCGGTATGAAGTGAAGGTCATATCGCCCCGTAACTACTTCGCGTTTACACCTCTGCTTCCGAGTGTCACATGTGGGACTGTCGAGCCACGCAGCATTATTGAGCCCATACGGAGGATGTTTGAGAAGGTACCTTTTTTGCGAATTGTTTCTGTGCTACTGTATGCTGAAAGCATTGTTGAACCGATTCTGTGCTACGCATCCATTGATATAATCTAAAATGTGTAATTTGGTTATATGAAACTATGAAAGTGATATGGGTTGAAATTATTTCATAAATCACAATGTTGCCCTTTTATGACTTATCCTTAATATGTGACAAATAAATTTAATGGTTAAAGTGGCATATCATTGACATCAAAATGCCAAAACCTTCATTCAGTTTCTGTGTTAGTTGAATGTTGGTTACTATTTTGTCAAAGTTGAGTGACACACTGACTGTTTCCCTGTTCTTCTTGTCTTTTTTCTTTAGAAAAATAAGGATGTAACATTTTATGAAGCTGAGTGTTTCAAGATTGATGCAAGTACAAAAACTGTGCATTGCCGTTCTGCTGTTGGAACTAATCTTGATGGGAATGGTGATTTTATGCTTGATTATGATTATTTAGTTGTTGCTCTTGGCGCCACTGTAAATACATTTAACACTCCTGGAGTGCTGGAGCACTGCAACTTTTTGAAGGTAATATTCCCTACAACATTTAGTACTCTTTACATATTTCTATTATGAGTCATATATCAATTCTAAGCCATAATTATTCTCTTTCATCTTTCTATAATTATTCTCTTTCATCTTGTGTGAAATGACACTTTTATGCCTAAGAAGGCAATGCTATTGCAACGATTAAATCTTACATCAACTTGTAGATCTGTCAAGTTGTAGTCATGCAGGAGATTCAATGGTCGATTTAAATTTACCTATTTGGCATGATGTGGTGCAAACACATTTGAAACGCATATTTGACTCTCTAGCTTCATGTAGCTGTTATCTACTTATGTTAAGCAAAGGCGATCTAGATTTTCTTTCTCACACATTAACATTCTTGTGGAGCACCACCTCAATGCCATTGCATCCTCTTAATGTCCCTGTGATGCAACTTTGTCTTCAATGCAGTATATGTTTTCAGTATCTTTATAGTCATTTGCTGAAGATTTGCATTCATGGAGATGGAGCTACTAAGTAGATCTATCATGAAATATTTCCGAACTTCCTCTTATCATGATATGGCTTCACATTCTGACCTTCAGGAAGTAGAGGATGCTCAGAAGATACGGAGGGGTGTGATAGACTGTTTTGAAAAGGCATCACTTCCAAATATTAGTGAAGAGGAGAAAAGGAAAAGCCTGCATTTTGTAGTTATTGGTGGTGGACCTACTGGGGTCGAATTTGCAGCAGAGTTGCATGATTTTCTTGTTGAAGATCTGGTGAACCTATATCCTGCCATTCAAGAATTTGTTAAGATAACAATCATTCAATCAGGAGAACATATATTGAATATGTAAGGTTCTATGGGCTTATTAGATAGTCTTGTTTCAGTAATTGCCATCTTTCACTTGCATGTTTGTTGTAATTGTCATGTGTGTTCTGCTTTGGATAAGAAAAACTCCAGGATAGCTAGTATATTACAGTTGCAGTTTTTTTTAACAAGGGCAAGCATTTCAAATTAGATGAAAACAAGAAACTGTTGCTGATTCAAAATCCATGTCTGATGTAACCTCAGCAGATTGTCTTTTTGTTTCGTCCCATTCATGTTTACTATGAGCTGAATCTCTATTTCTGTTATATAGGTTTGACCAAAGAATAGCTTCATTTGCTGAAGCAAAATTCCAGAGGGATGGCATCGAAGTGGCTACAGGCTTAAGAGTGGTAAAGGTCTCTGATGATTTGATTACAATGAAGAGCAAATCAGCTGGTGAAGAGGTATCGGTGCCATATGGGATGGCTGTTTGGTCTGCTGGTATTGGCACTCGTCCTGTCATCATGGATTTCATGCAACAGATTGGGCAGGTTGTTAAATCTCATTTCAAGCCTTCATTACTGGCTTACCCATTTATGTCTTGCTCCAAATTAATATACTCCAAAGTTTTGTTAAGATCTTATCAAATATTCATTTCTTGAACAGACTAATCGGCGTGCCTTGGCAACTAATGAATGGTTAAGAGTTCGCGAGTGTGAAGGTGTCTATGCAATTGGTGACTGTGCTACAGTGAGTCAAAGAAAAATAATGGTACGTGTAAAGCCTTTAATCCCTGTATTTTACAGATAAAGCCTATTGTTCTCACTTTCCAACTTGATAGCTTGTAAAAGTCATATCAGCTACATTACTGCACTAGGAAAGCTTTTATTATGTAAATCATGAATGTAAATATCGAGGTTTATTGCTAGATAATTTCATATGTTTGAGATCTACCATTCTGTAGCTCATATTTATTTTCAACATAAAATCCATCTGATTTATCTGTTTCTGTGCTTTCAGGATGATATTTCAATGGTATTCGGAATGGCAGATAAAGACAATTCTGGCACTTTAACACTGAAAGAAATCAATGATGTTTTGGAAGATATTTGCATAAGATATCCACAAGTAGAGCTTTATATGAAAAGTATGCACATGCTTGATATTGCGGATTTGATAAAAGGTGCAATAGGTGATTCACACAAGGAATCAATGGTCGTTGATATAGAGGAGTTCAAAAAAGCTCTGAGCCATGTCGATTCCCAAGTGAAAAGTGCTCCAGCAACAGCTCAGGTTCCCTTTATTGTTGTGCAAGTCATTTATTAATGGTATATAGCACAGATAATTTCATGATTTGTGAAACAATCAATTCTTGAATATTTTCCAGGTTGCTGCACAACAAGGATACTATCTTGCTGAATGTTTTAACAAAATGGAAAAATGCAAAGAGCAACCGGAAGGCCCACTAC
Organism: Echinochloa crus-galli; assembly: GCA_900205405.1. Taxonomy (NCBI): domain Eukaryota; kingdom Viridiplantae; phylum Streptophyta; class Magnoliopsida; order Poales; family Poaceae; genus Echinochloa; species Echinochloa crus-galli. The sequence continues at coordinate 1,753,502 of OAMR01000039.1, forward strand.
GCATGACAAATCCCTGCTCTGTAGAGAGTTTATGCTTTGGATCGTTTCGGAGCAGCTACTTGTTTGGCCAAGTTGAGACATCTGCCGAGCTTAAGAGAGTTGCAGCTGGTAATGCTTGAAATGGACTGCGCCAATTTAGCATACATGTATGCGTTCTTCCAGTGCTGCTGGTGTCCCCAGCTGGAGAGGCTCTTTGTGCAGGTCAATGTTAAATTATTGTATTCAGTTAATACTATAAAATATTGTTGTTTGTTATTCTCCTTCTAGTGTTTCTGAATGCAACTATTGCTACCTGCAGCTCCCATCGAGCAGGCACGATACCTTCGTGGACAATTCCTTGGAGGTGGCAGAGGAAGATGAACCAGACGAAGTCCTATTCGAGGTAGATGAGCCAGATGAAGAACTATACGAGGAGGATGCTCCAGATGGAGCGGAAGATGAGTCAGATGAATCTGAGGCATTTGAGGCTAAAGAAGAATTATTATTAGAAGAACTCCCAGAAGAATATATGCTTAAGGAAATACTATACTGTGAAGATTTCTCTGAGGAAGATCTTCCTGAAGAAAATGTGGCAGAGGATGAGCAATTTGAGGAAGATGTGCCAGATGATGATGAGCAATCTGAGGAAGATGTGCCGTTATATGGCTTAAATAACCTTATATTTGCAAAGTTGATGAAGTTCTAGGGCCATTACTTTGAAATGCGACTAGTAAGCTTTCTGTTGAGAAGGGCCACTGGTCTCCAGAAACTGCTTTTGGTACCTCGTGTGGGTGTGGGGAATTACATGGAAGCACTTGGAGAAGAACCATTGGATACATCCCGTTTTCTGGAGACAGTACTGAATTTCGAAAAAGCTTCACCAGATGTTCAGATAATTCTAAGTGATGCTGTGATCCAGGTCGAGCCACTGCACTCTGATGTGTTTTAGTTTGCCATCAGTTGAAGTGTACCAGATGAGATCTCAAGTAAGAACTTGTCTAGTAGGATATAACTCATATATTGTATGGAATGTTGTGTTCTTTTTGTGTGTATTCTCTTGAGAATAGTACTGACAGTATGATTTGTCGATGTAACATGATCATTTTGGCCATTTGTGAATTTTGGAACGAGAAAGCCAAATATTTGCATACTGTCCATAGGCCATGAAGGACCAGGGAGTCGTATCCCCTAGGCATTTTATTCTGTAAGAAAAGTTGGATATCTTGATCTATTTTAGTTCTGAGTATATGTTTTTATTATCCTTGCTGATCAGAATTCAGTGCAACAGCTGAACAAGAATTTCTCCTAGGGGGTCTCATTTGGAAGTTGGAGTGCATAATTTTTTCCCCCGACTCCTGCGGCCTGCAGGAACTTAGTTCTGGTCATTTGGAGGAAGGAAGTGTCAGTAATTCGTTATACTAGATTGGCAGAAACAGTTGTGATGATATAAAGCCTTGTCATTATCTGCTATCCTTCTTGCTGAACTTAGGACTTCACTCCTTTTGGTAATGAACATTGTAGGACTGTTGCACCAAACCTAAAAGAAAGACCCCTAGAAGACTGTATCATGCAGTTTAACCTGAATACTGGACACTGTACCCTGATGGTATCTTGTGTAGTTGTATCTTTCTTGTATCTGCTCGTTAGCTCGTAGGCGATATTGTCTGCAGACTGCATTTGACTATGTTGGTTCATCTATGTATTAATGTATATGTTCCAATCATCTAATGTGAATTCAGCATATCTCTTGCTGTCTGTTCAAAAAGAAAAAAAAATGCTCATGGCTGCAAAGAACTAGCAGGGTTGCCATTATTTTGTGCTTTCATAGGAGACAAACCGCTCCAAATATGTTGGCTTTTATTTGATAGAAGCTGCAAGTTTACGATGTGTCCACATATATTTACTCTAAATTTCAAGCTTTTGGAGGAACGAAAATTCTAGTATGTTACTAAATCTCCATTTCTTTTTGTTTGGGCAACTCAATCTCCATTCAGAGCAGCAATTTTTTATTAGTTTGGTAACAATTGTTGCGATGTTATAAAGCCTTTACCTTTTAATTATCTGATGAGTCCTAGTTGTTTATATATATGCTTGTTTGGCGATATGCTCTGCAATTTTGTTCGAGGAGGGAAAAAAACTACTGTAGTTCTGAATCAACGTGTGGGGAAAATGATAAGCAAGGCGACATTCTACTGAAAATTCAGCCTAGTTTTGATCATTGCTGAATGTCTGACCCTGTAAATTCAAGAAGCATATCTTTTTGTTTCTCTTGTGCTTCACGTACTCGTGGGATCTGATTATGTACCGAGTCGGGGAATAGGTTCCCTTCCGCGGCGGAGGGAACTGACAATTTACTCCATTGACAAAGGACTAAAGTTCAGTTCATGTAATTAAGCGAAGGATCGTTTTTATTCTATATATGGAAGCTTCAAGTTTGCGATGTAGCCCCCGACACATCGATGCATATGCTGATATGCAGTTCATCATGGTGTTACTGGACACAACACGCTTGTACGGGCGGCAGCACATATCAGGATCGTTGTGTTTCATTGCAGGTGCCTCCTTCGTAGTTGAACACTTTGCAGTAGCCTACCCATGCACATGCTTGTGTTGCATCCTCGTAGCCGCGCGCATGCTATCTCTTGGGTAGAACTCCACCCGATTCTGATTCTCTATGGGAGCTGATTCTTTGATAGAGCTGTGGTCCAGGTCGAGCCACTGCACTCTGATGTGTTTTAGTTTGCCATCAGTTAAAGTGTACCAGATGGTCACAAGTAAGAACTTGTCTAGTAGGATATAACTCTCCATGCTGTCTACTTCTTTTTGTGTGTATTCCCTTGAGAATAGTACTGACAGTATGATTTGTCGATGTAACATGATCATTTTGTCCATTTGTGAATTTTGGAACGGGAAAGCCAAATATTTGGCTAGCATAATGTCCATAGGCCATGAAGGACCAGGGAGTCGTATCCCCTAGGCTTTTCATTCTATAAGAAAGTTGGTTATCTTGATCTATTTTCAGTTCTGAGTGTATGTTTTTATTATCCTTGCTGATCAGAATTCAGTGCAACAGCTGGACAAGAATTTCTTCTAGAGGGTCTCACTTGGAATACATAATTTTTTCCCCTGACTCCTGCGGCCTGCAGGAACTTAGTCCTGATCATTTGGAGGAAGGAAGTGTCAGTAATTCTTTTTACTAGATTGGCAGCAACTGTAATGATATAAAGCCTTGTCATTATCTGCTATCCTTCTTGCTGAATTTAGGAGTTCACTCCTTTTGGTAATGAACATTGTAGGACTGTTGCACCTAACCTAAAAGAAAGACCCCTAGAAGACAGTATCATGCAGTTTAACCGGCCTGAAGACTGGAAACTGCACCCTGATGGTATACTGTCTCCTATATATGCTTGTATGGCATTATGCTGTGCACTCTGCAGTTGACCATGTGGGTCCATCTGTACATATGTGATAATGTAAATTCCAGTTCTGACCATTCCAGAATGTGTGACACAGGCCAAGCTTTTTATTAAAAACTGTATCAGCATAATAATCTGTGTTTTAAGCAATGTTAGCTCCTGCAGCAGCAGTTGGCTGAAGTAGTTTACTCAAACCAACAGTGTGGGGGCACGAGGCATTGAGTTGAGCATGTGGTGACGTGTCTTGAGAAGTGATTTTATTAACCATTTGGTGAGTTGTCCTCTGGTCATCAGGTCATGTAAAGAAATGCCGGAATCGGGGAGAGAAGTTCTTGTGGAATTGTGGATCAGCCGGTGTATTTTATCAGTGATGGCATGTGACGTGTCAGTGCATCAGATCTCACGCTGGCCCACAACTTTAGACGTGTTCCAGATAGAGGATGATGAGCAATCTGAGGAAGATGTGCCAGAGGATGTGCAATCTGAGGAAGATGTTCCATTATATGGCCTAAGTAACCTTATATTTGCAAAGGTGATGAAGTTCAAGGGCCATTACTTTGAGCTGCGACTAGTAAACTTTCTACTGAGGAGGGCTACTGGTCTCCAGAAACTGCTATTGGTACCTCCTGTGGGTGCGGGGAATTACATTGAAGCTCTAGAGACTATACTGAATTTTGAAAAAGCTTCACCAGATGCTCAGATAATTCTCAGTGACTCTGACCCTGCTACAATCCAGCCAATGCATTCTGGCATTTTTTAGTTTGCCATCAGTTGAAGTTTGTAACATATGTCGAGATATCACTCCAAAATGGTATGGAGATGTTCGCTATTTATTTGTGTTGAAACTTTGAATTATCAATGCAACATGATCCTTTTGGCCATTAATTTATGAATCACGGAACAAGAAAACCACTGTGTTCATATTTGAATGTCCAGTAAGTTACATCACCCTTTGTGCATCAATTCCTTTTTTACTAGATTGGCAGCCACAGTTGCAACATTATCAAGCCTTGTCAATTGTCTTTATCTGCTATCATTCTGGCTGATGTTAGGAAGTTCACTACTGTTGGTTATGAACATTTTAGGACTCTTGCATCTAGCATACAAGAAAAAAAATCAAGTGATTTACTGATCATGTACCATGCAGTTTAACAAGCATGAAGCCTTGAAACTGTACCCTGATGTTATCTTGTGTAGTTGTCTTTCTTGTATCTGCTTGTACGGCAAGTTCATCTGTATATATATGATCCAATCATCTAATGTGAATTCATCAGATCTCTCGAAAAGAAAAAAAGATGCTTACATGGCTGCAAAGAACTGGCAGGGTTGCCATTGTTCTGTGCGTTCATAGGAGACAAACCGCGCCAAATATGTTAGCTTTTATTTGATAGAGGCTGCAAGTTTACGATGTGTCCACCGACACATCGATCCATTCACATATTTGTGTGCAACAGTTGATCATGGCATTGTGTCATTGGACACGACACGCTTGTACGGGCAGCAGCATATATCAGGATCGTCGTGTCTGCAGGTGCCGCCTTCGTAGTTGAACACTTCGCAGTAGCCCATGCACATGTTTGTGTTGCATCCTCGTAGCCGCGCACATGCCATCTTATTGTCGCCCCCAACATCTAAACAAAATCGAATCGTACAACCAGTGTTTAAGCCAGGACATGGATGCTTGATTGGGATCGTGCATATTTGAACAATAGAGTAATCAAAAGATACTCGTAGAACATGTAACAACATATATGTGGATTTGTTGAGTGCAAAACGAAAATTTTACTTGTAATAACCTGGCTAACCTCACGGTCCTCACCATCTGCAGCGTTGCCCTCCGGGTCCGTGCTCTACGATGCCACCTCTTTCATTTCATGAAGATTGTTGTGTTTCGTTTATTTTGGTTTGTTCTGTTTTGTGAAAAATTTACAAACTCTGCTTTGTAGAGAGTTTACGCGTTGGATCGTTTTGGATCGTCCACTTGTTTGACCAAGTTGAGAAATCTACCGAG
>OAMR01000039.1:1760522-1778743 GCA_900205405.1 Echinochloa crus-galli
GTACTTGTTCTTGATGGTCACTTCGTTGAGGGCTCGATAGTCCACACACAACCTCTATGTCCCATCTTTCTTGTCCACGAATAACACCGGTGCTACCCATGGTGAAGCACTAGGAAGAATATACCCCTTGGCTAGTAATGAGCTTAATTCCTTTACTCCCATTCTATATGGCCTTTTAGCTATAGGTGTAGTGCCAGGTTTAAGTTCAACAACGAATTCAACTTCACGTTCCGGGGGCATACCTGGCAATTCATCTGGGAACACATCCGAGAACTCGCTCACCACTCTGATGTCTTCAAGAGCTGCACCATCAGCTTTATTGACTTGATTATGCTCCAAGGGACTAGCTGCCTGGTACTCCACCTTATCTCCGGACTTTGCCTTCAGTTGTACGGTCCTCTTGGCGCATTGGATTACTGCTCCATATCTGGCTAACCAGCTCATTCACAGAATCCTGCCATTCAAGAATTTGTGAAGATAACAATTATTCAATTGGGAGAACATATATTGAATATGTAAGGTTCTATGGGCTTATTAGATAGTCTTGTTTCAGTAATTGCCATCTTTCACTTGCATGTTTGTTGTAATTGTCATGTGTGTTCTGCTTTGGATAAGAAAAACTCCAGGATAGCTAGTATATTACAGTTGCAGTTTTTTTTAACAAGGGCAAGCATTTCAAATTAGATGAAAACAAGAAACTGTTGCTGATTCAAAATCCATGTCTGATGTAACCTCAGCAGATCGTCTTTTTTTCCGTCCCATTCATGTTTACCATTAGCTGAATCTCTATTTCTATTATATAGGTTTGACCAAAGAATAGCTTCATTTGCTGAAGCAAAATTCCAAAGGGATGGCATCGAAGTGGCTACAGGCTTAAGAGTGGTAAAGGTCTCTGATGATTTGATTACAATGAAGAACAAATCAGCTGGTGAAGAGGTATCAGTGCCATATGGGATGGCTGTTTGGTCTGCTGGTATTGGCACTCGTCCTGTCATCATGGATTTCATGCAACAGATTGGGCAGGTTGTTAAATCTCATTTCAAGCCTTCATTACTGGCTTACCCATTTATGTCTTGCTCCAAATTAATATACTCCAAAGTTTTGTTAAGATCTTATCAAATATTCATTTCTTGAACAGACTAATCGGCGTGCCTTGGCAACTAATGAATGGTTAAGAGTTCGCGAGTGTGAAGGTGTCTATGCAATTGGTGACTGTGCTACAGTGAGTCAAAGAAAAATAATGGTACGTGTAAAGCCTTTAATCCCTGTATTTTACAGATAAAGCCTATTGTTCTCACTTTCCAACTTGATAGCTTGTAAAAGTCATATCAGCTACATTACTGCACTAGGAAAGCTTGTATTATGTAAATCATGAATGTAAATATCTAGGTATATTGCTAGATAATTCATATGTTTGAGATCTACCATTCTGTAGCTCATTTATTTTCAACATAAAATCCATCTGATTTATCTGTTTCTGTGCTTTCAGGATGATATTTCAATGGTATTCAGAATGGCAGATAAAGATAATTCTGGCACTTTAACACTGAAAGAAATCAATGATGTTTTGGAAGATATTTGCATAAGATATCCACAAGTAGAGCTTTATATGAAAAGTATGCACATGCTTGATATTGCGGATTTGATAAAAGGTGCAATAGGTGATTCACACAAGGAATCGATGGTCGTTGATATAGAGGAGTTCAAAAAAGCTCTGAGCCATGTCGATTCCCAAGTGAAAAGTGCTCCAGCAACAGCTCAGGTTCCCTTTATTGCTGTGCAAGTCATTTATTAATGGTATATAGCACAGATAATTTCATGATTTGTGAAACAATCAATTCTTGAATATTTTCCAGGTTGCTGCACAACAAGGATACTATCTTGCTGAATGTTTTAACAAAATGGAAAAATGCAAAGAGCAACCGGAAGGCCCACTACGCATGACAGGGGAATCAGGCCGTCACTTTTTCCGCCCATTCCGGTATTCAACTTTCTGTTCACATTCTAAAGCTATAACTGCACACTTGCACAGTTGCATCCAATGTTAGGCCTGAAAGGCAGTTTTCTGACAAGCTCAATAGCACCGGCAGGGGCGGGGCTAGGAACGAGTGAGGACCCAGGCTGTGCCTGTACAAAACATCAGATACGCATAAAATCTCTAGTGATCTAACTATACTTCTACATGCAGCTTAAGTAAGCTTCTATAGATTTTTAGGCTAGCAACCAGGGCTGAAGCACGGGCAGCCTGGGCCCTGGCTCCACCACTGAGCACAGGGATTCACAATTCATATTTAATTAAAATATGTATGAACTGACTAGCCCATGAAAATGGTTGATAACTGAAATAGCTTTCAAAAATAGACATGCAAAGCTTATACTGATACTTTTAATGCCATCGCTTTCAAGGTACAAGCATTTGGGGCAATTCGCGCCACTGGGTGGAGAACAAGCTGCTGCAGAGCTCCCAGGCGATTGGGTTTCCATGGGCCACAGCACTCAGTGGCTCTGGTACTCTGTGTATGCCAGGTAGAAACTTACTCTCGAGTGCCCTCTCATCATCTACAATCCATCTGACTGAATAAAGCACAACCCCTCATTGTGCTTGCTTGTTGCTGTTCTCTAGTTCACTCACCGCCTTATCCTTTTCATCATGAATTATGCCTTTGTCCTCACAAGTCATTTTTGTGGCAACTCATGTCCTAACTCGCTATTATTGTTCTCTTTCCGTATATCCAGCAAGCAAGTGAGCTGGCGCACAAGGGTGCTGGTGGTTTCGGACTGGACTCGCAGGTTCATATTTGGGAGGGATTCAAGCCGAATTTAGCGCAGCCGAACCAAGTGCACGCCTTTTTCTGTACAGGCAATTCTGCTGAATAATAACTGATCTGCTGGAGCTTGAGCAAGCGAAGCTGTTTCTTGTCCCTCTAGGTCCTGCCAACGAAACTGCAGTTCTTTCTCCCCCGTGGCTCCGTGTGATGTGTGACCGACGACGGTGTTCCTTGCTCCTGCTACATGGATGGCTCTCAGCATGTGAAGCAAGTTTGGAACTATCAGGTTGCTTTTTAGCTGTCGCTGTAGCCCCGATTGGAACGTGGAATCTGATTATTGATGCAGGAAATTGAGCTGTTTGATTGTGAAATTGTCGTGAGCCATAGTTTGTTTTGTCCTCCTGCCGTGCAAGTTCTGAATAGTTGCTGCAAATCTCATGTGCTGGACTAGGGTCAGAACTCAGCAATCTGACCATCCACCATCCCCAGATCAACCTGATGAGAGGTCTCTCATGTCATGTCTGACACTGATAATAACATCTTAGGTTTTCACAACCAGTAACAGGCTGATACTAATAGCAATAACAGCATGCCTGCCTCGAGGGTGGTCAAGGAATGTGTACTTGTATAGTACACCTACAGTGCTATACCACATGCCGGTGTGGCCATCCATGTTCTCCAGTCTCTACGCATGGTGATGCGTATGCGTGGTCCTCTGTCTCACTCTCATCCAATGGAATGGCTAGTGGTCCATTTTGCTGCTCATGCCGGCCTCTTCTGCTGCCGCTGGCCCTTCGCAATCACGTGATGTACGCCCTCTCCCTTCGACCGTTAGTGATTTATTACCGGTTTTAAGCTTGCACATAAGCACCTGTCGGGTTTACTTATCTGAGAGCAGCTTTGCAGTGCAGAGCATGCACAGCACGAGCACAAGTCCACAGCAGCACAGGTTCTCTTCCCTCTGGCTGAGTAGTGTATTTCTGAGTGACTGGCGATATTTGTACTGGAAACAAGACTAAATTTTACAGGAAACAGTTGAAATTTTTGGTTTCGGAAATTCGGAATAGAATGGTTTCCCATGAAAGTTTTGGGTTGAAACATGGCACGAATTCATCCTTTCTTTTCACTGGATCCGGCGAGTACTAGACAAAGCAACGGTACAATACCATGGACCATGGTAGGTGTAAATCACTGAGGCAGAAGATACAAGAGGCATTTGCATCAGATCCATCGTCGCTTCGTCCTGTGATGTAACTTTGGCATCTTGGTAAGTACTCGAAAGGTACCACCGTCCTCTACGAACATTGTCTTCTACTGTCTTTTATGACAAAGAAAGAGTCGTGAACAGGTTCTTGTTTAGGAAGAAGCAGACATTATGTTCACACGAGATCGATGCATGCGAAAGGGAACCGCAGGCTTCTCCATTCACCAAGAATGCATCCTGACGCGTGTTTTTCTGAAGCTCCAGCCGGAACGAGGCCAGCGCAGGAGCCGCCACAGTCCGCGACAGCGACAACGACGATGGGCACTGGCAGCCCTCGATGGCCAAGCTCTTGAGAGTGGAGGAGACGATCTCCTGGAACGTGCAGTAGCACCTCGTGAGCACGAGGTCTTCCAGGACGGGGCACCCGCCGCCGGCCCGGAGCTGCGCGGCGAAGGTGCCGTCCACGCGCACGCCGCAGAGGCGCATCCTCGCCAGGCGGCGGCAGGCGGCGGCGGCGTCGGCGGGCACCAGGCGGGGCAGCGGGAGCAAGGAACTGGAGGACGCCACCGTGACCTCGAGCGCGGCGAGGTGGTACCGGCCGATCCCGCGGCGGATCCAGTCGCCGACGACGTTGCCGTCGCACCACGCGCCGACGTGGAGCCGGAACCTATCGAGGACCGGGGCGTCGTGCTTGTCGAGCAGGCCGGCCGTGAAATCGAGGAGCTTCGCCCACGTCACCTGGTCCGGAGTGCCGCGGCGGACGATGGCGGCGGCGGCGGCGGCGGCGGCGCTGGGCGTGGCGGCGAACTCGCGGTGGTCGATGTCGAGGCACGGCGTGGAGCGCCAGAGGCCGCGCCACCGCCGAGAGAGCACGCCGGTCTGCACGACCCTGCCGCGCCGGGAGGAAGGACATGATGGAATGGAGGAGCTCGTCGGGGAGGGCGCTCAGCCGGTCGCCGCCGCCGGCAGCGGCGACGCGCTTGCTGGAGGCCTGATCAGCCATTGTTGATTGCGCGCGGATAGGCAAGAGATGGCCGGCCGGCCGGCCGGCGGCTGCGTGAAGATGGAAGGAGGCGTTAGGATTTGGAGGTTTGGGTGGATCTAAACTTGAGATGGATCGAGTACGGTGGGAATGGGATCTGTATATATATTCTGGTAAATCTGGTGGTTACCTACCCGCGCGTCCGCGCGACGCCGCAGCACGCGACGCGAGTGCGTGAGCTCGTGAATGGTGGCGCTGGGATTCTCTCAGCAATGGTGTGATCTTGTGATGAGGTGCGTCACTACCGTCTCTTTTTCTGTTTGAGTTAATGGAAATTTCTCGCCCACTTTCTTTCCAGGAATCAGGCAGGGAGACCCGATATCTCCTTATCTCTTTTTACTGTGCTGAGGGGCTTCTGCCAAAAAAATCTAGATCTATAATAGTCTAGCTTTTTCAGAACACCCTTAGGAATTTTAAGGAAGGACATCAAAAACATTGGTAAGCTAGACAGGACCGAGTTAATGAGGACTAGCCTCCCTCCTGCCGACAATAGCTTACCTTTCCAACTACAAAGCTTTTTCTGATATCTTTCTTCTATCACCCCCCCAATCCTTCTTATTCAGTCTCTTTGTATTCATAGGGATTCCCAGATATTTGAAAGGTAGCTCACCCTCCTTACATCCAAAAAGCTGCACAAAATCCCCTACACACTTCCTAGCCTCCCCAAAACAAAAGATCTCGCTCTTATGAAAATTGATCTTGAGCCCAGAAAGTTTTTCAAAAGCATCAAGAACTAGTTTGAGGCCTTTTGCCTCCTCAATATCATTTTCCATAAATAAAATCGTGTCATCGGCATACTGGAGGATAGATAATCCTCCGTCTACCAAATGGGGTACTAGACCCCTGATCACACCACTCTCCTTAGCTCTCGAAATCAAAATGGCCAACATATCGGCCACTAGATTAAAAAGAATAGGAGACAACGGGTCTCCTTGTCTCAATCCTTTTTTAGTCTGAAAAAAGTGTCCCAAGTCATCATTAACCTTCACCCCAACACTTCCCCCTGACACTATGCTCTCTATCCATTTGCACCACTTATCGGAGAAGCCTTTCATTCTCATAGTTTGTTGAAGAAAGTGCCAATTAACTTTATCATATGCTTTTTCAAAATCTAACTTCAAAATTACCCCATCCATCTTTTTCCTTTTGATTTCATGCAAAGTTTCATGCAGTACTACTACCCCTTCCAAGATGTACCTACCAGACATGAAAGCGGTCTGAGAAGGTCTAATCACCTTGTTTGCTACCCGAGAGATCCTATTTGCCAACACCTTCGTAACTATTTTAAAACTCACATTAAGCATACAAATTGGCCTATACTGCTCAATTCGTATCACTTCATTCAACTTAGGAATAAGAGTAATGATCCCAAAATTCAAACTGTACAAAGGTAATCTATTCTCCTGGAAATCTTTGAACAAAGCCATAATATCCGCTTTTATTAGGCTCCAGAAAACTTGGTAGAATTCCGCAGGAAATCCATCCGGGCCTGGAGCCTTATTATGCTTCATATGAAATATGGCCTCTCTCACTTCTTCCTCGGAGAAATTAGCAGTTAGAATCTCATTTTCTACATTTGAAACCTGGGGTATATCCATTCGTCTTTCCTCCTGTAGGGAGTACCCATTCCTCATAGGTGCCCCAAACAGATTTTTGTAGTATCTTGTTATGAAGTCTTTAAGTTTATCCTCCCCTTCTATGATTCCCTCCTCCTGCTCTAGTCTAAAGATTCTCGTCTTTCTGCGCTTACCCCCAGCCACCAACTGGAAATATTTAGTGTTGTTATCTCCTTTTAGGAGATCAATCGTTTTGGCCCTCTGAAACCACTTCATCTCTTCCTCTCTTAACATGTGGGCCAGCCTATCTTTAACACACTGCTTCAGATCGAGCTCTTGCTGACTTAACAGCTGGATCTCAGCCTTCTTATCTAGTTCATCTGCCTTCCTCATCAATTCTTGTTTTTCTTGTTTTTCGGCCCCTCTCATATCTTTAGCCCAGCCCCTTAAATATTGGCGCAACTTCCTAATTTTGTTTTGCCATTTCTGTATTGCACTCTCACCCCGGTTTTCACTCTTCCAGACTCTTGCCACCAAGTCAAAGAAACCATCCTTAAGTAACCAGCCCAGCTCAAACTTAAAGGTAGGGTGCATTCTCTTCCCCTTACTCTCTCCTGTATTCAGCAAGAGTGGAGTATGGTCTGAGATTTCCCTTGTTAAAGCAGTCACTGTGGCCAGAGGAAATTTCTCTTCCCACTCAGTACTAACTAACACCCTATCCAGCTTCTCAAAAGTTGGAACACTAAGCGAGTTCGCCCAAGTGTATTTGCGCCCGGACAACTCCAACTCTCTTAAGTCTAAACTGTCGATAATTGCATTGAAAAGAAAAGGCCACCTGTCACTGAATCTTGCATTGTTTTTCTCACTGGGATGACAAAGAAAGAGTTATGGTACAAGCGTGCATTTACACCAACCGCATCAATGCATGTCTCCTGCTTTTTTCATCACATGAAGGGGAAAATCATTAAAAGCGAGAACATGTAGGGCTCATCCTCTAATCCTTTCTCACAAATAAAATCTCTCAAGTCATCTCCAAGCTTGAAGCCCAAGAGTCCGTAGTGTACCTTACTAGATTTGCACGCACTTGCCAACTGATTAGCCTAGCTAGACCCAGTGCCTTTGTTTCGCCGCATGTCCTGGCCCAGATCAAGATCATGCACTCACAAGCTAATAAGAAAAATCCTAAATAAAAATCATTATATAGAATGTTGTACTGTAATTTGGAATTTAGGCAATTTTCATACATGCCACAAAATGAATTCATATTGTTATATAAACAATCGAATTGCAACTGAATAGCTTCATATGTTCACCCTGTGCAACTAATAATGCCATATCATGATGTTATTCACTGGCATATGGGAATTTCTCTCTTTCTTTTTCTTTTTTTTTTGCATTAGATGAGCTCTTTACGAGAATAGAGTTCGTTGTTGTTGCTGTACTGTGACTTTACCTTCAAGTATCGTACGTTGCTACGGAGTAGGTTAGGTGCCCAACAGCACAGCTTACATGAATCACCAGTACACAGCTGCCAATGGGTACCAACAGAGAGAAGCGTAAAGCTTTTCTGCCGTTATTTTACTCCCGGAAAGCTATACTTGATGCTGGCCTCATAATTCATGATGAGCAGGGCGCTGCATAATCACCAACTCAACTGTAGTTCATGACTCCATTATATCCCATGGAGATGATGAGCCAAAGTGTATTCAGCATCCTTTAACTCTTTTCTGCACACTCACCCAACCCACTGATCCAAGCCATCATTCGTCCCATTCCATAACATTGCTCTGATTGCAGCAATTTGCAGTTATATGCTAACAATACATTAATCCTAGACAAGTAAAGTATTATTTTTTAGCTGCTGGTAAGTACAAAATCACTGGTAAGACTAGATCAGGACAGAGAAAACAGGTGACCAAGCCAGAGTCGAAGCTGAAGATAACTAACAGATTGACAGAGAGAGCAGCAAGATTCCAATGGAAGAAACCAACAGGAGGCAGCACTGCAGGGGTAACTAGAGGACAGATCGGAGATTGGTGCCGTGCACTACCAACCAGCCTACCCATCTGCCTCCATAGTGGCGTGCACTGGCTACCCGTAGATGCCAGTACAAAACTAACATTTGTCCCAGCTCCTTGCATACCAGCTCCTTGCACAAGCATCTCAAGCTCCCAATCCCAAGAGGCTCCCCAAGATGAATGCTACATAGGTAGACAGTGTTCTTGTGGTGGTGATCACCTGACCTAGATAGAGTGTAGAGATGGGAGAGGCTGAAGAAGCACCAGAAGGAAGCAGCCATGGCGAGGCACTGAAGCTCCTCATGTCCATGGCATCCTCTTCTCTGGCCTGCTCTGTCTCACAGTTCCCAGCGAAGTGGCAATCCATCAAGAACAAGCTTCAACAGCTCTGCTGCAGCCTCAATTCGTTGTGCTGCAGCGTCATCATCGACAACAACGGTGATGATGAGGAGCACCCTGCATTGGCTGAGCTTCTGCAGTCGGCTTCAGCAACCGTGAGGGGCATCCATGCTGTTGGTTCTCAATGCAGTGATGGGTCATACAAGGGTGGAAGGCTTCGTCTGAGGAGTGACCTGGACAGCCTGAGCTGCAAGCTTGATGCCCACATGAAGCAGCTCAAGGAGATGGCTTCCTCAGGGGTGCCGTCGCCATCGAAGGCCATTGTTGCCGTAAGGCCCAGCGTTGAGGCCAGCGTAGGTGAGAAGACGTTCTACCTCAAGGATCTCTTCTCCAGGATTAGGATTGGTGGCACCGTCCAGAGGAGCCAGGCATTGGCCACAATAAGAGAGCTCTTGGCAGAAGATGAATTGTGTGCAAAGGTTGTTGCTCTCGACATTGACGACGGCATCACCTTTCTCACTGGGTTTCTAGAATCGACGGACGCGTGCATCCAAGAAGAGGCTGCAGGCGCAGTCGCCATTGTTGCAAGCTCCGAGTGTTACAGAGGAATGCTGGTTAAGGCAGGGGTGATTGCCCCACTTGTCCTGCTTCTGGAGAACACAGACACAGCCAGTGAGCTCGGCAAGGAGAGAGCAGCTCAGGCGCTGAGGGAGCTGACGGAGAACTCAGACAACGTGTGGGCCGTCTGCGCGCACGGCGGCCTCACCACGCTGCTGCACGCCTGCGCCGACTCCGGCAGCAGCAGCAAGCTGATCAGCTCATCTTTTGCAGTGCTGAGGAACCTGAGCCGGGTGGAGGAAGTGAAGATGTTCATGGTGGAGCAAGGGGTGGTCACGGAGCTGGTGAAGCTCTCCCAGAAGAAGGAAGAGGTCCGCAAGCTTGGTGCCGTTGAATTGCTCCATGCCATGGCTCTGGATGATGCCGATGTTAGGGAGGAAGCCGTTAGCATGGGGGTAATTCAGTCACTCCTCCAACTGATATACCCTGACCTTCCATACTCGTACAAGGCCAGGGAGGTTGCTCTTGCAGCCATTTGGTTCTTCTGCTTCTCTTCTGCAAACTCCATTGATGACCTCATCAGCTCGGATGTTCTTGGTTGGCTGAAGCTCGTGATGATTCAAGATGACCTCATCAGCTCGTGATGATTCTCCCTAATATTCTATGGATTTTGGCATTCCCGTGATGATTCAAGATGAGCTCGTGAATATCCAGCAATGACAGCTCTGTATGTGGTCCAACTATCGGCAAAATATCAGGGCCGGTCTGACCTCTAATTATTTGCATACCTCCAAGCTGAAAGCAATTGTGAACTTGGGTTCATGGCTTGCTTAGTTCTTTTTTTTTACTGCTGAAATGTGTTACTGGAATGCCCCCGTTTCCACGGATGTTTCGTATTTCTCATCAGTGAAAAAACCTACAATTCTATCATCATGCATGGTTTTAGTTCAATGTTCAGGATAAATATGTGCCATTCCTAGCTGTCTATTTTGTGGAAAAGTTAGTGTTACTGATACTACCAGTTATTTGCACATATAAATGAGAAACTCATCAATCTTCAGGGCAGAATATCCAATTACATTACAAATCATAGGAACCAAAACTGGACAAGAAGCGAAGGCATATTATAAACTACACCATGATCCTGTACTTTATCAAACGGAGGACACAACTCAAAGCATCCACAGGAGCAGGGACCTTTCCACTCTCCCTTTGCAAGGCAACATACATTTACTAGCAAAGTCTCAACAAAAGAAATAGGACATGAGATATGATGTGGATGTAACGGTAGACTATGTAGTAGCACACTGCAAAAAAGGCCTCACCCAGATGCAAGCTCAAGTCAAGCAGGCACTTCGAACACTCATGAAGAAGGGGAGCCAGCCGTTGGAAGGAATAGATCACACACAAACTTCGCATGCTTCTTCTGCTGCTTCCTCGGGTGATTCAACTTCAAGCACCCATGCCTGGTAGGGCGTAACCGCATTGCCATCATCCGCTGCAGCAGTGAAGAACGATCGCTTCCCCACCAAATCTGCAACACGCTTGGCGCAACCAGAGTCGCGCGGGCTCCCATCAGAAGGTGGCATGGTCCTGATCCTTGGGAGCAGCTCTGCAACCTTTGCGATGGTTTCAGGAGACAGCCCTGCAGCCTTAGCGATTGTTTCGGGAGGAGACATTTCATCAGTCAACGGCACTGTAAGCTTTGCTCTGATCTCCTCCCTCTGGCTTCCACCACCTGCCGATCCCGGGAGAGACTGCTTGCGCCGCTTCTCATGTGTTCCAGCAGCCAGGGACGAACCAGACGTGAGGCTGTAGCGGCTCGGGACGACCCTGACCTTGGAGCTCCCCGCCGGCCTCTTCGCAACAGCTGCATTGCCTGTGTGATTGACCACGCCTTTGGGCTTGAGCTCATCAGCCGCCTTGTTGACTGCAAATGCAGATGCAGCATTGCCTCCCCTCGTCTCGGTAGCCTTGGTGTTGCCTCCCCTTGTCTCAGTCGCCTTGGATGCCCTGAATCTTCCTCTGCGGCGCGGCGGCGGGGACCCTGGGGTTCGCGGCGATGATGTCGAGGGGGCCGAGGCTGAGCCCCCTGCCCCGCGTCGCCGGAGCCTGCTTGATCGGCTTCGGACCCTGCGCGGCACGCGGCGGCTGCTGCTTCTCGGGGAGCGGGTTGGGGTTGTCGGCGGCGGCGGCGGCGATGACGTCGAGCGGGCCCAAGCTGAGCCCCCGCGTCCGCGGCCGCACCACCGCCTTCGCCGCGGGCACGAGCGCGACCGCGGCCTCCCCGCGCTTGGGCTCCGGCTGCTTGGCGGTGCGGAGGTGGTGGAGCCGCGAGGAGAGGCGCAGGATCTCCGCCTCGATATGGTCGATCTCCGCTTCGACATCGGCGGCCTCGGGCTCCGGGCGGTGGTTCTCCTTGTCCCCCTCGCGGACGCTCGCCGACGCCGCGGCGGTGTGTGCGTGCCACGAAGAGGAGGACGCGTGGTCGAAGGTGGCGTTGTTCCAGACGTGCACCAGCGGGATGAGCGGGTCCTCCTCCATCGCCGCCGTCGCCGGAGACCCCCTTACTGCTCGGAATCGGCGGAATCAGAGATCAGCGGTAAGCACTGGAGCCACAGACGAATCCAATCGGGTAATCGAGAGCGAAGGGGACGGATACCATACCTGGATCGTGCGATCGACGAGTGGGCGGAGACAAGGAGCGCGGCGGATTCCTGCTCCCCTCGCGTGATCTGAGGCGCGATCGATCGGGTCGGATTAGGTTGCGGATTTTTCGAAATTTGCGGTGCGGATTGGGGGAATGCGATGCGGGGAAAGAGGAAGAAGAGAGAGGGTTTAAGAGGCGGGGGGTGCCACTCGACTCGACCGTTGGGAGTCGGGAGCGGAAGGGGAGCGCCGCGCTTTGTATTATTGCAAGTGGATTCTTTTTTTTCTTTTGGAAAAAAGGGGAGGGGACCTGCACACGCAGACGCTGCCGGGTGGGGCCAGGCTGCAAGCGGCACGTTGCTAGTGACTAGTGAGTGGGTGAGAGCCTCGGACGGGGAGGGAGACGTTGCAGCAAGCCAGCAAATGCGCACCCACCCAACAAACTCCACCGGAAAATAAATATTCGTTGCATCGCTTTTGCTGTGTGTGATCGATGGCATTCCCATCTCGAAGATATATTGAGAATATTTTTCCAAAAAAAGATATATTGAGAAGAAATTCGGAAACGATTTGCATCTGAATTTCTTTTTCGTATTTTTGCCACCACTGCTGTGACTTTTAGAGCTGTATCCCTACTCTACTCGGTTGCTGAATGCTGAGGAGCCTGCCTAGATGGCCCGTGTTTTTGGCCCTGAAAAAGCAACTCCCAAATTTACTATAAACAATACAATTCAGAAGCTGCCTGTGTTGTCTATGCACATCAAAATGTCATAACATGCATGGAGTACTAAATGTAGATAAAATCAAAAACTAATTGCACAATTTTGTTGTGCTCTGCGAGACGAACATTTTGAGCCTAATTAATCAATTTTTGGATAATTTTTCACAAATACAAACGAAATGCTATAGTGACGCAATGATTACGAAGTAACATCATACTCCCAAATTCACCCTCCCAAATTCAACATCTAAACACCACCTTTGTCCATTTCTCGGGGAAACAAGAGAATTTGTTTCTTCCTGCTCACGTTTCTGCTTTTCCTCGGCCGAGGCATCCATCAGAAACTGCGCCCCCATTCGAATTAGCGCCGTGGAGTGCACGGATATATCCTTTCCCGCCGTTTGTTCGGACTTGGGAGAATCTAGGAATCCCGGGACGCTACGAAATCAAAAATTCAAAACCCAACACCCCCGTGAGCACAATGCTATATTGCTACGCTATGAACCGGGTTTAATTTTTTTTACTTTTTAGTCTTTTACTGCTAGGCGCTAGGTGGTGATTGCTTCAATAAATCTACTTCAGCTTTCACCGATCACCAAGCAGCAAAAACACGCCGACTCTGAAGATTCATTTAACAAAGCGCGCATGAGAAAAGGCTGTTCAAAAGACAGCTTTAGTACATCATTACAGGGGAGGCATAGACATTCTTCAGTTTTCAAGGACGGTGTGGAGAAGATGGCCCACAGCACAGCTCAATCTTGGCGCGCTCCGGCTCCGTCCCCGTCCTCGCGTCGTCTCGGCCGGCGGCAGCGGCTGCCGGCTACCGTTGCTGCGGCCGCCTGCGCCGCGGGATCCCGCCCGTTGCACACGTCCGGCCAACCGACCGGCGGCCCCGGCAGTCCGGCACCACCACCTTGTTCAGGAATGAATGAATGATCAGAACCAACATGCTGGATTTAACAGTAGGACATGTGTACAGGCTCACAGGCAGACGAGCCCACGGAGTCAACTGCAGAGCATCAGCATAGTGCCAAACAGCAGACAGAGGGAATCACTGTCTCACTGTCTTTACACAAATTAGTCCAACTAAAAGACCATTAGGGTACAGCTTCCATGCTTCATGCCAGTTCAACTACTGCATGACACATTGTCTGTACATGAATTGAGAATTTCTTTTTAGATCAGGTACAAGTGTCCTATAGTCAGCAACTCAGCAAGAACAATACCAGTACCGTAGCACATAATGACAAGCTCTAGAAGGCTTTACAAATTTCGAGAAAAAAGAGGGAAGAAGAAGAAGGCTTTATGAATTGCCGCAAGAGTGTAAAGGCATGTTTGGTAGAGCCTACCTGATTGTGATTCTTTGAGAGAAGTGATTCTATGGTTAAAAGCAATTTTATTTGATTCTCTATTATAAACTATCAAAATCAAGATGGAGAATCTACTTCACGGAATCAAGAGAAGATGTTTTTTCAGCTCCCAGCCTCTTAGTTTATTTCAGAGAATCACTTCATAAAATCAGCAGAGTGTCACTTTTCTTTCCTGGAAAATGTTTTGCAGAGCTCCTTCTAGATTTATCAGAGAAACAGCTCTGGGAGCTCTGGCAAAAGGGCTCTAAATTTACTTACACTATCTCTTCTCCAAATGGATCGCATGAATTTTGCAGTGAACATTCAGTTCATGCAGGAGTTTGCAGAAATTCGTGCATTTCACGGGTGGGTTCCTGGCAGTACTTTTCTTGTCCAGCTGTTGTACTGTGTGATTCCGATTCGGTCTGCGCGTAGCACGCAGCAAGAATAATATCCATTGAGAACAAACCAAGATAACCATTTTCCCTTCAACAGGGGGGCCGGGAGAGGGAGAGGCTTAAGAATCAGAACAAAATGCCTAGGGATTATACAAACCTTGTGTCCATCCACGCTACAAATATTAGTGCCTTTCCTGAATTCACTTCATATATTAAAGACCAAAAGGATCGTACTGCGTTGGCAATCATACTTTCAGGATTTTATAGACAAGGAGCCAACATCTCCCACCCGACAAATTCGTTCTTGTGAGTTGTGACCTGGTACTGTGGTACAGTTCAACCAACCTAAATCATGGCCAAAACATCAGAATGAACTCGTTGGGTTGCAGCAGGGTCGGATTCGCTCAGAATCATCGGATCAGCTGCTGAAGCTTCTTCCAAACACAATAGTTCTGTATCCAGAAAATAGTGATCCCCTCGTCTCAGCCCCTGTCGATGGGCTTCTCTCTTTAAGGAATCACGATAAGTAGGCAAGTAATGGGCCGGTCCAAAAGCTCAGACCCGCACAAAAGGAACGATCAACAAACAGCCCAAGCCTTACCCAACTTCTCTAGGCACTTTCCCAAGCCCATTCCAGCCCACGGAACTATTACCCTCTTCGTGTGGACTGTGGACGCACAAAAACAGATGTAATCATCTCTCAACAAAAAGAAAACCCATATTAAAAAACAATACAATTCAGAAGCTGCCTGTGTTGTCTATGATCACCACTACAAGTATTCTAGCATCTGTATGTATTTTTTCCATATAACGAAATCAAGCAACGAACAGTATCACCGTTGAAACCAACCAAACAAGGATATGCAAAATTGTTTGTCAATCACAAATTCACAAGCACGCACACGTACTGACGAACTGTCGCATCATCACTTCATCAGGACGAACGGCCATCAGTTGGGTCCCCAGAGGAGCAGGTGCATGAGCTTCTCCGTCCTCTCGATCTCCGCGGCCTCCGCCTCCCGCGCCCGCTGCTGCCTCCACTCCCGCTCCGCCTCCCACGCGCGCGCCTTTGCCCGCACCGCCGCCGCCGTCTCGGCGCCCTCGCCGGCCTCCGGCCTCGCGTCGCGTCGCCCCACGGCGGCTGCCGCCGTGTCCGCCGCCGTGGCCGGCCTCGCGTCGTGCAGGGACGCGCGGAAGGCGCGCTCCCGCCTGCAGTACTCCCGCCCGTTGCACATGCCGGCTCGCCGCCCGCCCCCGGACGCCGCCGCCGCCGCCTGACTCCCGCTGGCACCAGCAACTTTCTCCTCTCGCGGCACGCTACGCTACTGCTGGCTTGGGCCCCGTACGTACGCTTGCTGGCTTGGTCACCTGAGAATAATCTTTTTTATAGAGCCCGCGCTCTGCCTGAATTTCTCAGCCTGAGACGAGCGCGGGTACACCAGGAGCGGCGGATCCGACTCCGGAAACAAGTGAAGCGCGTGTCGCCACCGACCCGCGCGCCCGAAAACGGTTGGCTGGCTTGGCTTGGGCTTGGGGTCTCGGGGAGGCGCGTCGCGTCCACGGTTTTGGCCTGGCCGGCTCGAAAAGACAAGGCGAACCCAGCGAAACGCCGAGCCCAGACCACCCAAACCAGTGGGTGGCGCCGGCGCCGTGAGGCGCATGCGGCGCTGGAGACTGGACACCGGACACGTCGTTGTGCTGGGCTCGGTCCGCGTCAACGGGATGGGCTGAGGAAGCCTGCGAGGACGAGGAGGTTCTCAAAGCGAACTCGGCAGCCAACCAGGCAGGCAGCCGCAGGAGGTGACCGGGCACCGGGCACCGGCCAGTGGCGGCGTGGCACGACACGTTGCTTCGAGAGGAAGAGGAGTGGCCGGGTTGGCGCACGGCGCACCGGGCGTGCTGCCCACTAGGCCACTAGCGCACCGGCGAAACCAAAACCACGCGCGGTCCACCGCCGTGATCGCACATTCGCACGGATCATCGAATCAGGCAGGCAGAATCCCAGATGATTCGTACGAGTGTTTGGAATCTTTTCAGTTGTTTTTGCTGATCCCGTCCCCCTTTTTTTAAGGAACATCCCGTCCTGTTTGGCAAAAGGGTTTGCGAGCAAAACTGCGATCGCAACTAGTAAGCATTGTTCAGCAGTCAGCACACTGGAGCAGTAATCCTATCTGAATTAAACAAGTAGACAAAAGGGACTAAAAGACTTAACGTATGGCTTATCGTTGTTTTCTGCGGTACACAACTTCGTGAAAAACATGAGTCCGTGTCAGCTCTCTAGGCTTGTGAGTTGTGCCTTGTGGTGCATGGACACTGGTGTTTTAGAGTTTTATACGGTTAAAAGTTTACAAGTTCGTCAAACCTAGGTTACGCAATCGCTCTAGATTCATTATTACATATACACAAAAAGTTAAAATGAAATGGCCATTACATCCTTATATAATCATTTTGAGGTATACTTTTAAATTAATGACGCAGGGAAACGGCATGGAAATGAGACGTGCATGGACAAGGAACCTTTTTTTGACTGGAAAATGGACAAGGAACTTAGTTAACGAAGAGTACATAGAGGGAATAAAATACTTCCTCCGTTCTAAAAAATCATTTTAAAAATTTAAAAATAAATCAACGAGAAAGTAAAATAATCTTGATTATCTCTAATTATTAGTTATATTTAATATTAAGTATTAGCTACTAAATATATTAGACTGACTTTTTTTAGATAAATTTTAAATTCTACCGTATCTTCTTTTTGGAACGGGGAGTAGAGAACAAAAGGGTTAAATTTGTCTAGAAGTTTTTCAAGGCAACAAAATAAGCTGGAATGGCATGTATTTTTGTCACACCCGGATTTTCGCAGAAACCCGAATGTGGCCATGTGTGTGCCCAGGATGTCCACAGACACATATAGCAAACAAGTATAGTAAAATCAGAGTGCAATACTGTATTATTCTCAACAAATCGTACCGGATACATCAGAGTGCTTTAAAAATGAAATACATGGAAAGCGGAAGTCTAATACATCAATCTAGTGCAGCCGCAATCCCTCAGGGACTCTGACTGGGAGAACGCCAACTCAGAAGTACGGCAAGTCCTCGTCAAATTCGAATTAAATAAATTTAAATTCTCGTTTGAGCCACAAGCAATACAAAAATAAATGCAGCAGCATGAATGCAACAATAAATGTTTCTATCACTTATATTTAATTTTAAATTTTCGAAAATTATTATTTAGCCTTTATAAAATAGGTGAAAGCATTAAATAATTAATTAAGTGCCGAAAATTTTAAATTTGAGTATTTTGGGTGTTACAAAAAATATCATCTTCTAATCATAAAAGGATCCAGGCCGCTCGTGACCCTGAGCCGGGCTATCATGATAGATCGTACACTCTGCAGAGGTTTCGCCCTTTACCCACCAGTCGCGTAAAAGTTCAAAGGAACTTTGCACCCAACCACGCACATCAACACTTCCGAGGTGTGACTGCATAGGGACGCTACGAGGCCCATTCTATATGGCCTCTTAGCTATAGGTGCAGTACCAGGCTTAAGATCAATAACAAATTCAACTTCGCGGTCTGGGGGCATACCTGGTAACTCATCGGGAAACACATCTGGGAA
>OAMR01000039.1:1780256-1823141 GCA_900205405.1 Echinochloa crus-galli
GTGTGGTCGAGGAGCGGCGGCGCTGCGCGATTATCGGCGGCGACCTCGGCGTTCTGGTGACAGGGGAGAAGGAAGAGGGAAGGGGTGCGGCCGACGGGTGGGGCCCGGCGGCAGAGAGAGGAAGGGGGGTGGAGCGGGGCGACGGGGTCCAAGTTTGGGCCAGCGTTGGGCCAGAAGCGGGGAGGGGGCCGGTTGCGGGGGGAGAAAAAGGAAGGAAGGGAAAGGAAGCGGGCCGGGCCGGAAAGGAAAAGTTGGGCCGAGAAGAAAAAGAAAGGGAAAGGAAAAGAGGAGAGGGGGAAAAGAAAGTGGGCCGAAAGTTCAAGGACCCAAAGGTGGACTTCCGGAAAGTTTAGGGAGGGAGAGTGAACTACGGGCTGAACAACTTTTCTAGGGCTCCAACAAAGTGATTTCAAATTCGAATTAAATAAATTTAAATTCTCGTTTGAGCCACAAGCAATACAAAAATAAATGCAGCAGCATGAATGCAACAATAAATGTTTCTATCACTTATATTTAATTTTAAATTTTCGAAAATTATTATTTAGCCTTTATAAAATAGGTGAAAGCATTAAATAATTAATTTAAATGCCAAAAATTTTAAATTTGAGTATTTTGGGTGTTACAATTTTGAACTGGAGAAAGTAGCTACAATTGTCAAAACCCAACACCTCTGGCCCGTGGAGAAGTACTAATCAAGGCATCGAGCAGATGCTTCGCTCCAGCATTTGGAATCTTATCACCTGTTTTTTGTTGATCCCGTCCCGTTTGGCACCCGTCTTTTTTCCTCCCTGTGAGCTGCTGAATTATATTCCACGGACTTCAGATCGTAGTGAAAAACGGTGGTGAGACTAGAATAGCATCTCTGGTCGGCAAAAGGGTTTGCGAACCCTGATTAGCAAGTCCACAACTCGAATTGCAACTGTTCTGCTCCAGCACACCGAAGTAATAATCCTACCCAGATTAAACAAGTAGAGAAGAAACTGGCTGCAAGACTATCGCTTGGCTTATCTTGTCAACTCTCTCGTCTTCAAAACACATAGTACTGGTTTAGAATTATTTGCATAAAAAGTAAAAAAGACAAAAAAAACACTAACCATGTCAATCTTGTTTAGTGTTTTCTAAAGCATGATTATTGACTAATAATTAGTGATGCTTGTAGACTACTAATTAGTGATGCTTGTATGACTGCTTAAGTGAAACGAACTCGAAATGAAACTCTCCCAAGGAAGGTAAAATTTTCTACAGTGGAATTTTAGAATGATGTTTTTTTTCAAACAATAGAACAAGCTAAAATGGCATATACCTTGAACCGCAGAAAGTAGCTACAATTCTTTTTTAAAAAATAAATAAACTGTATTATCATTTAAGTAGGGAGAAGTAGCTACAATTCAAGATCAAACCCAACAACCATAGCTTCATATTGAGAGTGATTTTCTTTATGTTCTACAATTCTATTTGCAAAAGGTACATTAGTGGTCGTCAAACTTATCTTGTACTTGCAAGCTCCTGAACAAGTAAATTAGCATGTCCAGACAAACCGACATGTAACCTCCTGAATCCTATTTGCACACAAATAACAAGTTCGGCGAACTCCATTGCGACTTGTTTTTATTTTATCACCATTTTAGAAGGATGGGAGGAAAGCTCCTGAGTCCCACAATGCCTTAAAAAATTCTAAAATGTTCTCCGAACAAATCAACTGAAACTCAATTAAAAGAAATATTTTAAACCGGTTGGATTAAAAAATCATGTTAAAGAACGTTCCAGGCGTATGCAGACCACATGCACCTCACTCATTTTCAGTGAAAAAGCACAGGGCAGAACCGCAGAATATTCTCCGGCTCGCGGCCCAACCCCTGGTTTTTGGGAACCCGGGTGTAGTTCAGCCGAAACCCACGACCACGAGCCCCCTGTTTTTCCCCTCCCGCCGCGTCCTTCTCCTTCCTCGCTCGCTGCCGCCAACTGCCACAGCTACCCGCCGGCCGCCGGGGTATATAAACACCTCCCTCCTCCGCTGCTCGTCATCGCCGTAGCGCAAAGCGTCAACACAAGCCGACCAAAAGATTCTGAAGCAACCCACAAGCTACTCTATAGTCTGGTCCACTAGATTCGGGAAATTAAAGCCTTTTCGATCAGGCTCGATCGGAGCGAAGAAGAAGATGAGCGCGTCGTCGATGAGCAAGAAGGCGTCGTCGTTCGTGGTGGCGGCGAGCATGAGCGCCGTGGAGGCGCTCAAGGACCAGGCGGGGCTGTGCCGGTGGGACTACGCGCTGCGGTCGCTCTACAACCGCGCCGCCGCCGCCAAGGTCACCGGCCGCGCCGTGCCGGTGTCGCTGCAGTCGTCGTCGTCGTCCCAGGCCGCGGGCGGCGGCAGCGCCGCTTCGGCCACCGTCGGCAGGGCCGCCAGGCCCAGGCGGTCGGAGGAGGAGAAGCTGCACAAGGCGTACCACCTCGTCTGCTGGGGGCCTAATTGATGGGGATTAGTTCTTGGTTTTTGTACACACGTCGTGTGAGATTTCTGATTTTTCTTCTTCTTGCTCGTATACATACAGAGATGTATCTGCAAATTTGCATGTACTCTGTCATATGACGCCACGGGATCGAGGCGAACATATGGAAATGATAAAAGGATTTGCCATATGCCATCATCACAAAAGGAATTGTTTTCATGTTTGTGGCTGTTGGAGATGCCAAAAGGCATGATTGGAGTGCAGTGCTGGTGATCAGCTGTAATGATACAGCAGTATAGCACACTACTGTACTCATCAACACTGCACACTCAATAATCGCCCTGTTCGGCTGACTCAGTAATCGTCCTGTTCGGCTAGCCGGTGGCTGGTGCTGGTTTTTACTGAGAGAAAAATACTGCTGACTGGTTGCTGGCTGGTGGAGCCAAATGAACAGGACGAATGCATAAGTCCGTCTCTGGTATGCGTCTGCAGATCTACTGCATATTTGAAGATCGGGATACTGCAGACGCACCAAATGGCACGAGAGACTCAATTCTTCAAAAATAAACTTTGTAGTTTCTACTGCTAAATTTGGTATAGTTTCTACTGCCCAAGGGAGGTCCTGGGTTGGGGATGAGTGGTACTTTGTAGTTTCTAAATTCTAACGGCCAATTTGGTGTAGTTTCTACCGCCCAATTTTGGCGAGTATACCAGCATAGGTTTTTTTTTTAGAACAGAGTATACCAGCATAGGTAGCAGCAACGGACTCTCTTTCGCACGAATTGTGTATTGGACATTGGACAAGATGTACACATGCTTGATCTTTTTTTTTTTAGAATTACATGCTTGATCTTATGGACTGCATTTAGCTGGTGGGGTGTGGGCTCTCCGTTGGGCGTGGGCTCTTTCGCACGAATTTAGCCTTTGTGGAGATCGACTTGATCGAACCAGGAGGGTCCATCAAGACATCTATAATATTGGGCTTTGGCCTGAAGATAATCAGGGACAAGCAGGCCCAGCATATAATGATCGACGGACATAATCCCATGGTAAAGCTCTAGAATTGGTGTTTAACGGTAGATAGAGAATATATCAATACAAATGCACATATGATATGTCCAAAATAGGTATATTTAAGTACCATACAACTCTAATGAGGTACATATGCCCCCTTCTCCCTCATAATAATTTGGAAAAGATTTAAGTGTAACCGTTTGGTGGAAAATGCATGCTAAAACAAAACATTGTGACTATTTCTTGACCGGACCCAAAACGCAAAAACGCTAGTCTCTACTGTAGTACAGTGGTTTACCCTCAAAAAAGAAGAAGGATCCCAGTTATTTTTTATTTCATTTTTGTCAACACTAAGGCCTATAATAAGTTGAAATGTACAGTTTATTATCCCAACCCGTTACCAAGCTGATGTGCAAATGCACCAAGCAATCACAAACCTGTACAACTCAGCATAGCTGCATCGTCTCCCCAAGCAATCATACAAAACTTAGTTTTGGCTCTCCACTAGAATTTCTCTCATCTCTCATGAAGCCACATCAGCACCTCCCACTAAGATGCACTAAAAACCCACTAAGATATATTAATTGATATTTCTCTCATGTGCACATCATCTTGAATTCTCAAACGTGAATTGATTTTTACCTCACTTGCATAGTTAATTGACATTGTGGCTGTGTTCAGTTCCAAAAAGTGTATGGGAAAATTTGAGAAAAAAGTCACATCGGACACTGTAGCGCACTGTAGCACTTTTCGTTTGTTTGTGGTAAACATTGTCCTACCATGACCTAACTAGGCTCAAAAGATTCGTCTTATCGTGTACATCAAAACCATGTAATTAGTTTTTTTATTTACCTATGTTTGATGCTCCATGCATGAGGAGAGAGATTTGATGTGATTTGATGTGATAGGTGAATAGTGAAGTTTGGAGAGAGAATTTTTGAAAGTTTGGGGAACTAAACACAGCCTGTAATACAAATACAAGTATGATTCATTGTTTATCGAAAACTTTTTCAAATCCCACAGCAACGCGCGGGGAATCACAGTGTCCAAGAGATCACGTTCAAACCAACGTATGCGCACACGAACGTTAATTTCCAATGGCACACGCAGTGCGCAGACGTTTATTCCCCCTCGGCGTCGCGCTGCAGGGACCTGAGCACCTCGTCGGGCGGCGTGTCGCGCCACACCAGCGGCCGCGCCGCGCCGTGCCCGAGCTTGGCGAAGCCGTGCGCCACCCGGTTCCCTCCCCGGCGCACGTGCGACACGGCCACGTCGTCGCCGAGCAGCGGCAGCAGCGCCTCGATCTCCGCGCAGAGCCGGCGTTCCTCCTCGGCCCGCCGCACCCGCACCCGCGCGGCGCGGCGGCGCGCGACGACGTCGACCGCCGCCATGGCGTCGCCCTCGATCCAGACGCCGCGCCAGCCGTTGGCGACCGCGAGCTCGAGCCCGCTCCGGAGCGCGGCGAGCTCGGCGGCGGTGCTC
Organism: Echinochloa crus-galli; assembly: GCA_900205405.1. Taxonomy (NCBI): domain Eukaryota; kingdom Viridiplantae; phylum Streptophyta; class Magnoliopsida; order Poales; family Poaceae; genus Echinochloa; species Echinochloa crus-galli. The sequence goes on from OAMR01000039.1 coordinate 1,785,203, forward strand.
GTCGCGGCGCCGATCCGCTCCGCGTAGCCCAGGCCCAGCACGAACGCGCCCTCGTGGTCGCGGACTCGCGGACCACGCCGCCGATGCTCGCGCGCCCCGACCCGCGCCGCGACGACCCGTCGAAGTTGAGCTTCAGGCGCCCCGCCTCGGGTTTCCGCCACGCGCTCGCCGATGAAGACGACGACGACTCCGGGACTATTACCCCGCCGTGCTTCCCCCGCCGCCCGCCGCCGCCGCCGCCGCATCCGCTCGGCGCCGCTGCCCGGGCGATGAGGCATGCCGACAAGGGGTTGCGCAGCAGCATGCTGCCTGCTGCTAGAGGACGGTGCACCCGCAGCATTGTCGTCGTTCGCCGGCAAAACTCGCGATGATATATTTAGCGTCTGTTTGCGGCGCGCAAGAGCTTTTCTTGAAGCGATCGCTCACTTGAGAAATGAAGAGCCCGACTGGTTGACCGGAGAATGGCGAGCGAGGCGTGCAGAACAGATAGATCAAGGAAGAGAGAGATGCACGGAACGGAGCAATGGAAGCAAGCAACCGACAGGCGGCGGCGCAGAGGCAGGCTTGTGTTTGAAATGGCTGGAGGCGCGGGCAAAGCATATGCTGCTGGCGGAAGCCGGCCGGAAGGGAGGTTGCCGAGAGGGGCGCAGATATGTGCTTTGCCTTCTTGCCGTTCCCGGGAATACCAACGCGGCCACGCGGGGAAGCAACCGTACGTCCGTTGCTTGCTGCCTCGGAATTGGAGGAGAGTGCGTGCTTGCTTTGGGGCTCCTAAAAACCGACGCTGACAGCGCATGATCCATGCATGCTCGCGGCGTGGTTTCGTTGAAATTTCATAACGCGCACGCGCGCGGCTTGTGTTAACTAACTGTACGCTAACTACGTACCTTTTTTTTTGTTTGCGGATAATATGTAATTAGTTTTTTATTTACCCACGTTTAGTGCTCCATGCATGAGGAGAGAGATTTGATGTGATTTGATGTGATAGGTGAATAGTGAAGTTTGGAGAGAGAATTTTTGAAAGTTTGGGGAACTAAACACAGCCTGTAATACAAATACAAGTATGATTCATTGTTTATCGAAAACTTTTTCAAATCCCACAGCAACGCGCGGGGAATCACAGTGTCCAAGAGATCACGTTCAAACCAACGTATGCGCACACGAACGTTAATTTCCAATGGCACACGCAGTGCGCAGACGTTTATTCCCCCTCGGCGTCGCGCTGCAGGGACCTGAGCACCTCGTCGGGCGGCGTGTCGCGCCACACCAGCGGCCGCGCCGCGCCGTGCCCGAGCTTGGCGAAGCCGTGCGCCACCCGGTTCCCTCCCCGGCGCACGTGCGACACGGCCACGTCGTCGCCGAGCAGCGGCAGCAGCGCCTCGATCTCCGCGCAGAGCCGGCGTTCCTCCTCGGCCCGCCGCACCCGCACCCGCGCGGCGCGGCGGCGCGCGACGACGTCGACCGCCGCCATGGCGTCGCCCTCGATCCAGACGCCGCGCCAGCCGTTGGCGACCGCGAGCTCGAGCCCGCTCCGGAGCGCGGCGAGCTCGGCGGCGGTGCTCGTCGCGGCGCCGATCCGCTCCGCGTAGCCCAGGCCCAGCACGAACGCGCCCTCGTGGTCGCGGACTCGCGGACCACGCCGCCGATGCTCGCGCGCCCCGACCCGCGCCGCGACGACCCGTCGAAGTTGAGCTTCAGGCGCCCCGCCTCGGGTTTCCGCCACGCGCTCGCCGATGAAGACGACGACGACTCCGGGACTATTACCCCGCCGTGCTTCCCCCGCCGCCCGCCGCCGCCGCCGCCGCATCCGCTCGGCGCCGCTGCCCGGGCGATGAGGCATGCCGACAAGGGGTTGCGCAGCAGCATGCTGCCTGCTGCTAGAGGACGGTGCACCCGCAGCATTGTCGTCGTTCGCCGGCAAAACTCGCGATGATATATTTAGCGTCTGTTTGCGGCGCGCAAGAGCTTTTCTTGAAGCGATCGCTCACTTGAGAAATGAAGAGCCCGACTGGTTGACCGGAGAATGGCGAGCGAGGCGTGCAGAACAGATAGATCAAGGAAGAGAGAGATGCACGGAACGGAGCAATGGAAGCAAGCAACCGACAGGCGGCGGCGCAGAGGCAGGCTTGTGTTTGAAATGGCTGGAGGCGCGGGCAAAGCATATGCTGCTGGCGGAAGCCGGCCGGAAGGGAGGTTGCCGAGAGGGGCGCAGATATGTGCTTTGCCTTCTTGCCGTTCCCGGGAATACCAACGCGGCCACGCGGGGAAGCAACCGTACGTCCGTTGCTTGCTGCCTCGGAATTGGAGGAGAGTGCGTGCTTGCTTTGGGGCTCCTAAAAACCGACGCTGACAGCGCATGATCCATGCATGCTCGCGGCGTGGTTTCGTTGAAATTTCATAATAACGCGCACGCGCGCGGCTTGTGTTAACTAACTGTATGCTAACTACGTACCTTTTTTTTTGTTTGCGGATAATAGGCTAACCACGAGCCTGAGGGAATATTCCGCGGCCAGAATAAGAGTGGCGCCGTCACGGCACGTAACCATGACCATGAGCAGGCCTCGTGTTTGTTTCGTGTTGGACAGAGCGGGGTTGCGTTCCTTGATTCCTTCTAATATTAGGGGTAACACGACAAGGATATGTTAATTGTTCTATCCATGCCGCCATTTTATCTCACTACTGCTGGGCTGTTCTATTCAAGGGTTATTAACACAATCCGCAATCCAATATGTTCTAGCATTTACGCTGCAGAAAATTTTATTTTAGGATTTATTTTTGCAAATACCGTCAGAAAGTTTTTAGAAAGGAAAAAGCTATATGACAAATTGCTCACCAAAGTAGCAATTTCTCACCGAAAAAACTCTAATTTGCATTGAAAGCGGCTAACGCCGATGCAAACTAGCAACTGTTCTGCAGATGGGACCCTGATAGTAGGCCATCAAAGTACGCACTGGTACGCGCACTCACCGCAAAGCCGGGGGAACCCTCGGCGAAGGCTTGCAGCGACGCCGGCACCGGCGGCACGTCGACGGCGACGACCCCCTCCAGCGCCTGCACCACCTGCTCCATGGACGGCCGGTGCGCCTCGTCGTCCTGCACGCACCAGCAGGCCACCCTGCACGCGCGCTCCAGCTCCCGCTCGTCCACGTCGCCGCCCAGCCGCTCGTCCACCAGCCTGGCGAGCGCCTCCCCGCCGCTCACCTTCCTCGCCGCCACCAGCGGGAAGTACCCCGACATCGACGACGAGGGTTCCTGCCCCGCCGCCGCCGCCGCCGCCGCCCAGCACCGCGCGTTCCGCTGCCCGGAGACGATCTCCAGCAGCACCATCCCGTAGCTGTACACGTCGGCCTTGGCGGTGATCGGCACGCCGGAGATCCACTCCGGCGCGAGGTACCCGATGGTGCCCCGCACCGTGGTCAGCACCCTGCTGAAGTCCCTCGCCACCAGCTTCGCCATGCCGAAGTCGGCGACCTTGGGCACCAGCTCCCCGTCCAGCAGGATGTTCTCCGGCTTGATGTCGCAGTGGATGATGCAGTCCCGGCAACCCTCGTGCAGGTACAGCAAGCCCCGGGCAGCACCGACCGCGATCCGGAACCGAGCCCGCCAGCTCAGCGCCGGCGCCGCCGGAGCTCCGGCGGCGGCGAAAAGCGCCTTGTCCAGCGAGCCATTTGGCAGTAGTCGTAGACGAGGAGGCGCTCGCCGCCGCGGGAGGAGGAGAAGCCGCGGAGGCGGACGAGGTTGACGTGCTGGATGGTGCCGATGGTGCGCACCTCGTTCCTGAACTGCTTCTCGCCGACGCCGCCGCAGAGGAGGCCCTCCAGCTTCTTCACGGCGACGGCGGCGCCGCCGTGGGGCAGCGTGCCCTTGTACACCGACCCGAAGGCGCCGCCGCCGAGCTTCTCCGAGAAGTTTTTGGTCGCCCTCTTCACGTCGCCGTACTCGAACGCCACGAGGTTGCCGCCCTCGGATGCCGCCTGCATGAACGTGATGCTCCTCTGCCTTCTCCTGAACATCCTAACGAGCACGGACACGATGACAGACAAGGCTAGCACCAGTGCAACTGACGACGCAATGGACACGAAGATGATAGTTCTCCTGCGTTGGCCTTTCGAGGGCACGTCCATGGGAGACAACCGGAGGTAAAGGTCATCCATGGCGGCTGCCGTGCCGTCGACCAGCAGCTGCAAGTTGAGCAAGTCACCGTACCACACAGAGCAGCCACCGCCGCTGCCGTAAGAGTAAGCGGTGCAGTTGCAGCTGCTCAAGCACGCCAGCCTGCACTCGTCAGCGCTTGATGCCTGCGCCGGCAATGGATTTCCACTACACCACAACACCATAATAGCGTCGGACGTCTGTGGGTAAAAGTAGACAATAACCTATGAACTATCCGTCGGTATAAAGTAACAGCGAACCTTCCGTTGGTGATTGCTTATGCGCCTGCGAACCAACCGTTGGTATTTCTTTTTCCAATTACCTTTGGACAATCCGTCGGTGTTCTTGCTGTACGGGTCAAACCATCCATCGGTAAATAGGGCTCAGGCCCAGGAACATAAGCCCGGTCACACGCAAAAGCAGCAAGGCCCAGTAACGAAAACCCTAGTACCCAAAAATCCCCCGCGCGCCGCCGACACTTCCTTCTCTCCTGCCATGGCCGCAAAATTACCAGCGCGCGGATTGGGGAATTGCTGCAAAAATTTGCTCCGCCCGCCAAATCTCCTCCACCAAATCCCCTGCCGTGCCCTCCCTCATCCCCTCACTCATTCAGACTGTCCACCCACGAATCCCTCCTGGAGAGCCTCTGCTTGTCCTCACTGAAGTCTTCCCGGAGGGCACCAGGTTCAACGATGTCAACGACTGCCTCCGTACCGGCGGCCCCGCCGGCCGCCCCCTTCTCTCCTATAGGTGCCGCAAATCCGTCACATCCATTGTCTTTGCCGCAGATCCGTCGCCTCCCTTCTGTTTCCTACCACAAATCCACCACCTCCCTTCTCCCCTGCCACAAATCCAACGCACCCCTTTTGGTCTGACACAAATCCACCACTTTTGTGGAGAGCCACCCCTAAATCGGGGGCATATGGGTGTGTTCTACCCCTAAACATGCCAGATCCTTCATTATCAAGCACTTGGATTTGTACAGTGAGTTAAAATCCTTAATCCCCTCTGTTAACTATTCTTCCCCCATTTCTTTGGATGTATTTTCATTGTAATGGAAAGGTCGTGCTCCGGTCTAAAATTTTGTTTTTGCAGGTGCACTCTCGATCTGACGAAATTGTCTGATTTTTTTTATTTATGGCCTTCAGAGTTGCAGATTACAAGGAGCTTTGCACCACGAAATTTCAAGGTATGATTTGATATGTACTTGTGTGCTAACATTTTGTTCTTTGCATTCAAGATTTGTTCAGTACCCACTATCAATTAAAACGTGAAGCATTATTTCAATAAGATACATGAAGCAAATGACTGATGTTTTTCAATCAAAACCAAGAGACTTTTATGGCATGGATAATTTGGAGAGTTAGTAACTAGATATTCGTAATGGACTGGTTGTGCCATTGTCTGAACTAAATGGCAAGTTGACTGTAAGGATGTTGTCAATGGGGCTGTCCCTGCTGATAGAACAGACATAATTGTTGAATAAAAAAGTCTAGAACAGAATCTAAGAAGTAGGTTGCACAGTGTGGCTTCTGTGTATTTTGCTACTGATTACTAGCAAAACAATGTCCCTTTTATGCTTATATATATGTGTGTGTTGCATATCTATCTATCCATCTCTGTGTCTATGTGCTGGATATGTCTGCTTTTTAGATAGTTAAGCTGCACTTTGCTGATAAGCTCCTTTTTGCATGACATATTAGGCAATCTATGATCTTGATGCTGCTCCTTCCAAGCGGTTTATGACTATGACTGGAATAAAATAGGAGTTCTTGGTAGATTTAAAACAGAAGTATTTTGATGAAACATTAACAAATGAGGAGTTGAAGAAAAGAAATCAGGGGCATCAAAATCTTCTAAGAGTGCTACAGGTAATTTGTTCTAAATTTACATTCATCAAATTGTGAGAAATTTGGCTGCCTATGCTAGCTATATGTGTCACTTGCTATTGTCTTCCACCTGTATTGCATAATCAAAACTAAAGTATAAGTTCTGACTCTCATAGATTGCACTTTAGTATTTCTCCTGTTACGTAATATGCATATAAACATTTCTTTCGTAGCTAGACAAAAAACGACTATCAAATTAAATAAACAAACTGCAAGAAGGCTCCACTGAATAACCTCTTTGGTTTTAAGATATTTCCTTGTTGAAGTTTGCCATTCTCTGAGTTAATCTCTTGGAGGCTGCTCATACTGCCTCTTATGTACAGATTAACATGTACTTTTTCAAACAATAAGAGACTGACAAGCATGACAGTTGGGAGGAAAATAAACCATAGAAATGATAAGTTCAGGTTGAATACCTTGCTAGGATAGGCTTGAGTGCTGACCCACAGCAAGTCCAAATTACAACCAAGTGTCATTTGTTGCACATGATTTTGAAACAAAAGATTGTTATCTATGACATTGCTTGAATGACCTTGTTTGGACAGTATTTTACTCTGCTATTTTTTGAACTTGATTAACATATGGAACTTGGGAGTTGGGACGACATCTTTTACTATACTTCAATTTGACATGACATAACCTGTATGCACTTTACTGATCAAATGGCTATTTTATTTTTCAGGAAGTGCTGGGCACTAAGCTACTTACCAGCTGATTGGTCAATCACACTGCTATGCTGCTGGATCCATATGGCTGTGCAACCAGACAATATATCTAGAATTGTGGTTGTGCATTGTGAGTTTTTTCTAGACATCGATGGCTTCTGTGAAACATCATCAGTTATGTTCGATAGGAACTTAGGAAGTATATCGTGTTAGTCTCATGTGAATTGACAGTGTGGACTTGTACTCATACAACCAATGTTTGTTCGGCCAATGTGATAAACTTATATCATAATGAATATTAGGACCTGGCAATGAATGAATGTGGTTTTTGTGGCTAATGTGCTCATTGCGGAACTTCTAAACTAATTGGAGCCAAATGAGCTTTTATTTTTTTTATCGATTAAAATGATGCCATTGGATGATCAGTTGCTAAAACCACAGTTACCATCAAACCGCCCGTGGGTAAAAGTTGTTATGAACTGTCCATTGGTATATATTGGTCCGTCGCTGTATCTCCACGGTGTATCGGACCGTCCATCGGTAAAAGTCAGGTCCGTTGGTAAAAGCTTTTACCGACGGGACTTACACCAACTGCAAGTGTCCGTTGGTATAGGTTTATACCAACTGATTCTCAAACACTAAAGGGGCTTATACCAACTGCTCGTTCATCGCCGTTCTGGGGTTGTGGTGTAGTGTTCTCGGCAGAGAAATACCCGGCGCCAGCAAGAACGCGTCGCCGTCGTCCTTGCCGTGCACCGAGCTGCTGTTCGTGTTACGACGACCACACCTCAAGGGATGGTTCCGGCGGCAGCCATGGGAGTGGTCTCCTACGTCCCAGTCCCCGGCGGAGGAGGGCCGGAAGCCGGCGGGGCAGCCGCAGAAGGGCTCGCTCCTCTCGTTGCAGACGCCGAACGCGCCGCAGACGGCGTAGACGTCGCAGAGCTTGTGCGGCTCCGTCCAGATGATCATCCACTCCCCGGCCGACGGCACCCACATGATCTGCCTCACCTACAGGGTGGAAATGGATGGCGACGTTTATGCACAATACAACTTAATTTTAATCAATTTTAGCTTAAAAACTGGTAGTATTGTGATCCGATTCTAATTAAACCCGATCTTTAAAATATATTTCTAATACAAATTTGAGGTTCTTTACCACCCCTACTCACCTGGCTGGAGACGTCGAGGACGAGCCTGGAGATCACCGTGGGGTCCTGCAGGGAGTAGACGAAGTAGCTGGCGTTGGCGTCGGAGACGAAGGCGAAGTCGTACTTGTCGTGCGAGATCATCTCCGGGATGCCGGAGAACGCGTCGCCGTTCCACACCCCACTGCTCCAGAAGCTCACGGTGCCGTTCCATTTCGTCATGTACTGGCCGGTGCCCTTGGGGTCGATCCCCATGGCGAATAGGCCGGGAGCCGGGTCGACGGAGCTCTTCCAGGAGACCAGAGCCTTGGCCTCGCCGGTGATCTTGTTCAGGCCGAGAGGGACCCCCGGGAGCCACGTGTGGGTGGGGTGCTCGCTGCTCTGCCACAGGACCTCGCCGTCGCGCCGGAGGACGAGGTTGCCGGAGTCCAGGAGGACGGCGCGGCGTTCGAGCCGGCGGCGGCGGAGGAGGAGGTGATGTTCGAGGTCCAGACGAGGTCGCCGGCTTCGTTGACGATGACGAGGTTGACGTCTGGTGCTACGGCGAGCCGGGAGGACGCCGGGTCGGAGACCGGCGCGGCGCGGTTGGCGACCCACACCGGCGTGCGCTGCGTCACGGTTTTCTTGTACCAGATCCCCACGTAGTAGTTGGCAGCGATGCTACCTTGTGGGCGGAAGAAGCCCAGCTCAAACCTGCCGGCTCTGGACACGACGGTCCGGCTGCCGGAGATGGGGGTGTTGACGGAGATGGTGTCGGATGCGGAGCACAAGCACCGCGGCGCGCTGCCGAGGATGATGGCCATGGCCGTGAGAAGTAGGAGCGCTGATGTCGAAGCCATTGGTGAGAATGATGACGAAGAGGAGCAAGACTGCAAGAGCAACCAAGTGAACTTGATCGTTTAGGAGTGGATTATCTCATTTCATATATTGGGGTGGTGTTATGTGTTGCAACAGCTAGAGAGACAATGCGATATGGTTCGTGATCGATGCGGCGAGGACGTACTATACTAGTCGGTCTATATGGCACCGAACGATGCATGTGACCATCAATCACGTCTATGGCACGCATATACTGGAGAGCATTTGACGGTCCATCATGATAGCATTCACTAAAACCATTCAGGTTCGTCCTGTGTTAGCACCATTCCGGGTCGTCCTGTGTTAGCAAGTGCTTCCTCCACTGGAATGCTCCGATCCAACTTGACCGCATGGCGCCGCCGTGCAGTCTTCGCTTATTTGGATGAAAACGAGCAGGAGCAGTCGCCAGTCGTTGGGTTCTCTCACGCGCGTCTCATACTAAATACAAAAATGAGTAAAATACACTACAGGTCTCTAAACTTGTCCTGTCGTGTCAACCAGGTCCCCAAACTTTTAAAACGACCATTCAGATCCCGGATCTATGTAAAGAGGTTCATTGAGGTCCCAAACGCCCATGTGGCTTGACCACCGATCCAAAAGGCAGCCACGTCAGCACCAATTTTTCATAAACCCCCTTGCTCATTCTTTTCATCACCATCCAGTCCATCCATTACAGAGTAGCGCGAGCCAGCGACGGGATACCTCAGCAACGCGCCGCCGCCACAGGGACCATCTGCTTCGCCCTGCTCCTCCTTGTCGGCGGCGTTGTGGTCTGGCCCGCGGGCACCGCTGTTGACGCAAAATCGGCTTCTCACGCCAAGCACACAGCAAGCCGAATCAGCTGGCTTCACACGTGCCCGATCGTCTGAATCCTGTAAGCGTGCCAGTCAATTTCAAAGGAAGAAAAAATGTTTAGATATAAAACCTGGAACATGCCGGATGATACCAGACAGTTCCATCTCTACGGCTTGCAAGGACAATCTTGATCGGCATATAGCTATGAACAAGCTATCTGTCGGCAATACAGGCACTCACAGCATATTCGGCAGAGCGCGTAAGAAAGCATACTGCCGACCGCATGACGTCATCATGATGAAAGATCGGTATTTAATTAGATGATCGTTACAATACTTAAATACAACCGATTAACGGGCATAAAGCATGATAAATGTGAAAGCACGATCGTAAATCTCTAATAAACAAGTTCCTCCTGTACAACTTGATCAGCAGGAGCCATAAATTCATTCGGCAAGAAACATACCATGCATGTAGGAGCCGAATGATCATCTTCTTCAGGTCTGTCCTTCCGACGCCATACTGATTTCATCCTAGGCCTTGCTTGCTTTAATTCTTGATTCCTCAAGCGTTGTACTCTTCTCTTTTGGCTTTTCCTTAAGCCAGGAATTACATTAAACTTTGAATATACAATGCATTCGGCATTCAACAAATAGTGCCGAAATTTTGTACATGAGTAATAACACATAAGCAAAGCTTCTCTGCAGCCGAATATCTTGTTTCGGGATCTAGCAATTTTCGGCTAAGGTATGCAACCACTCTTTCTTTCCCTTCAAACTCTTGTATGAGGGCCGATCCAATAGTTTGGGCATCGGCCGCCACGTACAACTTGAAAGGCTTGTTCAACTGTAGAGGTACCAATACTGGTGGCTCCTTCATGTATTCCTTGATCTCATCGAAAGCCTTTTGTTGTTCGTCACCCCATACAAACTTTTGATCTTTTTTGACTTTCAGTAGTGAAGAAAAGGGTAACACCTTCTGTGACAAATTTGATATGAATCTTCTCACAAAATTTATCTTGCCGAGTAATGATTGCAACTCTTTAAGATTAGTTGGAGGAACAATTTCATCAATCGCTTTCATGCTCTTCTTGCCAACTCCTATTCCTCCTTCATGTATCAAAAATCCCAGAAACTCTCCAGCCGAAACTCCAAAAGCACACTTATTCGGGTTCATCTTAAGCCCATGTTTTCTAGTGCACTCTAGAGTTTTTCTTATGTCAGCTAAATGTGATTCATGATCCAATGACTTAATCACAACATCATCAATATATATCTCCACAATCTTGCCGATCAACTCATGAAAAATATAATTCATAGCCCTTTGATAAGTTGCACCAGCATTTTTTAATCCAAATGTCATGACAACCCACTCAAACAACCCTATATGTCCAGGACATCTGAAAGCTGTCTTTACTATATCCTCTAATGCCATAAAAATTTGATTGTATCCTGCATTGCCTCCGTCTGCTTGAGCTTGGTCCTGGCCCGGTGGTTCTGAAACCACACCTCTACCTGACGCGCGTTCAGCCCCACTCGCCGCGCTAGCTCCTGCTTCTCACCCTGATCCATCAAACGAGAGAAGATCCAGTCTGATTTTTTTTTAGAATCAGGTTGCTGATGCATCGTGGCTGTTGATTAGTCGATGATGAATCGACTAACGCAAGCAAAGAATCATCTTAATTAACATCTGCTGCTCGCCGACGGCGGGGCAGGCCGTGGCGCCGGAGCCGGTGACGGCCCGGAGCTGCGTCGAGCTGTACACCTCCGCGCAGAGCAAGCAGACGTAGTCTCCTAGCGTGCGTCGTAGCCAAGGCCGGGGTCGCGCGCCCGCGCCGGGTCTAGCTGCCCGACGCCGTAGACGAGCTCGCCGCCGGTCTGCCTCGTCGTGAGCCTCCGGCGACAGCGGCCACCAGGGACCTGTGTTTGAAAGAAAAGATAGGAGAGGGGACTTTTTGCAAGATGACTGCGTCCGGTCAACGTTCTTTCTACCGTGGCACCGTCACGTGGGCGTTTGGGACCTCCCATAAACCTCTTTACATAGATCCGGGACCTGAATGGTCGTTTTTAAAGTTTGGGGAACTGGTTGACACGCCGGGACAAGTTTAAGGACCTGTAGCGTATTTTACTCTACAAAAATTAAGCTAGATAAACGTAGAGAATGGAATGGAACGGGTGGCATCCTTTTGCCGAACCGGCTGTGACCAAATTGAACTTACAGATCTTCTTGCCCATACAGTTAATTTGTTGCTTGAGGCCACCGTGCCTTTCTCCGAATGGCTTACCGCCAGGTCACAAAGCAACTTGAGACTTGTATATGAACTTTGATTCTCATATTTCTTTGAGACTTGTATGGAACTTTGATTCTCATATTTCTTCGACATCATGACTCATGAGCATGGCGAAAAAAATCTAGTTAACACCACCTTCTCTTTAGTTTTTCCAGCTTCTAGTGTTCTTTAATTGGGCAACCCACTTAAGCCGGCACGATCTTCTACTTCCTGTTGGCTTTATGAAAAGAGGAGGATTCATGCATATCTCCACCTGAAATTTTCAGTCTCGCCTGTGACATATGCTCCACTGGGGCTGGGAAGACTCTGTGTAGCAGCTGTACTGCTGTAGACTGTAGTAGGTAGTAATCGAGTATTTTCTTTAGGGAAGGGTCCAAGATCAGGCCTACCTTCGTCGGAGACGGAGGCCTTTAGACTTAGTGTTGGTTTCAAGGCTGGCCTGGCTGACTCCGTTTACCCAACCACGCTACGATACGACTATGTCGTCCTGGATATTCAGCCTATTATTCTTTGAACATTCAGAAGAACTCCTCAATATGTTGTCGATTAGGAGTATGTTAACTTTATAGCTGAGGGAGTTTCCCTACGCATGGCACTAGTACGCCTACATGCAGTCAGGCACAATCTAGCTCTATGGTGTCCAGCAGACTGTGGATATTCGAAAAACTGTAATCGCGCAGAGCGATGATCGACACGTCCTCCTCAAAAACCATCGACAGAGCTGGACTTTGAAAAACTGCATTATAATAGCTTATGCATGAAAATGACAGTATGCGAGAGTGGTTCTGGCTGGTGAACAAGGTAAGCATGTATTGCATTACAAAAATTGGTGACAACTGCATAATCTACAAGGAAAACAGCCTGGAGCTAAAGGAGGGGAGCAACAACACAGGGGAATATAAACAGACTCATTTCGGCAGGCAAGAGGCAGCCAGGGTTCAGAACATGTGCAGGCTTTCCATGCCAACATGGTTACTCTGAATCTCCTTCCTTAAACACCTTCACCCACTTTTCAACACTATCGATGACTTCTCCAGTCTTGACGAGGTACCTGACCTTTGTTCCGTCCTCGAGGAATTTGTGGCCAACCCTGCTTGCCACACTCTTCTCCTTCGAGTAGAGCATCACATTTGAGCTATGAATGGGGCCCTCAATCTGTCCAAAAGAATTTTAAGTCTAATCAGAAGATAGCAATCAGGCACCCTAAAACTATACTCTTGAATGAAAATATGCAAAACTGTGCTAAACATAACAAATGGCCCCAAAAAATGCTCAATAGAAACATTTACTGACCATGACGATTTCACCCGGTTCATCTTCTGTGCCTTTCTTGTGCTTCGACTTCAAATTCAGGTCCTTCACTATCACAGTGCTATTGTGCTTGAAAAGGCGTGTAACTTCTCCAACCTTACCTTTCTCACGGCCTGCAATGACTTGTACCGTGTCCCCAATCCTAACATGCATCTTGTGCAGCACAGGAAGGCTGTTCGGTTTACATTTCTTTCGCTCCCATCTCTTAAGCTGCAGTGGAAAGGGAAATTTTAGACATTTAACATTATATAAAGAAGCATCAGATACTTGGACTAAATTATTTCACTTACTCTCATTTCAATTGGGCATATCTTGACCATAAATCTTATCTGCATATAGAACATATTAAAACACCTGTCAGAGCTTCATATGAAAATAACATAATGTTTCATTTCAAACAAAAGAGATACTAATCACAGATGGTTTTGAGATTTTCCATGAATCAAACATAGTGATCATGGCATAATGATCTGATCAAGACGTGATTCGGGGATGCCCTTGGGGTATATTTATCTCAGCAAAATTCGGTATGAGTTATCACTTAAAATACCGGTAGTTCTATCACTTCCTTCAACAGTGATACTTAGCCTCATTATACAATTAATCTCCGCTTGCTTTTGCTAGTTGAGAGAAAGGTTTGTCCTGCTTCATTTCTTATCACTTGTAAATTTTCCGAGTGCAACCCCATTCGATAGGTAAGACATAATGAAGATAGCTTAGGAAAGAAGGCACGGCTCAAATACAAAAGCTCAATCAGCAGTTCAGCACTATGCTCATAACACACTATTGCGCCAAATTTGTTTCTGGTCAGTCATATGTGATGTGTGGCAGCATGTGAAAAAGGAAACCAATTTATGTCACATCATGTAGAAGAAAATACAAGGAGTAAATATAATAAATAATGCCCTCAATCGTGAGCATATTTTGCCACATAAAACAATTCAGGCATAAATATATAAACTGAAACAGCAGCCCATCGGAGACAACACAATCGACATACTAAATTGAGGTCTTTCAAAGAAAAAAAAAATCCTCAATTTACATACTAAAACAAGGGTGTCCATATAACTTTTACCACATTCAACACAGTATACTCTATATTAGCAGTAAAACACACACATGCAGTTGTTTACGCCAAAATGAGGACAGTACCTGAAAACCAGCAACAAAGGATTTTCTCTTATTTAAACTAATCTCAATCGGTTAATGTTTGGGCTACTCAAACCTTACCATTTCAGCGTCCATACAAAGGGATTAAGGGAACGAGGAGCGAAAGGAAAATTCAATACGGCCGTTGTCTAAATTTAGACATACTAGTAAGCTTCGTTTATCAACCTTGAAATGCGCAATGAACAGAGCAAACAATGCTAACTTTCCATTTCAATGCAACGGACGGGCTCTAAACCTCCAAATCACAATGTACGCTTGGGATGTCCCAGGAACAAATCTCCCCAATTGCACTTCGCAGCGCTGACTAGCATATACCTGGACATCTAGCGATTTACCCAAACGCCCGAGCAGAAGAAGGGAACGGGATAGGGAGGCAGCAACAAACCCCAGGCTGCGGCGCGGAGTAGGTGGCGAGCCGGTTGCCCCAGAAGCTGCTGGTGCTCGCCGCGCCGGGCGCGGACACGGACAGCGCCGCCATGGCGCCCTGCAGCGCCGCCATCCCAGCCATCCTCGCCGTCCTCCTCTCCCTCCTCTCACTACTCGCTCGCCGCCCACAGGATAACGCACGCCTTCGTCGAGTTCCTCCTCCCGGACAGGATAACACACACGCTCTTCTATCTTTTCCGAGCTGGTGGGTTGCTTTATACATGGGCCTCGACACTAAACGGGCCAGGCCTCAGGTAAGGCCCATATGGGCCGGGAAGTAGCCTTCGTTATCATCCAGCCAGGCCCATGGACTGCTCATCGTCTTCCCGGCGACGGCTGTGAGCGTGTCTATGGCGACCACGGCTTCCGGCTCCATTTTCGAGCACGCACGCCGCGCGCATCAGCATCAGGGATTCAGGAGTGCAGGACGGGTTGGCGGCGGTCTCCGTCTCCGTCTCCTCGCACGCCACGCGAGCCCACGCGAGATGCGTACCCAGGAGAGGCGTGTCCGGCTCCAGATCCGCCATGCGAGCGCCGAGGCGGGCAAGCCACGCGACTGTTGCCGAGGCAAGCGAGCCCCCTACCCCACTCTACTGTCTAGTGTCTACTCCACTCCACCTGGATCTCGTGAAACTGCTGAGTTGCCGGTGCAACTGCTGCGCCTAAGCATGAGGGGCTGGGAGGGGAAATTGGGACGTTGCAATTCCCGCATAATTTTTCACTTTTTTTTTGTGTGTGTAAAGAAACGCATTATAGTTACAGCGATAGTTTTGGGCGGGGGAGGGTAGGTGTGGGTGCCGGTGGATGGCGGTGGCATCAATGCTTTGCACTTTTGCAGCTGAAGGACCCATTTTACACCGAGGGAAGGGTGAGATGTCAATCGAATTCCTTCTTTTAGAGATGATGTCAATCGGATTTCCCCAATGCGAATCATGGTTGCAAGTTGGATGCTTTTTATCCAATAAGATTAAGAGACATTGGGCATATTTTGCAAAATGGCCTAAATTTGAAGCCTCAAAGTCAAGACATGTTTGTTTGACTTTTCATTTCTCGTAGTTCTGTGCTTGTTCTTGATACTTGAATCATAGGATATCCATGAAAGATCATCATAGACAACACGTGCAATACATTCCAGGGCAGTTGGGGATGTCCAAGCTGCCTTCTGGATCACTATCATCAAAACGCTCCTATCACTTTCATCTAACTACCATCGGAGTTATTAAATTGAATCCAGAAATGGCCCTGTCGTGCAAGCAAACCATTAACGTACCCATGGGATAAGCTTGTGACTACGCGAATCTCACAGCACAAATTATTGCTTATCCTGGTTAAGAATTTTGTATTCCTTTCTCCTTTTCTATTCACCACCACACACGTTGAGGTCACTGTGCAAATCATGACATTAAGTTTTGTTTTTATGTGGCACTACCAAACGAAATGGATAAGGAAAGGTATACTTTTTTCAGGATAATTGCAATTGTTTCATTGTCGCAGATATAAGTTCCTCATATGTCCATAATAAGAATTACGACTGATACATTACTCTGATAATTTTGTAAGAAAAAGAAAATGCATCATCTCAAAATAAGGCATTTATCTGGCTACCTGATAAGGGCTCGGCGATCCTTTCAAACTGTAACTTTTTCAGGTACTACAGGTGCATACATTATCTATGACCATGAATGCTGGAGTGCTGGGCAATCTTAATCTGTCTGAAATTGTTGCACCCAAGCAATGCTCTGCTTGCTTGCGACACTTCAGATGTGGACCTTTTTTGACGGGTTTTCGGAGCTGGACATGTCATTCCTTCCCTTGTTGATTAAATGTCCACTGTGATAGAGATTTTGCACCCTGTGGCCTCCACAAGAGTTACTTTGTAGAGTCGCACATTGAAAGGGCTTCCAAGACAAGTGAAGCCCAGCCTTCAGTTGCTTCCCACACTTCACCAACTGAACAAGGTTTGTTTATATATATCCTATGGTCCTTTCTAGTACCTATCTTGGAATAAGGACACTATTAGTTAGTGCAACAAACTGAAGGAAACGCCATGGGTGTTCTGACACTGGTTCATATCCTTATCAGCTTCACTGCTTGTGCTGAAGCTCTACGGAGAGCCGACTTCCCTCCAGGTTTTGTCTTTGGCACTGCTTCTTCAGCTTACCAGGTTGATAGCTGCAATCTCTTTGATTTCAACTGATGTGCTCTTAGTTTGATGTCTGATTCTGGTCAATATCTTACCAGTATGAAGGTGCTGTCAACGAGGGTCAACGTGGACCTACAATATGGGATACTCTCACAAGACGACCTGGTGTGTTAATGGGGATTTGTTGCAAAAAGTGCAGTAATGAGATGCTAACTCTGTCCAGAATTGTAACGCCAGAGCATTTTTTTTTGTTGCAGGACGTGTGATAGATTTCAGCAATGCAGATGTTGCTGTTGATCACTACCATCGTTACAAGGTAAGTTGCCTACCTTCAGTTTGGTCATTTCTGGCAATTTTTTGTTTATAGAATTGAAATCATGCATGCATCTTCTTGTTCCTTTCATGTCTGCAAGAATCATTTTGTTTATTATTTGACATAATTGTCCTGGCTTTAGCTTCTAGTAATTGCTTACTTACATTAGTTACCAGACAGACACACTTGCGCGCACAAAAAACTGCCAGTTCACTTCTCTGGCATGCTGCTCCCAAAAATAGGGTAGTGACTAGTGAGAAGAGGATTTCCTGAATATGAGGCGCCATTTACATCGACACGAAGGTTTTCAGAGATCAACATTTTACTATTTTTCTCAAATTAGTTTCACTTCTATGACTAGGTTGTTTACTTAATAAGAATACCAGTCACACTGAAAAAATTCAGAAATAATAAACTGAACACTGACTGGCAGGAAGATGTGGACTTGATGAAGGACATTGGCATGGATGCCTACCGGTTCTCTATCTCATGGTCACGTATCTTTCCAAGTATGTAATAAGTAATTTCTTTGCAAAATATGTTATTTTCCTTTTCACTAAGTAGTAAGTAGCTTTTGTTTTTTTTTTCTTGCTAGATGGAACAGGTGAACCTAATGAAGAAGGATTGAATTACTATAACAGCCTCATAGATGCTCTATTAGACAAAGGTATTTCTTCTTCTAGTGTCTTGAACGTGAGCCATTGCCAAATGTCAGTTTGTTATTGTCTTTCTTTGATTTTCTCTATATTCATGGGTCAGGTATACAACCATATGTGACACTCTATCACTGGGACCTTCCACAAGCACTAGAAGACAGATATGGTGGATGGTTAAACTCCCAAATCGTGTATGTAATACTATTACGTCATCTTATTTTTAAGGAAACCATTGCTTCCACCGTCCATACAGCACCAAACTAAATTCATGAAAAAGTGGCTCCATTGATGTTTTGTGGATATTCGAAAAACTGTAATCGCGCAGAGCGATGATCGACACGTCCTCCTCAAAAACCATCGACAGAGCTGGACTTTGAAAAACTGCATTATAATAGCTTATGCATGAAAATGACAGTATGCGAGAGTGGTTCTGGCTGGTGAACAAGGTAAGCATGTATTGCATTACAAAAATTGGTGACAACTGCATAATCTACAAGGAAAACAGCCTGGAGCTAAAGGAGGGGAGCAACAACACAGGGGAATATAAACAGACTCATTTCGGCAGGCAAGAGGCAGCCAGGGTTCAGAACATGTGCAGGCTTTCCATGCCAACATGGTTACTCTGAATCTCCTTCCTTAAACACCTTCACCCACTTTTCAACACTATCGATGACTTCTCCAGTCTTGACGAGGTACCTGACCTTTGTTCCGTCCTCGAGGAATTTGTGGCCAACCCTGCTTGCCACACTCTTCTCCTTCGAGTAGAGCATCACATTTGAGCTATGAATGGGGCCCTCAATCTGTCCAAAAGAATTTTAAGTCTAATCAGAAGATAGCAATCAGGCACCCTAAAACTATACTCTTGAATGAAAATATGCAAAACTGTGCTAAACATAACAAATGGCCCCAAAAAATGCTCAATAGAAACATTTACTGACCATGACGATTTCACCCGGTTCATCTTCTGTGCCTTTCTTGTGCTTCGACTTCAAGTTCAGGTCCTTCACTATCACAGTGCTGTTGTGCTTGAAAAGGCGTGTGACTTCTCCAACCTTACCTTTCTCACGACCTGCAATGACTTGTACCGTGTCCCCAATCCTAACATGCATCTTGTGCAGCACAGGAAGGCTGTTCGGTTTACATTTCTTTCGCTCCCATCTCTTAAGCTGCAGTGGAAAGGGAAATGAGAGAGAGAGAGAGAGAGAGAGAGAGAGAGAGAGAGAGAGAGAGAGAGAGAGAGAGAGAGAGAGAGAGAGAGAGAGAGAGAGAGAGAGAGAGAGAGAGAGAGAGAGAGAGAGAGAGAGAGAGAGAGAGAGAGAGAGAGAGAGAGAGAGAGAGAGAGAGAGAGAGAGAGAGAGAGAGAGAGAGAGAGAGAGAGAGAGAGAGAGAGAGAGAGAGAGAGAGAGAGAGAGAGAGAGAGAGAGAGAGAGAGAGAGAGAGAGAGAGAGAGAGAGAGAGAGAGAGAGAGAGAGAGAGAGAGAGAACGTGGCGCTGAATGAGTATGTATCGACCACACACGCTGCTCGTGACAACACCTTTTGGAACGTGTAGTGTAGATGAGACAACGCCTTTGGCAAAAAGCGACCCTAGCTCGGTAGCTCTCGACTAATTGTCAAATGCCACTTTATGCATGTGGTGCATGCTATGCTAAAGCATATCGATCGATCGATTCTTCGTCGGGAGCGACATTGACATGTATAAATCGTACCCATATCTTCTTTCTTCGTTCCCCGGCCTTCTCCGCCCGTAGTGCACTCGCCCTATATCTTGATCAGTTGCTGCGGCATCCATCCATGCATGATGCATGAGAGAGGGAGTACTATATGAGCACTCCAAACTCCAAAGGCACTTTGCACACATGGAGACCAGTGACACGCAGCAGCAGCAGCAAAACACACTCATGCATGGCACTCATTAGCATCTGGGTGCCACTGCCAGGGGGCCCGGAAGCAAGGACGTGGGCCCCCTCGAGGTGCATGCAGTGATGGGACCCAGATGTAAGTGGGAGATTAGGATGGAGGCAGAGGCAGATGGGAGTGAGACGAGTTGGAGCGTGTGCCCCGGGGGAACGGCGGGGGACATTCCTTCGCCCCGCTCGCCACAGTGTCTCCCGCTTTCCCTGCTCTCTTTTGGCCCTTTCGATGCAAATGCTGCGTAGGGCAATAGAATTTGTTGTGCGTCGAGCCTACGACTCCGTTTAGATTCTGCAGAATATTTAGCGGCCACAACACAACTACTGCAACTTGGCCAGTTTCTATATAGTGGGACCAAGAGCGCCTATGTAGTTGGTTCATACTGTATACAATGCCTTATTTCTTGGCAAATGCTTCGACATGGCCATCTGCAAAATATGCATGTAGGACGCAGTACATTTTGCTACCCGCAACTACGCGCGCATTACCGGAAAGAGCCAATTTGCCCTGCGCCTAAAGCTTTACCATGCGCTTTATTTCGAGTATACGGCAAACAGCCCCTTGCCGTGCATCCTAGAAAAAACGTACAAATTGCTTTCGCTGTGTGTCGGAGACAAGGCGCACGGCAAAGCTGAGCTTCGTCGTGCGTCGGCCAGGGGGCGCAAGGCTAACAGCCTTGCACATGCACAGCACCTGCCTGAACCGCCAAACACATAATGGCCACCGTTTGCCGTGCGCCTTAAGATCGACGCACGACAAACGTGCCATTTATTGCCGTGCGCTAACTACGCAGCGCACGGCAAAGTCTCAACCTTTGCCGTGCGTCTTGGACTATGGCGCACACCAAAGCCTCTCCCTGCATCGTAACCCGCGCTGTCAAGCGTCGTAGTGCCTTTGTTTTTTGCCGTGAGCTGGGATTGGCGCATGACAAAGGTGTTCGCCGTGCGCCCGATATAAGGCGCACGGTATAAGGCTGTTTGCCGTGCCTTTTGCTGACGTGCAGCCTTTGCCGTGCGGATAGGACTAAAACGCACTATAGAGTCTTT
Source organism: Echinochloa crus-galli (assembly GCA_900205405.1). NCBI lineage: Eukaryota > Viridiplantae > Streptophyta > Magnoliopsida > Poales > Poaceae > Echinochloa > Echinochloa crus-galli. Next base: position 1,805,975 of record OAMR01000039.1, read on the forward strand.
GTTGTGCATTGTAAAGGCTTCGCCGTGCAAATACCCTGTTTCTGGTAGTGGCGGTTGCGTGCTCACGAGCTTGCTACGTAACCTATAGCTTTAATAGACATCTAAGAGTTTTGTTGTGCTCTGCGAGACGAACATTTTGAGCCCAATTAATCAATTTTTGGACAATTTTTCACAAATACAAACGAAATGCTACAGTGGTGCAATGATTACGAAGTGACATCATACTCCCAAATTCACCCTCCCAATTCTTACATGTAAACAAGGCCTGCATCTCCTTCCCTGCTTTTCCCGGTGCCAGTCTACTCACTGCATGCCAAAATCCAAACGGGGGTGCTGACATGGACGTCGCTATCAGGACGTCCGTGTTGGCTGCTTGCCCATGCCCCCGTGCTGATTCCCCGCTTTGAAAAGGACGCGGCGGCGCCCAGTCACCCAGCAGAAGAGGTAACTGCACAAGAAGAAGGCATGGAAAATGTGGAGACTCACTGAACAGCCAAGGCGAAGGCGAAGGCGAGACGGGGAAAAGGGCAGCCGGACAGGGACAACAAAAGGTAAGGGGAAGTCCCAACCCCATGACTAGGATGTTGTCCATAAAATTAAATGACATGCCACATAGGCTAAAAGATGATGTGTTAAGTGAGTTAATGAGGAAAGAGGAGGAAACCGGGTCTTTCATGACTCATGAGACATGGTTTCTGCATATTATCCAAGACATAGTGAGAGATGAGTGTCATTAAATTTGAGTTTGGAATAGTAGTATTTGAGTTGGAGGAGTAGTGTCTTGTACTAGTTTTTTAATGATGTGGAGACTATGTACATCACTATTAGTGTCTTGGGTTAGGACTGCCATTAGCAAGCTGACTCGCCGAGTTCTCCGTCCCTCCCCATGGACCACGCTGTGGGCAGGCAAAAGAGGTGGAAAAACCAAAAAGGGGTGTGCCCAAGCTTCCAAGCCCCAAAGCTACTTTGGGGACGAGCCGTACCCGTACGAGATCCTCGTGCGGGAAAGGTGTAGCGAGTTGGACTGAAGAGAGGGGTTCAGACGTTGGCGCGCGGCTGATGTTTTTCATACGGGTTCCGAGTTCTGACTGAAGCTTCGATGGAAATTTTGTGTCTGAAAGTCAGTGGTAGATGCTGCTGCTGCTGCTTACTCACACGACACACGACTGCCACGAGCCAGGGAAAGTCGGGCAGGAAACTTCTTATGGATAAGTAAGGCAGGCGAGGTACGGTTCACGAGGTGTTAAGATAATCCGCTGTTGCTGAGGATCAGAGCCAGAGCTAGCGAGCTTCCTGTTTGATTACTTGCTCCGATCTGGTCCAGCATTTCTTGGAGGCATCTGCCGAATATATTTCGCGTTTTAAAAAAAAGGACAGAGGATTCGCTTGGTACATACGAAGCTCATTCACTTGCTATGCCAGACCCAAAAACTTTTCCCATCAAATCAAACAAACGCGGATCCAATGCAACGTGCTGCAACAACGGTGCCACGGAGTTGCAACCAACATTGCCGCCAGATCACGAGAAAAATGACACTGACAGTCACGGTGATCCGACGGCGCGGATGCGGAGTCCTCCCGACAGTGGCGGACGCAGGATTTATAAATTAGGTGTACAGAAAAAAAATACTATAGTTATTTCATAGAGAAAAGTAAAGACTCGTAAAAGAAGAAGGGATAAACTAAGCAAACAATTATTCCGTATATAAAGTAAAACTTCACAAATAGAAAGGATATAGTATAAATAGTTCATTAATCCATAAAGCATATATAATATAGGAAATGTACAGATTTATTTGACAAGAAAACTTTTTAATCAGGGGTCATGTCTTAAATTTACTAAATATTCCTTCTTGGAAAATGTGAAAAGAAACTATCAAGTATTAATGTCCTCTCAACACTTGCAATTATTGGTACATGCTAGTGCAAATTTGATTAGATTTTAGACATATGTGTAGCATCAAACATTAATCGATTTCATCAAACATCAAAGTACTTAATAAAAAATTGCACCAAACAAGAATCAATTGCACTAGTTAATCAATTGCGATCTTAACCCAAAAGACAATCACTCGCCTCTCGGATTCTCGGTCACCTAGTAATCTTCTGTGCTGCTTAATTTCTTGTAGCCATGGCTGGCACGCAGCATGGCTCCTCCACACTCGTGTGGTCCCTTTTGCGCCAGCAGACAGTTCCCGTGTCCCTTGCCGTTGAGGCCTCCGGCGTCCTCCTGTGTCGCTTGCCCCTTTGCCCAGCAGGCCGGCCCAACACGGGATGCAGAGGAAGAAAAGAAGAGTTGGATGTTTGAAGTGGGCTATATCGCTTTTTGGACTCAAATACACACAATCTAGCTCAACTAAATGTATATATATGTATTATACATACCTACTGTGATTATTTTGCCTAAATTATTGGGTGTACATCCATCAATTCAAATTCCTATGTAATTGCAGTACATGGCTGTTGTTCATAATATTGATTATGAATTTTTGCAAGTGTGAATGCAGGTTTCTGGACCCCTTAATGTTTGGCCACTATCCTCCTTCTATGCAGAGACTTGCAGGCGACAGGCTGCCTCGGTTTTCAACTCAGGCTTCAAAGTTAGTATCGGGTTCGCTAGATTTTGTTGGCATAAACCATTATACCACATTATATGTTAGGAACGATAGAATGCGGATCAGGAAACTTACCTTGAATGATGCTTCAACCGATGCTGCTGTCATACCAACTGGTTAGTCCTGTAAAAACGAAGTAATTCAACACTTTCTTTTTGCCTACTTTCAGTATTACTGAATTCTGTTTTGTGTCCACTATGACAGCTTATAGGCATGGAAAGAGAATAGGAGAAACGGTACGATTTCCACAGCAATTTCCCAGACTTGTTCTATATCTAGTATTCATCTTCTAGTCATCAAATGTTTGATTGACATCTGTGTTTTTCAACTTACAGGCAGCGTCGAGATGGCTGCACATAGTTCCCTGGGGAATGTTCAAACTGATGAAGCACATCAAAGAAAAGTATGGAAATCCACCTGTGATTGTTACTGAAAACGGTAAGTGGCTGAAGGTTCTGAGAGTTCCTGCCTCTTTTTTGAAGAAAGACCCCTGAAGTTTAATGTGCCTCACCAGGATTTGAACCCTGAGTGGGAGCCTTCTAGTTAGTGGCCTTTGCCACTACACCATGAGCTCCTTGACAGTTCCTGCCTCTTGACATTCCCTAACATAAGAGCTGTTTATATGGCAGGCATGGATGATGCAAATAACCCATTTTCGAGATTGGAGGATGTCCTGCAGGATGATAAACGGATACAGTACCACAACGACTACATGTCTAACCTCCTAGATGCTATAAGGTGAAGTTTCACTTCTATGCACACACGCGTCTGTGACTGACCAGCCAACACCATCCTGTTTATGACCGCTGGCACTCAACAAGTGTTTGATCTTAATCCCTGCAGGAAGGAAGGCTGCAACGTCCACGGTTACTTCGTATGGTCACTGCTCGACAACTGGGAGTGGAACTCTGGGTACACGGTGAGGTTTGGTCTCTACTACATTGACTACAACAACAACCTGACAAGGATACCCAAGGCGTCAGTGGAGTGGTTCAGCCAGGTGTTAGCCCAGGAGACGGCTGCTGTAATGTAGACAATTTATTTTGGAGCAAGTCTGCGTAACAGTGAGATTCTACGATGGCCATTAGTTAGGTACGATCATTACCATCTGTACTTACTAAACGCCTTAGGAGTAGAGTGTGATTATTCTCAATGTATATAACTACCATTTGTGCGACCTTCAACAACGCTGTTGAACGTGTCGCTGTGCTTGTTCAGTTGTTCACTTGTTCCACACTAATGCTATACAAATCAACGAGAATGTGAATTACAGTGCCCACACCTTGCATCCTCTACGTTCACGGTGCATGATCCTACTAATGTCGAAAAGACAGCGAAATGCTCCAGCCTCTGGACCTTGCGTTGAACAAGAGATGTTGCAGTTGCAGCCTCCAGGACAGAAATGGTCCCCTGCCCTGAAATTCCCTGCACCAACAAACATGTAACGGCCCTGTTTAGTTCCTGGTCAAATTGTCAAACTTTCAAAAATTCTCTCTTCAAACTTCACTATTCACCTATCACATCAAATCTCTTTCCTCATACATAGAGTACTAAACGTGGGTAAATAAAAAAAACTAGTTGCATGGTTTTGATGTACACGACGAGACGAATCTTTTGAGCCTAGTTAGGTCATAGTAGGGCAACAATTACCATAAACAAACGAAAAGTGGTACAGTACGCTACGCCGCTACAGTGTCCGATGTGACTTTTCACTTCACTTTTTACCCTTTTTTCAGGAACTAAACACCCCCTGTATATGCCATTCGCATCAACATCACCGAGAATATAGTGTGAGCAAAATTTTGTCCAAATTCAGTCCAAATTCGACCAGCTACGTGATGGGTGCAGCAGCAGCTTCGGTTATTTAGAGTCAACCACGGGAGAGAAAGAGAAAGCGGTGAACAAAATAAAGAAAATGATGGACTGGACACATTCTAAGTCAAGGTGAACCAAATTGTTGAGAAAAAAAGTAACATCGCCATATTCCATGTTCCCACGTGTAGGACGCTGTATTTGCATTGCGTGGACAAACCATGGACTCTAGCGGCTGCGTGGGGTCACCACTAGTCCCGTACTCATATGTCACACTCCATCTGACCCAATGTATACGTCGTTTCATTTTCACACTGATAAAGTTTTTTATAGTTTTGACCACATATTTAAATGATAAGGTTGACATAATTAACTTGTTGTGAATTATATATACTTTAATAATGTGTAATCCTCTTTAGAAATTTTTTGATAAAATGTCATCTTTTTGAATCTCTGCTTTTACAAATTTTTCGATGAAATTTATGATCTCTGCTTTTTTTTTAACATCCCCCCATCGTTGAGTACTAGTTAGCAATCTAAGTGTGAACCTATATCCTTCTACGGTTGACGTTTGCTATGTCTTTCTACGGACTTTGGCAAATTAAAACCAAGGTCCTTGGCATATACTGAAGCCAACCCTAGTGGACTAATCAAGATTTTTCTCTGAATGAGACTATTGCCCAATCTTCGATATCTTTGAAGCTATTGTCATTATTGGGCTATTGGCACTCGCCGCTGTTCCTCTTTTCCACAAGAGTTGAAAAGTTTTGGAATGAAGTAGGAAGAAACAAAATTGTTGAGTCAAGTTGTCGTTGGCTTCTCGACATGGGAGCATCGTGGCAGGATAATGGCTTCTTCGCAAGTGGGGATGTGTCCAGTGGCACGTACGAATGCACATTCACTCTATCACATAAATAATGCAATTCTTTTTCTGAGGAAACATAAACAGTGCAATTCAGATATTCAGAAAAAAATATCAAAAAATAGCACAATCTTAGCAGCAATTACACCTTTGTCAGGTCAGAGACAAGATGTGTATAAGAGACAGGTTCTGTGCTTGTTCTTGATACTTGAATCATAGGATATCCATGAAAGATCATCATAGACAACACGTGCAATACATTCCTGGGCAGTTGGGGACGTCCAAGCTCCCTTCTGGATCACTATCATCAAAACGCTCCCATCACTTTCATCTAACTACCATCGGGAGTTATTAAATTGAATCCAGAAATGGCCCTGTCGTGCAAGCAAACCATTAACGTACCCATGGGATAAGCTTGTGACTACGCGAATCTCACAGCACAAATTATTGCTTATCCTGGTTAAGAATTTTGTATTCCTTTCTCCTTTTCTATTCACCACCACACACGTTGAGGTCACTGTGCAAATCATGACATTAAGTTTTGTTTTTATGTGGCACTACCAAACGAAATGGATAAGGAAAGGTATACTTTTTTCAGGATAATTGCAATTGTTTCATTGTCGCAGATATAAGAGTTCCTCATGTCCATAATAAGAATTACGACTGATACATTACTCTGGTAATTTTGTAAGAAAAAGAAAATGCATCATCTAATAATAAGGCCTTCATGTGGCTACATGATAAGGGCTTAGCGATCCTCTCAAACTGTAACTTTTTCAGGTACTACAGTTGCATACATTATCTATGACCATGAATGCTGGAGTGCTGGGCAATCCTCAATCTGTCTGAAATTGTTGCACCCAAGCAATGCTCTGCTTGCTTGCGACACTTCAGATGTGGACCTTTTTTGACGGGTTTTCGGAGCTGGACATGTCATTCCTTCCCTTGTTGATTAAATGTCCACTGTGATAGAGATTTTGCACCCTGTGGCCTCCACAAGAGTTACTTTGTAGAGTCGCACATTGAAAGGGCTTCCAAGACAAGTGAAGCCCAGCCTTCAGTTGCTTCCCACACTTCACCAACTGAACAAGGTTTGTTTATATATATCCTATGGTCCTTTCTAGTACCTATCTTGGAATAAGGACACTATTAGTTAGTGCAACAAACTGAAGGAAACACCATGGGTGTTCTGACACTGGTTCATATCCTTATCAGCTTCACTGCTTGTGCTGAAGCTCTACGGAGAGCAGACTTCCCTCCAGGTTTTGTCTTTGGCACTGCTTCTTCAGCTTACCAGGTTGATAGCTGTGATCTCTTTGATTTCCACTGATGTGCTCTTAGTTTGATGTCTGATTCTGGTCAATATCTTACCAGTATGAAGGTGCTGTCAACGAGGGTCAACGTGGACCTACAATATGGGACACTCTTACAAGACGACCTGGTGTGTTAATGAGGATTTGTTGCAAAAAGTTCGGTAATGAGATGCTAACTCTGTCCAGACTTGTAACGCCAGAGCGTTTCTTTTTGCAGGACGTGTGATAGATTTCAGCAATGCAGATGTTGCTGTTGATCACTACCATCGTTACAAGGTAAGTTGCCTACCTTCAGTTTGGTCATTTCTGGCAATTTTTTGTTTATAGAATTGAAATCATGCATGCATCTTCTTGTTCCTTTCATGTCTGCAAGAATCATTTTGTTTATTATTTGACATAACTTTCCTGGCTTTAGCTTCTAGTAATTGCTTCCTTACATTAAGTACCAGAGAGACACACACGTGCACAAAAAAACTAACAGTTCACTTCTCTGGCATGCTGCTGCTAAAAATAGGGTAGTGACTAGTGAGAAGAGGTTTTCCTGAATATGAGGCGCCATTTACATCGACAAGAAGGTTTTCAGAGATCAAGATTTTACTGTTTTTCTCAAATTAGTTTCACTTCTATGACTAGGTTGTTTACTTAATAAGAATACCAGTCACACTGAAAAAATCAAGAAATAATAAACTGAACACTGACTGGCAGGAAGATGTGGGCTTGATGAAGGACATTGGCATGGATGCCTACCGGTTCTCTATCTCATGGTCACGTATCTTTCCAAGTATGTAATAAGTAATTTCTTTGCAAAATATGTTATTTTCCTTTTCACTAAGTAGTAAGTAGCTTTTGTTTTTTTTTTCTTGCTAGATGGAACAGGTGAACCTAATGAAGAAGGATTGAATTACTATAACAGCCTCATAGATGCTCTATTAGACAAAGGTATTTCTTCTTCTAAATTTTAGTGTCTTGAACGTGAGACGTTGCCAACTGTCAGTTTGTTATTGTCTTTCTTTGATTTTCTCTATATTCATGGGTCAGGTATACAACCATATGTGACACTCTATCACTGGGACCTTCCACAAGCACTAGAAGACAGATATGGTGGATGGTTAAACTCCCAAATCGTGTATGTAATACTATTACGTCATCTTATTTTTAAGGAAACCATTGCTTCCACCGTCCATACAGCACCAAACTAAATTCATGAAAAAGTGGCTCCATTGATGTTTTGTGGATATTCGAAAAACTGTAATCGCGCAGAGCGATGATCGACACGTCCTCCTCAAAAACCATCGACAGAGCTGGACTTTGAAAAACTGCATTATAATAGCTTATGCATGAAAATGACAGTATGCGAGAGTGGTTCTGGCTGGTGAACAAGGTAAGCATGTATTGCATTACAAAAATTGGTGACAACTGCATAATCTACAAGGAAAACAGCCTGGAGCTAAAGGAGGGGAGCAACAACACAGGGGAATATAAACAGACTCATTTCGGCAGGCAAGAGGCAGCCAGGGTTCAGAACATGTGCAGGCTTTCCATGCCAACATGGTTACTCTGAATCTCCTTCCTTAAACACCTTCACCCACTTTTCAACACTATCGATGACTTCTCCAGTCTTGACGAGGTACCTGACCTTTGTTCCGTCCTCGAGGAATTTGTGGCCAACCCTGCTTGCCACACTCTTCTCCTTCGAGTAGAGCATCACATTTGAGCTATGAATGGGGCCCTCAATCTGTCCAAAAGAATTTTAAGTCTAATCAGAAGATAGCAATCAGGCACCCTAAAACTATACTCTTGAATGAAAATATGCAAAACTGTGCTAAACATAACAAATGGCCCCAAAAAATGCTCAATAGAAACATTTACTGACCATGACGATTTCACCCGGTTCATCTTCTGTGCCTTTCTTGTGCTTCGACTTCAAGTTCAGGTCCTTCACTATCACAGTGCTGTTGTGCTTGAAAAGGCGTGTGACTTCTCCAACCTTACCTTTCTCACGACCTGCAATGACTTGTACCGTGTCCCCAATCCTAACATGCATCTTGTGCAGCACAGGAAGGCTGTTCGGTTTACATTTCTTTCGCTCCCATCTCTTAAGCTGCAGTGGAAAGGGAAATTTTGGGCATTTAACATTATACAAAAAAGCATCAGATACTTGGACTAAATTATTTCACTTACTCTCATTTCAATTGGGCATATCTTGACCATAAATCTTATCTGCATATAGAACATATTAAAACGCCTGTCAGAGCTTCATATGAATGTTTCATTTCAAACAAAAGAGATACTAATCACAGATGGTTTTGAGATTTTCCATGAATCAAACATAGTGATCATGGCATAATGATCTGATCAAGACGTGATTCGGGGATGCCCTTGGGGTATATTTATCTCAGCAAAATTCGGTATGAGTTATCACTTAAAATACCGGTAGTTCTATCACTTCCTTCAACAGTGATACTTAGCCTCATTATACAATTAATCTCCGCTTGCTTTTGCTAGTTGAGAGAAAGGTTTGTCCTGCTTCATTTCTTATCACTTGTAAATTTTCCGAGTGCAACCCCATTCGATAGGTAAGACATAATGAAGATAGCTTAGGGAAAAGGCAAGGCTTAAATACAATAGCTCAATCAGCAGTTCAGCACTATGCTCATAACACACTATTGCGCCAAATTTGTTTCTGGTCAGTCATATGTGATGTGTGGCAGCATGTGAAAAAGGAAACCAATTTATGTCACATCATGTAGAAGAAAATACAAGGAGTAAATATAATAAATAATGCCCTCAATCGTGAGCATATTTTGCCACATAAAACAATTCAGGCATAAATATATAAACTGAAACAGCAGCCCATCGGAGACAACACAATCGACATACTAAATTGAGGTCTTTCAAAGAAAAAAAAAATCCTCAATTTACATACTAAAACAAGGGTGTCCATATAACTTTTACCACATTCAACACAGTATACTCTATATTAGCAGTAAAACACACACATGCAGTTGTTTACGCCAAAATGAGGACAGTACCTGAAAACCAGCAACAAAGGATTTTCTCTTATTTAAACTAATCTCAATCGGTTAATGTTTGGGCTACTCAAACCTTACCATTTCAGCGTCCATACAAAGGGATTAAGGGAACGAGGAGCGAAAGGAAAATTCAATACGGCCGTTGTCTAAATTTAGACATACTAGTAAGCTTCGTTTATCAACCTTGAAATGCGCAATGAACAGAGCAAACAATGCTAACTTTCCATTTCAATGCAACGGACGGGCTCTAAACCTCCAAATCACAATGTACGCTTGGGATGTCCCAGGAACAAATCTCCCCAATTGCACTTCGCAACGCTGACTAGCATATACCTGGACAGCTAGTGATTTACCCAAACGCCCGAGGCAGAAGAAGGGAACGGGACAGGGAGGCAGCAACAAACCCCAGGCTGCGGCGCGGAGTAGGTGGCGAGCCGGTTGCCCCAGAAGCTGCTGGTGCTCGCCGCGCCGGGCGCGGACACGGAGAGCGACGCCATGGCGCCCTGCAGCGCCGCCATCCCAGCCATCCTCGCCGTCCTCCTCTCCCTCTCCCTCTCACTCGCCGCCCACAGGATAACGCGCCTTCGTCGAGTTCCTCCTCCCGGACAGGATAACACACACGCTCTTCTATCTTTTCCGAGCGGGTGGGTTGCTTCTTTATACATGGGCCTCAACACTAAACGGGCCAGGCCTCAGGTAAGGCCCATATGGGCCGGAAAGTAGCCTTCGTTATCATCCAGCCAGGCCCATGGACCTCTCATCATCTTCCCCGCGACTTCGACGAGGCTGTGAGCCTGTCTATGGCGACCTCGGCTTCTGCTCCATCATTTCGAGCACGCACGCCGCGCGCATCAGCATCCCAGCATCAGGGATTGAGGAGTTCAGGACGAGTTGGCAGCGGTCTCTGTCTCCGTCTCCTCGCACGCCACGCGAGCCCACGAGAGATGCGTACCCAGGGGAGGCGTGTCCGGCTCCAGATCCGCCATGCGAGCGCCGAGGCGGGCAAGCCACGCGACTGTTGCCGAGGCAAGCGAACCCCCTACCCGACTCTACTGTCTAGTGTCTACTCCACTCCACCTGGATCTCGTGAAACTGCTGAGTTGCCGGTGCAACTGCTGCGCCTAAGCATGAGGGGCTGGGAGGGGAAATTGGGACGTTGCAATTCCCGCATAATTTTTCACTTTTTTTTTGTGTGTGTAAAGAAACGCATTATAGTTACAGCGATAGTTTTGGGCGGGGGAGGGTAGGTGTGGGTGCCGGTGGATGGCGGTGGCATCAATGCTTTGCACTTTTGCAGCTGAAGGACCCATTTTACACCGAGGGGAGGGTGAGATGTCAATCGAATTCCTTCTTTTAGAGATGATGTCAATCGGATTTCCCCAATGCGAATCATGGTTGCAAGTTGGATGCTCCATGCCAACATGGTTACTCTGAATCTCCTTCCTTAAACACCTTCACCCACTTTTCAACACTATCGATGACTTCTCCAGTCTTGACAAGGTACCTGACCTTTGTCCCGTCCTCGAGGAATTTGTGGCCAACCCTGCTTGCCACACTCTTCTCCTTCGAGTAGAGCATCACATTTGAGCTATGAATGGGGCCCTCAATCTGTCCAAAAGAATTTTAAGTCTAATCAGAAGATAGCAATCAGGCACCCTAAAACTATACTCTTGAATGAAAATATGCAAAACTGTGCTAAACATAACAAATGGCCCCAAAAAATGCTCAATAGAAACATTTACTGACCATGACGATTTCACCCGGTTCATCTTCTGTGCCTTTCTTGTGCTTCGACTTCAAATTCAGGTCCTTCACTATCACAGTGCTATTGTGCTTGAAAAGGCGTGTAACTTCTCCAACCTTACCTTTCTCACGGCCTGCAATGACTTGTACCGTGTCCCCAATCCTAACATGCATCTTGTGCAGCACAGGAAGGCTGTTCGGTTTACATTTCTTTCGCTCCCATCTCTTAAGCTGCAGTGGAAAGGGAAATTTTGGGCATTTAACATTATACAAAAAAGCATCAGATACTTGGACTAAATTATTTCACTTACTCTCATTTCAATTGGGCATATCTTGACCATAAATCTTATCTGCATATAGAACATATTAAAACGCCTGTCAGAGCTTCATATGAATGTTTCATTTCAAACAAAAGAGATACTAATCACAGATGGTTTTGAGATTTTCCATGAATCAAACATAGTGATCATGGCATAATGATCTGATCAAGACGTGATTCGGGGATGCCCTTGGGGTATATTTATCTCAGCAAAATTCGGTATGAGTTATCACTTAAAATACCGGTAGTTCTATCACTTCCTTCAACAGTGATACTTAGCCTCATTATACAATTAATCTCCGCTTGCTTTTGCTAGTTGAGAGAAAGGTTTGTCCTGCTTCATTTCTTATCACTTGTAAATTTTCCGAGTGCAACCCCATTCGATAGGTAAGACATAATGAAGATAGCTTAGGAAAGAAGCTTACATTAGTTACCAGACAGACACACTTGCGCGCACAAAAAACTGCCAGTTCACTTCTCTGGCATGCTGCTGCTAAAAATAGGGTAGTGACTAGTGAGAAGAGGATTTCCTGAATATGAGGCGCCATTTACATCGACACGAAGGTTTTCAGAGATCAACATTTTACTATTTTTCTCAAATTAGTTTCACTTCTATGACTAGGTTGTTAACTTAATAATCACCAGTCACACTGAAAAACTCCAGAAATAATAAACTGAACACTGACTGGCAGGAAGATGTGGGCTTGATGAAGGACATTGGCATGGATGCCTACCGGTTCTCTATCTCATGGTCACGTATCTTTCCAAGTATGTAATAAGTAATTTGTTTGCAAAATATGTTATTTTCCTTTCACTAAGTAGTAAGTAGCTTATGTTTTTTCTTGCTAGATGGAACTGGTGAACCTAATGAAGAAGGATTGAATTACTATAACAGCCTCATAGATGCTCTATTAGACAAAGGTATTTCTTCTTCTAAATTTTAGTGTCTTGAACGTGAGACGTTGCCAACTGTCAGTTTGTTATTGTCTTTCTTTGATTTTCTCTATATTCATGGGTCAGGTATACAACCATATGTGACACTCTATCACTGGGACCTTCCACAAGCACTAGAAGACAGATATGGTGGATGGTTAAACTCCCAAATCGTGTATGTAATACTATTACGTCATCTTATTTTTAAGGAAACCATTGCTTCCACCGTCCATACAGCACCAAACTAAATTCATGAAAAAGTGGCTCCATTGATGTTTTGTGGATATTCGAAAAACTGTAATCGCGCAGAGCGATGATCGACACGTCCTCCTCAAAAACCATCGACAGAGCTGGACTTTGAAAAACTGCATTATAATAGCTTATGCATGAAAATGACAGTATGCGAGAGTGGTTCTGGCTGGTGAACAAGGTAAGCATGTATTGCATTACAAAAATTGGTGACAACTGCATAATCTACAAGGAAAACAGCCTGGAGCTAAAGGAGGGGAGCAACAACACAGGGGAATATAAACAGACTCATTTCGGCAGGCAAGAGGCAGCCAGGGTTCAGAACATGTGCAGGCTTTCCATGCCAACATGGTTACTCTGAATCTCCTTCCTTAAACACCTTCACCCACTTTTCAACACTATCGATGACTTCTCCAGTCTTGACGAGGTACCTGACCTTTGTTCCGTCCTCGAGGAATTTGTGGCCAACCCTGCTTGCCACACTCTTCTCCTTCGAGTAGAGCATCACATTTGAGCTATGAATGGGGCCCTCAATCTGTCCAAAAGAATTTTAAGTCTAATCAGAAGATAGCAATCAGGCACCCTAAAACTATACTCTTGAATGAAAATATGCAAAACTGTGCTAAACATAACAAATGGCCCCAAAAAATGCTCAATAGAAACATTTACTGACCATGACGATTTCACCCGGTTCATCTTCTGTGCCTTTCTTGTGCTTCGACTTCAAGTTCAGGTCCTTCACTATCACAGTGCTGTTGTGCTTGAAAAGGCGTGTGACTTCTCCAACCTTACCTTTCTCACGACCTGCAATGACTTGTACCGTGTCCCCAATCCTAACATGCATCTTGTGCAGCACAGGAAGGCTGTTCGGTTTACATTTCTTTCGCTCCCATCTCTTAAGCTGCAGTGGAAAGGGAAATTTTGGGCATTTAACATTATACAAAAAAGCATCAGATACTTGGACTAAATTATTTCACTTACTCTCATTTCAATTGGGCATATCTTGACCATAAATCTTATCTGCATATAGAACATATTAAAACGCCTGTCAGAGCTTCATATGAATGTTTCATTTCAAACAAAAGAGATACTAATCACAGATGGTTTTGAGATTTTCCATGAATCAAACATAGTGATCATGGCATAATGATCTGATCAAGACGTGATTCGGGGATGCCCTTGGGGTATATTTATCTCAGCAAAATTCGGTATGAGTTATCACTTAAAATACCGGTAGTTCTATCACTTCCTTCAACAGTGATACTTAGCCTCATTATACAATTAATCAATGTAATGCTACAGTAAATATATGATAATTATGTATTAATTATAGCAAAATTAGGCTTGTTAGATTCGTCTCGTGAAATAGACGTGACTTATGTAATTAGTTTTATATAATTAGTTTATATTTAATACATCTGATTATTATTTATTTAAAGTGCTAAACTTTAGCACATGCATCCAAACACCACCTAAATAAAAAAACTAGTTGCATAGTTTTAATGTACACTACGAGACGAATCTTTTGAGCCTAGTTAGGTCATGATAGGACAATGTTTACCATAAACAAACGAAAAGTGCTACAGTGTCCGATGTGACTTTTTCACTTCACTTTTCACCTTTTTCTCAGGAACTAAACACCCCCGACATCCCATCCGTCTTTGTGCTCGCAAAGTAAACTGCCGGGGCGGCTCGAGGCCATTGTAAAATCCGCTGCAATTTCACACCGAGACAGCGGGAGGCAGGACCCAACGAACACTTTTCCCCAGCAAGCATGGCACTGCGGCCTTGTTTAGATGCTAAATTTCACTCCTAAATTTATAATCATCAACTGAACCATATGTTGTAGCTCACAACATACTCTTAGCGCATGCTGGTGCTTTTCATACTTACAAGCAACATTTCAAGGTAATTTACTATAAGCACATATCCAAGAGATGTGTGTAGTGTAAAAAACTTAAATGACTTTATGCATTTACTGCAGAATGAACAAGGAGGTCTCATTGGAATCGCACTTGATTCAAAGTGGTATGAACCACTGTCAGATGTCGATGAGGACACAGAGGCAGCAGCACGAGCAATGGACTTTGAGCTTGGATGGTGATACATCTACCCACCATATTGATATAACCACATCAATTCAAATTCCTATGTGATTGCAGTACATAGTTGTTGTTCATAATATTGATTATGAATTTTTGCAAGTGTGAATACAGGTTCCTGGATCCCTTAATGTTTGGCCACTATCCTCCTTCTATGCAGAGACTTGCAGGCGACAGGCTGCCTCAGTTTTCAACTCAGGCTTCAAAGTTAGTATCGGGTTCGCTAGATTTTGTTGGCATAAATCATTATACTACATTGTATGTTAGGAACGATAGAATGCGGATCAGGAAACTTGTAATGAATGATGCTTCAACCGATGCTGCTGTCATACCAACTGGTTAGTCCTGTAAAAACGAAGTAATTCAACACTTTCTTTTTGCCTACTTTCAGTATTACTGAATTCTGTTTTGTGTCCACTATGACAGCTTATAGGCATGGAAAGAGAATAGGAGAAACGGTATGATTTCCGCAGGAATATCCCAGACTTGTTCTATATCTAGTTTTCATCTTCTAGTTATGAAATGTTCGATTGACAGCTGTTTGAATTACTATAACAGCCTCATAGATGCTCTATTAGACAAAGGTATTTCTTCTTCTAAATTTTAGTGTCTTGAACATGAGCCATTGCCAACTGTCAGTTTGTTATTCTCTTTATTTGATTTTCTCTTATTCATGGGTCAGGTATACAACCATATGTGACACTCTATCACTGGGACCTTCCACAAGCACTAGAAGACAGATATGGTGGATGGTTAAACTCCCAAATCGTGTATGTAATACTATTACGTCATCTTATTTTTAAGGAAACCATTGCTTCCACCGTCCATACAGCACCA
Organism: Echinochloa crus-galli; assembly: GCA_900205405.1. Classification (NCBI taxonomy): domain Eukaryota; kingdom Viridiplantae; phylum Streptophyta; class Magnoliopsida; order Poales; family Poaceae; genus Echinochloa; species Echinochloa crus-galli. Next base: position 1,821,792 of record OAMR01000039.1, read on the forward strand.
AACTAAATTCATGAAAAAGTGGCTCCATTGATGTTTGGCAGCTAAATTATGCAGGGATGATTTTGTTCACTATGCCTCTACTTGCTTCAAATACTAAATATTCCTTCTTGGAAAATGTAAAAAGAAACAATTAAGTATTACTGTCCTCTCAACAATTGCAATTGGTACATGCTCACTGCAAATTTGAGTAGATCTTAGACATGTGTGTATGTGGGATTGCATCAAACATAAATCAATTTCATCAAACATCAAAGTACTTAATAAAAAATTGCACCAAACAAGAATCAATTGCACTAGTTAATCAATTGCGATCTTAACCCAAAAGACCAATCACTCGCCTCTCGGATTCTCGGTCACCTAGTAATCTTCTGTGCTGCTTAATTTCTTGTAGCCATGGCTGGCACGCAGCATGGCTCCTCCACACTCGTGTGGTCCCTTTTGCGCCAGCAGACAGTTCCCGTGTCCCTTGCCGTTGAGGCCTCCGGCGTCCTCCTGTGTCCGCTTGCCCCTTTGCCCAGCAGGCCGGCCCAACACGGGATGCAGAGGAAGAAAAGAAGAGTTGGATGTTTGAAGTGGGCTATATCGCTTTTTTGGACTCAAATACACACAATCTAGCTCAACTAAATGTATATATATGTATTATACATACCTACTGTGATTATTTTGCCTAAATTATTGGGTGTACATCTGTACACCCATGTCCCTATACTAGGATCACCCATCCTCTTTAACATCGTTGTTGATATGTTAGCGGTTATTATCAATCGAGCAAAGGAAGAGGGGCAGATTTCGGGAGTTGTACCGCATTTAGTTGATGGAGGTCTCTCTATCTTACAATATGCAGATGACACAATCCTCTTTATGGATCATGATTTAGCTAAAGCCACAAATTTAAAATTGTTGCTGGGTGCTTTCGAACAGTTATCCGGGCTTAAGATAAACTTTCATAAGAGCGAGATATTCTGTTTTGGACAAGCTAAAGATCATGAACAGCAATATGCTGAGATTTTTGGGTGTAAATCTGGGTCATATCCTTTTAGATATTTGGGAATTCCGATGCATTATAGGAAATTAAGCAACTCGGATTGGAGAATAATAGAGAAAAAGATTGAAAAGAAATTGAGTAGCTGGAAAGGCAAACATATGTCAATGGGCGGTAGATTGGTGTTGATTAATTCTGTATTAACCAGCTTGGCGATGTTTATGATATCCTTCTTCGAGGTTCCAAAAGGCGTTCTAGAAAAATTAGATTATTTTAGGTCGCGATTCTTTTGGCAAAGCGAAGAACATAAGAGGAAGTATATATTAGCTAGATGGGATATTCTGTGCCAACCGAAAGAACGTGGGGGG
>OAMR01000039.1:1855956-1867986 GCA_900205405.1 Echinochloa crus-galli
GAGCACCGGCGGCCGTCCGCCCACGTCCTCGCCGCCGCCCGCCGCCCCGCCCTTCCGAATCTCTTGGGCCGGTCGCCGTGCCCAGCCTCCTCCTCCCCCGCCAGCTCCCACACCGCCCCGCGGCTGGCGACGACGTTGCCGCCGTGCCAGCCGCCCTCCTTTCGCGCACCACCCGTGGCCTCACCCTTCCGAACCTCTTCGACCATCGCCCTCCTTGCCGGCCATCGCCCCCGCCGCTGACCCTACCGACCGGATGTCCTCCGCCGCCCGGTCGGCGGCGTCCCCGCTGCCCGCAACCACCGCCAGGGCGGCGGCCACCCATGACCACCTCGCTAGAGCCCGGGTACTCGTTCCCAACCCCGGCAACCCCGAACCCTAACCTCCACCTCCTCGGCTCGTCCCCTCCTCCTCATCTCCTCCCCATCGACAGCACGGTGCGGTCGACCGCAGAAGCAAGATTGCATCCATTTTCCCAGATGCAAAATCCCCACACAAACGGTGGATCCTGCTTGCCCGTTGCACATCTTCCGTGCTGTGTTCGCTGCACATCTTCCGCGCTGTGCCCAGCTAATGGGTGGGCATGCGGTGGCGGCTGGCGGTAGCCTGGCAAGCTGGAAGGGGCAGGAGGAACACAAGTCGAAGGTATGACATGCTTAGGGGCATTTGGGTCATTCTGTATGCCTGTTAACAGAAAGCAAAGATTAAAAATAAGTTTTGGACCGAAGAAAGGGCAATCAAAACAGGTTGTCAACGATGCATGTGGCAATTCAAGTCAATCTCAACTGTGGCAAATTTATGAAGCCAACATTGAGAATGACAAATATATGGTATCCCATATCTCAGTCGATATCCAAACTTTCACTACGGGAAAGCCCACGTTTGCCGAGTGTCACAGGCACTCGGCAAAGGCCGATATACACTCGGCAAAGACTTTGCCGAGTGTCACACTCGGCAAAGGGGTTACGGCATATCTCGTGTCGGCAAACAGGCCCTTTGCCGAGTGTCTTCTGTCGGGCACTCGGCAAAGCCTTTGCCGAGATTAGAAGCCGACACTCGGCAAAATAAAGCACTAACAGACGGCCCGCCGACGGTGGCGGCCGTCTGTTAGTTGTAACGGAGCCTTTGCCGAGTGTCGCGCTCGGCAAAGACGCTAGCCTTTGCCGAGTGTCGCGCTCGGCAAAGACTCTAGCCTTTGCCGAGTGTCACACTCGTCAAAGACACCTGTCTTTGCCGAGTTTGGGCCCCGACACTCGGCAAAGGGTGGTTAGGGGGCAGGCCCTGGACAAACCTTTGCCGAGTGTGAGGGCTTTAACACTCGGCAAAGGCTGTTCCAGAAATGACAGAAACAGCCTTTGCCGAGTGTTAATGCCATAACACTCGGCAAAGGCTGTTCCAGAAAATGACAGAAACAGCCTTTGCCGAGTGTTAAAGCCAATACACTCGGCAAAGCACCTCTTTGCCGAGTGTAACACTCGGCAAAGGCTCAAATTTTTTCCTGTTTTTATTAATTTTTTGCGTTAAAAGGACCCCTCAACAAAAACATCACATGCAGTTTATAATAGGCATCACAGGCAATTCATATATATCTATATATAGCCACTAAACCATCAAACACCATAAACAAACACATATAAGTCACTAAACCATCCAACATCATAGAAATGTCACAAATTCAATATCCAAACATCCAACATCCATCATTCATATGTTACAAGTCCAACATCCATCACTCACGGAAGAGGGGTCCGAACAACGATCTAACCGCCCGCGCCGCAAGGTCTTCGTCTTGAGGGCCGTCATTCGACGCGGCCGAGCCAGGAGCCTGCCCAAAAGAGATTAGTGGTGTGTGTTACAAGATTTTGGACAGAAATGAGTTGTGAAATGAAATCATAGGGTTCTCAAGTGACTCACGGGAGAAATAGGAGCACGTGGTGGTGGAGGCGGTGGTGGCATCGGCGCGCGGACCTTCACCCACGCGCTGGCCAATGCTCTGCAGGTAGGCAAATACCTGCTCCTGCCACACTCGGTTCGCCCGCTCGCCTCCTCCTTCTGCCTGTCTTTCTCGGCCTCCGCCTCCCGTATCTGCTGCACCTCCAACTCCAGCTGCCTTTGCCGAGTGTATATCGGCCTTTGCCGAGTGCCTGTGACACTCGGCAAACGTGGGCTTTCCCGTAGTGGACGGCGTAGTCATTGCCGTGCGCGACAACGCTGTACCCGGCCGGAATGAGCGGCCCGACGTCGAACCTGGACCCGATCTTCACGATCACCTTGCCGTCGATCTCCGCCACGTAGGCGTCGCCGTCGTGCTCGAGGATCTTCAGCTCACTCGTCGGCGTGATGCCGTTGCGCTTCCTCACCGCCACCAGCGCCGCGATCTCGTCCTTGAACCCCCAGTCGAAGAAATGATCATAGAACTGCATGCAATTGATCGAGCAAGATAATTTGGTATCAGATATTCAGAGACCATGTCGACGTATCCATCGCAAGTTCACAAGTCATCATAAGATAAGAAGCTGGAAGAATATGTATGTACTCACGATGCAGGGATTGCCGGGGTGCGTGAGGATGTAGGCGTAGCCCTGCATGACCTTGTCGGAGGGGAAAGGCCACATGGCCTGCGTTGATCCAGTGTCATGGTTGTCAACGAAGGTGACGGCCTTGGCCGGCCACCATCCGACGACGCCCGGCGCCTTCCCCTGCGCGTCGACGAGCCGCCAGAGCTCGCCGTCGACGGCGGCGTTCAGGATCCCCTTGGTGGTGAAGTCGAACACCATGGCCGGCGACGCGGCGCCGCCCATCTTGTCCACCCAGTCCACCAGCGCCTGCCGGTGCGCGTCCTGGTCGTAGTCCGGCTTCCCGTCGCCGCCGGTGGGCATGCCGTTCCATATCTCGGCGACGGCGAGGCTCGGCGCCGTGCCGTCGACGTAGACCTTGGCGACCTCCGCCGAGTAGCCCCTGGCGAAGTCGAGCCGCCAGGCGTCGAAGCCGACGTCGGACTTTAGCCAGAGCAGCCACTCGGTGAGCTCGCGCTGGACGCGGTCGTCGAGGTGGTCGATGTCCGGGGCGGCGGGGAAGTCGGCGCCGGTGTCGAGGTTGCCGGTGCCGTCCGAGTACTGGGTGTCGTCGCGGCAGATCATGTGGGGCCCCCAGTCGAGGCGCCCGTCGGGGGTGCCGCCCTCGAAGATGCAGTAGATGCCGCGGGAGTCCTTGTAGTCGGCGCACCGGTGGTTGATGACGATGTCCGCCACCGCCTGGATGCCCTTGCCGTGGAACGCGGCGATCAGGGACTTGAGCTCCGCCGCCGTCCCGTACTTGGACGCGTCCAGGTCGTAGAGACGGCCAGGCATGTAGCCTGCACGACTCCAGTAAACTCTTATCAGTCGTTGGAACAGTTTGAAGGATGGCAAGAATTGGAAAGCTTCGCCAATCAGAGAGTAGCTGGCTGCGTGTTGTTCACTCCACGTAGACTTTCAGGATGCTTCGTTTCGTTTGCTGTAGCTATCTGATTGCCCCGTCCTTCACTCACTCGTGACTCCTAGACGTGTTCAGACAAGAATTGGGGGAGAAGAAGAAGCAAGGAGGATGCGCGTTGGGACGACGGACGGACCTTGGGTGGAGACGGAGTGCGACGGCGGCGGGAGCCAGACGTGCGTGACGCCGGCGGCGGCGATGTCGTCGACCTTCCCCATCAGGAGGTTGTACCACCCGCCGCTCTGCTTCCACGACTCCCAGTTGAACCCCTGCACCAGCTCAATAATTCTTTGGTTCAGATTGTGCACAGATCAACGAGGAACCTCGATCTTCACTAATGAGATGATCAGGGCATCAGCCAGGATCGTATGAATTGTTTTTTTGAACAAACGGCACAAGATCGTGCCAATTTCATTGATAAAGAAGAGGAAGGATCGTATGAGTTGGTAATTTACCTGGAACAGGACCTGACCGGACGTCAGGCCCAGCAGGAGGAGGAGGGTCGACAGGCAGCACAAGTGCCTGCTGCCCATTGCTGCCGCTCGCTCTGTATCTCGGTCTCTGCTCTGTTTGGCTGGTGATCAACAAGGAGCTGAGTGCAGTGAGGTTGCAGCAGGAACGCGATGGCTATTTATAGGCAGGAGGGGACGTAATAGCTGTAGCTATCAAGGGAGTTGCTTGGAGGCAACGGGTTTGTACCGAACTCCGTTACGAGCTACTGCGGCGGATGAAGCCTGAAGATGACGAATTGATAGGGGTCAAGTCAATGGGGATGGCCGGCACAAACTTCATGGACTAAAGTATCAAAAAAAAAACTTCATGGACTAAAGAAAGAGGATGTTGGAACTGAAACCAAGCAGAGCCTACACATGTTTTGTATGTGGGAAATAAGCTTGGATCACACTAGCCCTGATGGGCAGATACTACACATGTTCTATGAGATTGCCTGATACAATGGCGCACAGTACCCAATTTCGTTCATCACATTCGCCTAAAATTCATCAAATCCAGCACAAAATCTTGCTGAATATTTCCCTGCCAACCGAAATGGGCCTGCTTGTGTAATGATAATGTTTTTTTCTTTTTTTTAAAAAAAATGGGTGTAATGATAATGTTAAAATAGAACTGAATTGGCGCTAGTTACAGGGAAAATGTAACACTATAAGTTACGTTTTGTAGCTTACTAGCTCCGCTGCAGCTGTTGATGATCTCGTTACGACGCCTAGGCTTGGTTATATCGATTCAGCGTGCCTGCAAAAGCAAAAAGTGATAGACAACGAGAGACCATTGTCATTCACTCATTTGTCAATCCCCTAATCCAACAAGATTTATCATATCAAACCAACGAGTGCTAAAGTGCTAAAAGATGCTAAAAGTGCAGTGCTAAACTTTAGCACTATGAATCCAAACACACCCATAATCTAAGCACAAAATCAAATTCGTAGAGGCAAGGGATTGGGTTGAGGCTCTCGAGGCAGACGGTTGAGGCATTTGACCATGGAGGTTGAGAACCACTTGTCACAATATAAAGCAGGCGTTGCCAATCGAACGAAGCAACCTCAGCCAGCGGACTGCAACAGATTGGTCTAGAGGTTCTTTTATGGCGGCGTTGGATAGGAAGGCATGCATCCATCATCTTATCAATTCGTTTGAGAATTCGAGGAGAGCAAAACCTTTTATTTTCCTAGCACGGTGGCTGAAATGAGCTCTTGTCATCTTTCAACTCTTCAAGCAAAACCGCCTTCCTCAGAGAACGATCACTTTACTCAAAACCTTGCCTGGTTAGTTTTTTTAGGACAAACCTTGCCTGATTAGTTTTTTTTTAGAATTACCTTGCCTGATTAGTGGTCTGCATGGACCAGAGATTTTACTAGATTATCATTTGGACAAATCAGGCCCGGAGCCCAATCCGATCTGCCTGCATGGGCTCCGCCGCCTAGATGGGCCGGGCCTGTCAAGGCCCATATTTCCCTGCGCTGCCTTTGGCCGCGCACCCCGCCCATCCTCGATTCCTCGTTGTGTCCATTTTTTTTTGAAATGAACAGGAGGGGTTTGAGCCCCTACAGGTTATATATTAATAATGGCAAAAGAGAATGCAGAAAGAAAGAACAAAAGTTACATAAAATTAAAGAAAATTAAAGCCAACTGTCTCGCCATTGTTCTATAAGAGGAAAATACTTTGATTTTGCCCTGTGTAAGAACAGAACAAAATGGCCCTTGAAAACGATTCTGACTTGACCAATACTAGGCTGAATATTTCTGAAGATGAAGTCATTTCTCGAGGTCCAAATGCTCCAGCACATGAGAATGATGATTTCCATGAAAAAAAAAGTCACACCCAGCTGTTCCTTGAGACTCTCCGGACAACGAAAAGGGTCCATCGGAGTTTCAATGATTAGATGTAAAAATGCCCAACAGTCTCTAGCAAATTGACAGTCAAGAAATAGGTGCTGTAGAGTTTCCTCCGTCGCCGTCTGACAATGAACGCAATTGTAGGATGAAAGATCCATGTGCTTTCTTTTGAGCAGCCCTCTGGTGTTCAATTTGTCATTGAGGAGTAACCAGAAGAACACTTTGTGGTTTGGCTGGCATGCAGACTTCCATAACCACCCAAAGGAAGGATGAACATCTCTATGTCCAGTAAGCACCCTATAGGCTTTCGAGTAGTAAAAACCGGGTTGCTCCAAATATATGCCCACACATCTTGCCCAGCATCGTGCGATAGAGAGTTCAGCATTTCATATAATTCCAAAAATTGTGAAAAGGCCTGTTCTGAAAGTGGCACCTGAAACAAATGATGCAATTGAGGAAGCCCATTGGCTTTGGCAACAGAGATTGTTTTATTTGTGGTGAAAGAGAACAGCTCTTGGAAAGAAATTCTAGGTATCTTGCCCAGCCAGAGATCATCCCAAAGCAAACAGGTTCGTCCATCAGACACAGAAACTGACGCCATTCCTTTGAAAGTGTCAAGCAAATTTAGGACATCTCTCCACCAGAACGACCCTTTTTTACATGACTAGGAACTTTACCATTTGAATAGTATTTTTCTCATATCAGTTTGACCCAAGGAATTTCCTCTCTATTCATGAACTTGTGCCAGTTCTTGAGCAGCAAAGCCTTGTTCTGTCTCTTCAGATCCAGTACTCCCAAACTTCCTTCTGATTTAGGTAGAGTAACTAGCTTCCAAGCAGCTTTTGGGGGCTTTCTTTCATTTATGTCATTTCCCCTCCAGAGACAGTTTTTCCTAAACTTGTCAATCTGCTTGACAACTATTTTCTGTAGGGAGAATGTACACATGAAGAACATTGGAAAAGATGTGAATATTGAGTTAACAATCTCCATACGCATTTCGAACTATTTAGTTTTCCAACTAGTCTCCCAGCCTGTGAGAGAAATTGTGAGGTACTAACAAGCCTTCTCTCACATCTCGAAACAAGTGGCCAAAATTCCTCTACCTTGGGTCTTGACAAGTTTAGTGGCAGGCCTAGATATGTAAATGGAAGAGAGCCCTTAGAACAGCCAAGAGATGTAGCTAGGAGATGCAGCCTATCCTCAGGCTTGTTGCCTTGTTGATCGGGACCATCATGGATTTTGAGAAATTTACCTTTAGACCTGTGATTAAAGCAAAGGTGTCAAGAATACCTTTCAAAACCAAGAGCTGTTCCAAGTCACTTTCCATAATGATCAATGTGTCATCTGCATATTGCAAGATTGGGAAGTCTTGAGAGTATGTCAATGGTATTGGCAAATTTATAAGTCTTGCAATTCTTGCTGAGTTCACCATTGATTGAAGTAAATCTGCAGTTAGAACAAACAGCAAAGGGGACAAAGGGTCTCCCTGCCTAACCCCCCTCTTACAGTGAAAAGTTTTGCCAGGGATTCCATTCAAAAGGATAGAAGAAGTGCCTGAACTAAAAATGCTTTCCATCCAAAGCAGCCATTTTTGTCCAAAACCTTTTGCCTTAAATGATGTTCAACATAGCCTGATGTTCAACCTTATCAAATGTCTTTTCAAAGTCAAGTTTCAAGATAACCATTTCCTTGCTGGACTTATGACAAATATGCAGATATCCAAAGCTCCAGGCCAGACAATCTTGGATTGTTCTAGATTTAATAAAACCATATTGATTGTCATGAATCAAAAGTGTCACCACCTTTTGCAACCTATTTGCAAGCAATTTTGTGATTATTTTAACAGAGATGTTGAGCAATGAAATTGGTCTGTAATCTGAAACACTGGCAGCACCATCCTTTTTGGGGATTAATGTGATGAAAGATCCATTGATACTCCTCAAGCAAATATTTCTTTTTTAGAATTCCTCACAGAGGCTGTAAAAGTCTTAAGCAATAATAGGCCAACATTTCTTAATGAAATCTGTGTCGAACCCATCTGGGTCAGGGGACTTATCAGATGGCAATTGCTTGACCACCATATCAATTTCCTCATGGCTAAAAGGCTCTTAATGACAGTTCAAGTCCACAGCATTATGAAGTAGTGTTTCAAGGTCTAGAGTTACTGCACCCCCCTGAAACTCATTGGTTCCTAGCCTATTCTTGTATGCTTCCCAAAGCATATTGGCTTTGTCTTGATGATCAGTGATAGATTCCACAGATCTCACCTCCATTTGCTCCTCTTCGACGGAGAAGCAAGCAAGCAATCCACAGATCTCACCTGCTCCACCCACCGTCCCGTCCTTGGGCTCGTGGTTGCGGAGATGAGGAGGTCCACGGCTCTCATGGCGGCGGCGGCGCGGCGCTGCTGCTGATGGTGGCGTCGGCAAGACCCGCCGGATGTTCAGGAAGTGGATGATCGAGTACAGCAAGACCTACAACTCCATCGGCGAGGAGGAGCACCGGTACGCGGTGTTCAAGGAAAGCCGCCACCACATCAACCAGCACAACGCCAACGCCAATGCCGGGGTCTATTCATACCGCCTCGGCCTCAACGTCTTCGCCGACCTCACCGACGAGGAGCTCCGCACGAATGGTCTCACATACTGAAGTTCTTGCGGGAGCTGCTAGGTGTAAAAATCAGCTGCACCGAACCCCCTTTGCTCGCGATTTTAGGTCCAAACTAATCTGTAAAGCCCGATAAAGTTGTGTACACTTTTGAAGGTGGCATATAGAGCTACAATTAGTATGTGCGCTTTTGCCTCAAAGGCTGAGTGGTTTGCAAGATAATTCTCGATGAATTTGGTTAAAAAAACAAACACGCACACACACACGGTTTCAGACTCAGACTTGGTTTCAATAGAAATTCAAACATCTTAATAAGTTCAAATTTAGTCAGCATTTTTTCTGGAACTTCATATGCTCCGGTTTATTCACGATGGCATGTTCTGATACTGTTAAATAAGTTTTTTCTGTAATTTTTTATAAAAAAATATTTAATCAAAGCTTATACACGGTTAGGATATCATATTTCTAGAAGGGGGTTTCAACTTAAAAGAAGAATTTCAACACAACTAGTCAAACTGAATCCTGGTCGCAAAGGGGCTCACAGTGCAGTGGCAAAGGCCAACGGCTGGGGAGCTCCCACCCAGGGTTCAATCCCTAGGTGCTGCACAATTTGTGTAAAATAAAAAGAATCCCCTCGCCAATCCCGTGTACCAAAACACGTCTCTTCGTAATCATTGCGCCACTGTAGCATTTCGTTTGTTTATACGAAAAATTATCCAAAAATTGATTAATTAGGCTCAAAATATTCATCTCGCAGAGTATAACAAAACTGTGTAATTAATTTTTGATTTTATCTATATTTAGTACTCCATGTATGTTATGATATTTTGATGTGATGGAGAATTTTCTTTTTGCATAATGAATTTGGGAGTTGCTTTTTGAAACGAAACAAGGCCTTTGATACAAAAATTGATAGTATATGATCAGCAAACATCATCGCATCATCACATTGATCAGCAAACATCATCGCATCGTCACATTCCTTGCAGAACGCCTGTAACTGTGGCACTATTTATTAAAATACTAGTAAGATCACCAACGCACCTTTCTTTCTGTCTTTGAGCTGAACACCCTTAACTAGTGCTAAGCAGGGTAGGACGAATACACATCTGGATCCCGCATATACCATTGCTGTTGGAGTTAACTTCTCGCCTGAGCCTCGTGAACCCATTCTCTCCCCAATCGTCACCCCAAGAGTTCTTAAGGATCCAATAGTTTTCTATGGAATAGCTGGTTGCACGTGCGCACACACGTGTGTAATAGAGTTTTAGCTATTCTCAAATTTAGAGGCATATTATTTTTCGAGTTAGTTGGTCTTTATTTATATAGAGAAAAACTCTTCAATCTTTTATCTATTACCAATACGGGATAATTGTGTGCACGTGAGGAGTTAGGGGCCCACCTGGCCAGAGGTGGGTACGCGCGGGACGTTGGATGAAAAAAGTTTTGCGGAGAATGAACTAAAAGTGCCTGGAACATCAAGTTTTTCCCACCTTTCCCACGTCCCCACCCCAAAATAATCTGACAGGTGGGGCCTCTGTGAGAGGGTGGGGGTGGGTTTTTTTGGTGGAAATCGTTTTTAATTCTCTAGGGTCCTTTTAGTATAGATAGATAGATTCGGTGGTGGCGTAACCCACCGCCGTCATCGCGTGTCCGAGATCAGTCACGCACGGTCCACTGAAGATACCTCAAAGGTAGCGCTTGAAAAAGTAGGGTTTATGGTTTACAAACTCTTGTATTGCTATTGAATTTTGTAGCAAGAAAGTAATTTGAATGAAATAATGAGCTATTGCATTAATTTGTAGTACATGAGTTAATATTTTTCTTTCCTGGAATTTAGTACATGTAGCTCGTCTTTCTGTTGTCTTTTTCCTTTCTCTTGTAATCTATCTTAAGTTTGTTTGTTTCTTTTGTTTCAAAGCTTGTACTTTGGTCTTGCTTCTTAAATCATGTAATATTATATGTTTTATGCACTAAAGTTGAGGCAACCCGTCAATGGTTGCCATAATTTCTTCAAACGTCGTATAGTGTAATAATTAGAATTTTGAATTGTATACAGTTACACTATAAGACTATCTCCAACAACGAAGACCCAACCAGCTACCTATTCCAAGGTTTGGGTCACGCACAGTGAAGAAGTCAGATACCCAATTTTTCCCTTCTCCAACAAGCGACGCAAACATAGGACCCATCCTCCCATCCCCTTCCTCCCGGCCGCTCTCTTTCTTGCACCTCGCGCACCGCAACGTCGCCCAGCCAGCCGTTGACAAATCTCGCAGCTAGAACTGCTGCCCCGGCCGCCACAGGCTCGCCTCACCGCTGGCCACTGTTGGCACTCATTACGGCCTACAGATAAATCCGCAAGCGGATGGATACCGATGTAGCTTTCACCCGGGAGTATTCCAAGGTATCGATTTCCACGAGGAACGGGAAGTGAACTAATTCTAAACTAAGTTGAGAAGTGGACTGATTCTAAACTAAGTTGTCCTAGGTAGATGGAACAGAGTGAATGGTATGGATGAGGTGGATGACAACAACAAAGAGAGAAAAAGAGTGATAGGAGAGTAGAGAGGGTACGAGTCTGATAGAGGTACTCTGCTAATTGATCGAGCAGATCAGAGGATATAAATAGATACTTGCTTCGGGACAGGGGAACCGGTGACACACAAAGGGATGAGAAGGGGTGCCACTATTTTCCAACTGGAGAATCATACGGACCGGAACTAACGTGATGGGCTACGAAGACCGTAAGGGCTGTCACCACCTCACGGCTACCACCTCCATTGCGACGGGAATAAACTAAGTTAGTCTCAAGTATAGGCACCACGCCTACACTAGTCAACTAATACTTATCTCCTATAGAAAGATAAGCACCAAAGCTAAGCAACCAGTATACAGTTATACGAATCAACTAAGCATTGAACGAAGAACCAGCAAGCATATAAAAGTAAGAACTGAATGCTCAATTAATCAAATAGAGATACAAGAGTTACCAGACGCGACCCGGATGTTACTCGAAGTGAAGTCGCATCCGTAGAGGTACAGCGGGAAGAGGGGCCGACACTCCAGCTCCTCTCCGGGACGCTCACCTCTCCTCTCTCCCTATCTCTACTGATACAAGTGGAGAACTAACAGTGCTTCGCCTGCAATCTACTCTTGTGTTGTCTGTCTTGCAGGTGACCAGGGGTCTCAATTTATAGTGGCCCGGGTCGGTGGAGGAGTGGAGCAGCGGCCAAGCAATTGGAGGTCGGTGCCTGGCCGTTCGGGCCAAGATCCCGGTTCGGCCGAACTCCCCAGTTCGGCCGAACCACTCATTTCCACCGCCTCGGCCTCCAATGCTTAGGATTGCACCCCAGAGGTGGTTGTAGGTCAGTTTTGGTTCGGCCGAATCCTGGAAGTTCGGCCGAACGGGTCCGGGTGCCCGTTTGCCCTTGGATCCACCGCCTTTGTGCTGGGTTTGATCCTGATGGTCCACTCATGCCCGGGGTCTTGGTGTTTTGTACGTTTTCATGTCGTGTCATACTCCGGGTATGAGGGTGGAGTTCGGTCGATCCATGGGACTCGAACTGGGGTGTTCGCGGATTGAGAGTAGGAGACAGG
>OAMR01000039.1:1879706-1892460 GCA_900205405.1 Echinochloa crus-galli
TGGCGGGCGCAGCCGCAGGCACGAGAGCGGGAGCTGGAGTGCGCCGGCTCCGGCTCGTCGGCAACACGAGCACCACCGCGGAGTCGTCGCCGTCGTCCGGGCGCGACACCGCCTCCACCTTCCTCTGCTTTTGCGGCCTCAGCGGCGCGACGGCGGAGGGCCAAGACTCGAGGCCCATGAGGCGCGCGACGACGCCCGGGGCGGCCCCATCGGCCGCGCCGCTGCCCGGGTGCGGCGCTGGGGGCAGCGGCGTGGGCGCGGGCGGCTGGCGCGGGAGCCTACGCAGGAAGGAGCAGATGGCAGGATGTGGCGCGGGGAGAAGAGCACGCGCTTTCGCGCGAGGCGGCGGTGCTAGTCAAGGAGGTGGAAGAGGTTGCCGCCCGCGCAGCCGCCGCCGGGGAACGGCGACGGCCGCTCCTCCACTATGGCGAGGCGCCGAGGTTGCTGCTCACCGCTCCTCCTCAACCCCGCTGCCAACTCGGCCCGTGCCACGCCATGCCTCTCCGTCCGGTAGGAGTGGGCACAAAACCCGATACCCGAAGCTCGAACCCGAAAAACCCGAGCCCGAACCCGAAAAACCCAAAATCTAGAAAACCCGAAGTTAGTTCAGGTTTGAAATCCCGTAACCCGAATTAAATTAGGATAATTCGGATTTGAGTCCACGGTACCCGAATAACCCGAACTACCCGAAATATGCTAAAAATTCTATATATTGCAACTCATAAGACAATTCAAAGGGTCATATAGTATATATATTTTTCCTCTTATTTCAAAACACTATTGCTCTATATTAATATGATCTTTTACTATGGTTAATAGATATATCAGTGTGTCATTTTTAGGTTTAAATGATGTTAGGTCTCTCAAATGCTACTAAATTTTTGTTTCCCTTTGTTATAACGAGGTAGTTCGGGTAACCCGAACCCGAACCCGAAATTATCAAAAACCTGAAAAACCCGACCCGAACTTTTACGAACAAATTTCGGGTTTCAATTTTCAAAACCCGAATTTTTTAAAACCCGAAAAACCCAACCCGAATTTTCCCGGTAACCCGAACGCCCACCCCTACCGTCCGGGACGGAGCCCGCCGCCGCCGCGCCATCATTCGCCATCGCCGCCGCGCCCGCAGCTCCCCGCCTCCACCGGTGAGTGGCCATGGCGGGAGCGAGGATGAGGAGGCGAGACGGATGGGTAGAGGAGAGAGAGACCTATTGTTGGGTCGCGGGGAGGATGGTACTCATTTTGGGTCTCCGGGTTGGGTCGTCTGCTGGAGACAATTTTAGTTACCTAAAAGCACTGTGCATGACCCAAAATAGGTTTGGGTTGCCGGATGGGTTCTCTCTTGGAGATAGTCTATACATAATTATTTTTACACCTGTATAGAGTGCTTTGGTGAGCTTACGTTCTAAATATATTTAAATGCTTCCATTTGTAATCATTTAAACATAAGTTTATGATTTATTTGCTCCACTCAATTTTTAATCCTAGTTCCGCCCCTGGCTTGAAGTGGTCCCCCCTGGCATCCACGGTGACCACCACCGGCTGAGCAGCCACGACTTCTCTAAGTCTGAGCTCCGAGTTTGGAGACACCTAAATCCGACCATTCAGCGTGACAAGGGGGCCGGTGGCCTTCTGGCACCGACCATGCCGTCCCTTGTAGGGGTAGGCATACTTGGTAGCCAGTTCAGCTATGATCACGATGTAGTTGAACGCATAGTTCACCGTGCCATTGAAGCAGCCACAGCGCCGGGGCTTCGGGATTTCACGCGCAGACACGGCCACGGTACCAGGCGTGAACCCACGCCCTGGTTCTTGTCGCCGTCAAGGACAGGGGTGGTGAAGGCGCAATTCTAGACCTCGTGGACCTCGTCGTCCGTCACGTCACTGAACACATTTAGCGCGTTTGGTTTGCCAGTCCGGCTGGTCCGGAGTCATCCAAACCCAGTGGCGGATCCAGGAGGAGTGTCGGGGGGCTGCACCCTAGCTGGAAACTCCATTGGGACAATGAGGAGCTAAGGGTGGAGAAGATGAAAGGAGAATCAGAAAGAGAGACAGTGAAGGTGGAGAATGAGAAAGAAGATGCATCCCCCCCTCCTCCTCTGAGCTAGGGATGAAAGCAGTCGGGAAAATGGCTCAACCACTTTTGTTACTATATTGCCTACTCGAAAACGGAAAAACCGGTCGGGAAAGCGAAATCGGAATTACGGAATATCAGAAACGGTATATTTCGATCGGGAAATTGGGAACACCGATGCACACAACATTCAGCTCAGGTGCCATATGTACAATCAATATAGTTGATAGGCCAATTATACTAGATAGTACAATTCGTAATTTTCTAGTACATTGTTGTTTGTTGTGCGTTCCACGCGGCTGCCAAGTGCCTAAGCACAAGCAGACACGTAGAGGCGTAGGGCAGGCCAGTTACAGTTCCGTACCTAGGCCTGGGCCTCCCGTTCTCCTTGTGCAGCATGTGGGCTGCTGGGCTCAATGAAGAAAGAGTATATAAAGAAGAAAATAGGAATATCCCTAAAAAAAGAAAATAGGAATAAAACGGGAGAAAAACAGGAATTCTCGGCTGGAAAACGGGATCCGACGAAACGGTCGGGAAAGCAGCAAAATCGATTCCGCTGCCGTGACCGCGTCTCCCTTCCTGTTTTCTGATCGATGTCGGATTCTCCCGGTAAAAACGGGAAACGGTCAGAAAAACTCGGAAACGGAGCCGGTCGGGGTGGAATTTTTCCGTCCCGTTTTCACCCTTACTCTGAGCTGCTAGCTGCGTCCGCCCCTGTCCGAACCTAAGTCTGAATCTAATCTTGATGTTTGGTTAGCATCGTGGCACGAACTGGTCCGGCGCGAGACCATTCATCTGATAGTGTAAATTCACAAGCGACTCATCCGCGCAGAACCAGCCGGACGAGATCGTCCGAGGAGCATCCGATCCTAGAAGGGACCATTCCACAACGAACAAGCTGGTTCTGGATGAAGTCACTCCGCAAACCAAACAGGCTGATTGATGCCGAGCACGTCCGATGATCCGCGTCGGAGGTGTGCCATCGCGCCTTGAGGGCGTTCTCCTTGAAGATGACGAATCGCCGAGCCCTGTCGCCGTCCACGTCCTCGCGAACCTCCGGATGGGCGTTCTCCTCCATGTCAAGCAAGCCTCCGGATGCCGTAAAATCAAGTGCCCGTGCAGGGGAAAACAAGCCGGCGGCTGTGGAATCCAAGCTGACGCAAGCGCATATATTTCCTGCGCCACGCGGTAAATCTCGTGCAGCGCGAAACGCCTCGTCTCGCCTCGCGCCGGAGCCCGCACGAATGCTCTGCTCTCCTCGGCTCGGCTAACCTAATCAGCTAGCGTCAGCCCGTGCGCGCGCGCAGCCGTGCCGGACCCGGGTGCCACACTGTACGTGCCGTGGCGTCCGCGCACCATGCCGCTGGTTAGGCATGCATGAGTGCCCGTGCCGGGAAAACAACAGCCTCGTTTTCTCCAGGAGGCACGCCGGCGACCGTGGAATCCAAGCTGACGCAAGCGCATATCGGCATACTGTATATATCTGAGCTACGCGGCCTCGTGCAGCGCGAACGCCTCGTGCCGGACCCCGCCGCCGCACGAATGCTCTCCGGCCGGCCTTCTCCTCAGCTAATCAATCAGCTAGCATCCATGCATGCCGTGCCGCCGTGCCGGGCGCGCGCGCGCGTCACACGTACTGTGCCGTGGCGTGCGCACCATGCCGTTGGGTCGGCGGAGACCACGTACAGGCCGGGACACGGCCACGTCTGGCGCGCGCCGCGAGCCTTCGCGTCGCGTCGGCCTCGATCGCCGGCCGCCCGCGCGCTCCCGGCAGTGAGGGTTTGGTTGGTTGGTTGGTGCGGCGTGGTGTGCTGTCGCCGGCCGGCGTGCTCTCGTGAGTGGGGAAGGCGCGCAACATCAGACGGATCCGGCCGGCCGGCGGCCAGCACGTGGATTGCACTTAAACCCAGGTGCCATGCATCTATATCTTCCCCGCGGCTGCTGGGCTCACGATATAAAAGGAAAAGAAAAGAGAGGCCACGGCTGATGGATCGGATCGATACGTCGTCGTGATCCTCGTCCATGCCTATGAAAAAGATATATAAACACTTGATGCTTTTGATAATATATGGCTGATGTCCCATAGCTTGTCTGCTTGCTCCATGTGCATCCGCCAATCCGTGTCCCGGACACGTCCATGGTCCATGACGCCCTGAAACCACATAGTACGGGATATAGAAGGGTAACAACCTGTCACCCGTGTGCCCACACCGACACGTAAGCGTTTCACACTACAAATCTAGGCGTCATCATCAGTATCATCTCGTTCACCTCTCAGTATAGCCGACGACAGCGGAGAGAAAGGGAGGGAGAAAGAGAAGGAGCGATCGATGGGCAGCGTCGGCGGCGGCTCGCCGGAGCAGCAGCAGGCCGCCGGCGCCGGCGGTGATCCTCCGGCGGTGTGCGTGACGGGCTCCACCGGCTACGTCGGCTCCTGGCTCGTCCGCACGCTGCTCCGGCGAGGCTACCGCGTCCACGCCACCGCCAGGGACACAGGTAACGCTCGCTTGCGGTTGATTGCTATCTATATATGGCCATGGTCGTAGCGGTGTTGAGCACTTGAACACTGACCATGGCGGTGTGTCTAATTTGCATCAGGCAAGGCGTGGCAGGTGTTCACCGGCGTGGAAGGGGGTGACCGGCTGAGGGTGTTCCGGGCGGACATGGGCGAAGACGGGAGCTTCGACGCCGCCGTCACGGGATGCGTGGCGCTCTTCCATGTCGCGGCCTCCATGGAGCTCCACGTAGCACCCGGCCACGACAACGTTGGTGAGTAGTGATTGTGATGTAATAAAGTTGTTGACAGCTAGCTGGCAGCTCCTTCCGTGCGTGCAGTGATTCATACTCGTAGCAACAGCCTCACATATATGTAAGGAAAAAATATCTACGAAATTAATACACGCAAGGGAGCACCACCTGATATACAGTTTTATACTGCAGTAATCTTATATCGCTAAACATCCTTACAATCTATCTCAATAAACCATATAAACCATTAAATCAATCAAGATAAACTATGTCTGCTACGAGAACTAGTTGTTTACACATTTTTATGCACGTCCATATGATAATTTTTTATATTTTAGAGAGTTATAGACGATAGGTGTTGTGTAGGAACACATTTCAAAAAAAAATGTGTTGCGCAGGAATAGAATGGAGAGAAGGTGGTAACATGAGCGATGGGATAAGCTAGAAGCTCGAGAAAAAGAAATGGGTTAGGGCATCCGGAGCGTGGGTGAGGGGGCCTGGGCCCTATGCTACATGAACCCCTCTAGGCCAGTCTCAATGAGGTGTTTCGCTACACCGTTTTCCATACGCCACATCATATATAGCGAGATGAAACAATGAATGAAACAAACCTTCACAATCGAGCATTTCATTCACACGGTTTCCAAAACAAAATAAAGCAATTAATTGCATTAGGTTGTTATCACCATGGTGAAACGAAATCCCCCATGGTGAAACGAAATCCCCCTCAATGGCCATTTCACCGCGTTATCGAGGCCTAGGTAACAACGCTGGGTCGTTTCACCATGGTGAAACGATTTCCTTCTCTCTCCTCCCCATTTCATGTAAAAGTTCTCTTTTGGCTGATGTGTCACCTCATTAAATGTGCATGACACACCTGTGAAATGACCATTGAGACTGGCCTTAGTGCATATCAAAATTTATCATGCACCTCTTAATTAGCACCTCATACTATATTTATATTGACGCTCGTGACAGCACGGGTTATTCTCGTTGTTTAGGAGAAGACATTGTAGGGTGGCAAAAGGATGGCGCAGTTGTACCGGGGTGGTAAAGGCCTTCAATTTTATACTAGAAATTATAAGGATTGGGCCGGATTAGGACCGAGCCAAAATAATACTAGTTTTTAAGCTAAATTTTGTTAGGACCAAGTTAGATTGTGAAGGAACCAACGGACCATGATCCGTTACCACCCCTATACGCCTCGCCAACCTCATTATATGTTGACTATCTGCGCCAAACTATCCTTTTAGTTTGTGGACTCCATTTATTTGATAGCGTAAAAAGGCCTTTTGGTATTTCCTACCACTAATCGGACTTCACTTCATCTTTCCATGTATCTTCCAATCCAAAATTAGAAGAGGTAATATCACGAAAGGTTCGTTGTTGCCAGGTCTAATAAAAAAAGAAAAAGTCACATCGTGTCAGTTTTCTATTACAGGTCTGTTTCATGAACGATTAAAAGGATCTTAAAAAATCGAAAACGTTTTTTACCAAAAAACCCACCCCAGTCCCCTCACAGAGGACCCACCTGTCGAATTTTTTAGGAGAGAGAAGACCAAAGTTGTAAGAAAGCAGGAAAAAACTTGATGTTCCAGGCACTTTTAGTTCATTCTCCGCAAAACTTTTTTCACCCAGCCGCCCGCGCGTACCCACCATCTACCAGGTGGGCCGCTACCTCCCCACGTGCACACAATTATCCCGTATTGCTAATAGACAATAGATTGAAGAATTTTTCTCCATATAAATAAAGACCAACTAACTCAAAAAATGATGTGCCTCTACATTTGAGAATACCTAAAGCTCTCTATACATGAGAGAGCGAATAAGTATTTTTAAAAACGCTTGATCCACTCAAGTGATATTGTTTTAGTACATACGTTTCATCAATATAAACGTGCGTGCCGCACGTGTGTTCATGCTAAATGTATTGAGAATACCTAAAGTTCTGTATACACACGTGCGTGCGCACGTGCAACCAGCTAGTGAACGATTAGAACACAAATACATTCACGCTAAAAATATATATAAATAGAACATCAATCAATGCAATTAGTGTAATCAATTTGGTCTTGCACACTCTTTTTTAGTGTTAAAAAAGTCATTACATTCGTCAAGAGGGTCAAGAAATTCCCACGTTAATCTAAAAAAGAGAAGAATATGCACCATCAGATTTTATGAAGATCTAATGGTGTCGGTGCTGAGATTGGCCGACCAACCTCAACGCCTAACAGAATGCGCTGTGTCCCGTCCCTCACCGGTTGATGCAAGAGCTAGCACAATGACTCAAGGGATTTATCCTGGTTCCGGCCACGGGGCCGTACATCCAGCAAGGCGTGCTCTTGGGCACTATACTATCTTGCACCGGGGTGCTTGCAGTGGGGGCCTACAAGCTCGGCGGGAGAGGAGGCGAGGCCTCCAAGTCCCCGTGTGAGTGGGTGATTGAGGCAGAATGCCAATGTCGCGATGGGTGTGTGTGTTCTGTCGTGAATCGTCCGTCGTCCTGTCGCCATGGCCCCCTTTGGGCCGGCGCCTTCTTCCTCCTTTTATAGTCCAAGAAGGGAGGGTGGCGTAATCATTTTAGTTATCTATACAATATCTCAGTACATGCTACAGGGGTGTGTATGGCACCGGGCGTGCCGTTGTCCTTGGTTCTGAACGGTGATTATGGCGGACTCCGGCTTCTTCGGGCGTCGAGGCCGTCCTCGGTCTTGTCCTGGAGCGGCTTCGAGGGGTAGCAGGTCCTCCAGCTGGGCTTTGGTCGTCGCCCGTACACCGGATCGAGGGCCTCCCATGCTCGCCTGGTCAGGGGAGGACGGGAGTTGGCGGCACAGTGACGGAATGATGACCTCTGCAGGTCACAGTGCACGGCGTGCTCGCCCCGTCGGGGGAATGGCAGAGAGTTGGTGGAAGTGACCCGGCATACGTCGTTGCAGGGCCGCGCTGGGATGGAGTCAGCGCTTCCCTATTGGCTCGTACTCCCGCTCGAGGGCCTCCCCTGCCCGTTCGAGGGCTGGGCCGTACGGGGGAGGACGAGAGCAGGCGGAACAGTGGCGGCGAATGACAGTGGTACGCTCGCACAGGGCTCGACGCCTGTTGGGCGACTGGGACGGGCGGTCCTGTGGCTAGAGTCAGCGGGAATGACAGGGCTTTGGCGGACCTGACCGGGGTTCGTCCATGGTCGCCGTCCGTACGACGTTCCATGACGCCCACCTGCCCGCTCGAGGGCTTCGTGGTGGGAGAAAGACGGGAGCAGTTGGCACAGTGCGGTGGAGTGACCCGTGCCTGCCCGCATAGTGGCGATGCGTCAGCACGGGACGGGGGCAGGTGGTACAGTGGACCTGACCGTGTCAGGGCGAGCGGCACCGGGCCGCGTTGCCCAGGTTTTGTTTGGGCCGTTGTTTACCCTAACCTCTTTGGTTTGGCGTTTTTTGAGGGTGTTTACCCCGATGGTTAGGGGACCCCCTCGGGATGTCCCCGACAGTAGCCCCCGAGCGTCTGCCTGGCCAGAGGTCGGTCGGGCTGACGCTGACGGTTCGCGGGGTCGGTCCCGGGCCATCTGCGGGGATTAGTCCCTTTTTTGGCTTCGTATGTTCTTCCGTGGGGGGGCGCGAGCGCACCCGCGGGTGTAGCCCCCGAGCCTTAGCAGGAGTGTTCACACTCGTGCAAAGGCTTTTGATCCTTGCGGGTTGGATTCTAGATTCCGAGGTGGCGTCGCACCCAGGCTCGAGCTTCGCGCTTCGAGGGGCGTCGTGTCGCTTGTGCGGGGAGCCCCCGAGCCCTTTGGCCTAGAAGGGTCGATCAGGTCATGCTTCCCGTCTTTACGCGACCCTCGCGTCCCTTTCGAAGGGATGAGGGGTGAGATGCCCTGCGCCACCCTCGACCGGGTTCGCGGACGCGGCTGTCTCGTTTGAGCTTTTAACGGGTGGTTCGAGTGGGCGTCCGTGCCCCGTTCGTTGGGGGTTGGCTCGTTGTCCGGAGACACGTCCATCAGCGAGCACTCGCAAAGGTTTGTTAGGCAGGGCTTGGTCCCGTTCGACCGGGGCCAAGGGCGCGAATGCTCTCCCTCGGTGGGATCCCTCTACTAACTGCCTTTGTCTGGCCTCGAACACAACAGTGGCGTCCCCAGACTTCGCGTCCGGGGTAAAGTCATGATGAGCACGCCCGAATCGTCCCTGACTCTGTTGATCTGGAGCGCCTGTCGAACCCGTTCGTGGGCCAGGCTTCGAACTCCTGATCAGTAAGGCCACTGAGGGGGCGCGCGTGCCCCTCCATTCGAGGGTCGGGGCAGCCGCCCTTCCCTCACTCGTATTTGGCTTGGCTGGGGCGTCCGTTAGGAACCGTTCGAGGGTCGGACTTCGAACCCTGGCCTTCGCGGAACGCCTTGAGGCGATTTGGCTTACCTTGGAAGCTGTTGTCGTTTGCCGGCTCTCTTGACCGGGGACGGTCGTCCGCATTTCGCGTAAGTCGTGGTTAACGTGGCGGTACATCGGCCCGTCGACCGGAATCGGCCCTTTGTATCTCTGAACGGCCTTTCCGTGGGTTAGCACAACCTGTTTGCGATACCACGCCTTTTCCTGCGATCTTGGAGCGACTTTCGGAGAGGAGTTCGCTTTTTCACGAGTAACTTGAGTGTTGGGGGGTGGGGGATGCCATAGCCTTTCGAGGGCGTAGGCGGTCCCGCGGCCCGGCCACCTTTCCACCGTAGTAGACTCGCGCCTCGCTTTTATCCTCCTTGATCTTCGAATGAAAAAGGGATCGATAATGCGTTCTGGGTCCCGGTCAAAGGGAGGTCGGGTCCTTTGCGATTTTCGGGGCGCGCTAGGGAGCCTGATCGTCGCGGCTTGGGGGACGCCAAAGCCGTCTTCGTGAGTTCCTGCAGAGATTTTGGGCACTTGGTCCTGACATTTTCGTGATTTGTTGTGCGGCAGATAAAAACGTATCTATTTAATCTAATCGACGCGTTTTGGTTTCGGCGTGCCGCGCCTCTTTTCTTGGCTCCAGATTGATTTCGGCAAAGGAACACGGGCAACTTTGACGTTGAGTGGCGAGGGGGATGCCGTAGCCTTCGAGGGCGTTATGCGGTCCCGCGACCCAGCCGGCTCTCAGCCGCAGTAGGCTCGTGCCTCGCTTTAATCTTTCCGGGCGGTCGAAAAAAGGCTCGGCGACACATTTTTGAAAAAGCCGTTTGCATTTGTTCCATTTTGCTCTTTTCGGCTCAGAGAGATTTTAGCCGGGTATTTCGAATCTACGAACAACTAAAGCGTGGAGTGGAGAGGGAGATGCCGTATCCCTTCGAGGGCGTAGGCGGTCTCGCGGCTCAGCCGGCTCTGGCTTTAGTTAGCTCGCGCCCCGCATTTTTCTTTCCAAGCGCTCCAAGATTTAGCACAATTTTTGAAAAAGAACGGGACGATCAGGGGGTAAACCCCTTGTAGCCCCCGAGGGGGACTTGGCTCTATCGAGACCAGGTCGAGGATAGGACCAAGCCCTCCTCGTTCATGCTGTTAGTAACAATGTTTCCATATTTTTCGCAAACTTTTCATCGTTGTTGACTAAGAACATGAAGTATTTACGAGAAATGCTGAGAATTTAAGGGTAGAAGCGACGTAGCTGTTGGATGTTCCGGGCATTGGGAAGGCATTGAGGAAGACCTCGCCCTTCTCGTTCACCAGCTTGTGGGTGCCGGGCTTGAGGACCTTGGCGATGATGAATAGCCCTTCCCATGATGGAGTCAGCTTGTGGCATTCCCGATTGTCTTGGCGCAACCTTAACACCAGGTCCCCTTGGTCTTGCCGTCGAAAATCGCCTCGACAGCTTCCTCTCCAGAGGCGAAGTTGGTGGCATGGTGTGGGAAATTTTCTCCCAATAAATATAGAGCAAACCCCTCCTGAAAAGAATACGACTCTCAAGCAACAGCCGCACTGCCTACGCCCTCACCTCATCGTACTCGCGGACCTAGCAGTCCGGCGCGCGACGTTTCAGTGCAGCGCTTGGAGAAGCGGCGATGAAGTCCCTCAGCGGTTCGCCGGCCGTCTGCCGACACCCGCGTAGGTCCCAGGAGTTCCCGGGGCGCACGTACGTGCCCTGGAAGTTGCCCACGAACATCCTGACCAGGTCGTCCCAGTCGTGGATCTGGTTCGTTGGCAGGTGCTCGAGCCACGTCCGCGCGGAGTCCGCGAGGTGGAGCGAAAGGTTGCGGATGATGACGGCCTCGTCCACGGCCCCGCCTAGCTCGCAGGCCAGGCGGTAATCGTTGAGCCATGTTTTGGGGTTCGTCTCACCCGCATACTTGGCCTGTCGCCATGGCCCCCTTTGGGCCGGCGCCTTCTTCCTCCTTTTATAGTCCACTACCGCGAATAGAGGGGTGACCTCGAGCGGGATGGAGTGGTCCATCCGCTCGAGGAGGTGTGTGGACCTTCGAGCGAGGCGGACGCGGGGTCGCGCCCGCTCGAGGGGGTCGAAGACCCTCGAGCGAGGCGGAGATGCGGCCATGAGACTTTTATCCTCCTCACTGTCATAGCGACCCCCGCGTCGGGGGTGCCAGGGGCGAGGAGGCGTCACGCCCTGCCTCTTTCTGTTGAGGACGTTACGCGCGTCGCCGTCGTCGAGGGTGCCTCGCGTGTCGACGAGTCGGTCCTTTGCGGGCCTCCTCGCCTCGTGGTGTCGACCACGAGCGCTCTGCCGTCACTTGTCGGGCGGTGAGGAGTCCGCGCTCCCCTGGGCGGGGTGTGAACAGACTGCTCCCTGTCCTGCCTGCCAACCTCGGCCCTCGAGCTGGCCTGGTTACGCATGCGGGACGCGGAGCTCTCCACTTGTTGTACGGCTGCCTCTTCGACGAGGGCCTGTATCTTGCGCCGCATATCGCGCGCCTCCGGTGTTGATGGTTCGGGCATGGCCCGTATCAACGTCACCGCGGCGACGAGCTTTTGGCTCGCCCGCGTGGCATTGCTGGCCCAGTGTCACGGACGTCGTTCAGGATGCGCGCCCTGGCTATGCGTCCGGCGGCCCGCGCGCGTTCGCCGCGCTCGGGCTGCTGGGCTTCCAATGTTGCGCGTAGCTCTTGCACCTGCTGGCGCTCTTGCTGGAGCTTTGCCTCCAGCTCTCGCACTTGCGCGAGTTGCGCTTGCGCGAGCGCGGGATCATCCCGCGGCTCAGCAGGCGCTGGCAGTTGCTCGTTCCTGACCGGGGATGGCGTAGGCGATGCCGGGGGTGCAGTTATCAGGCCAGGTGCCACGGAGGCGAGCCGCATGAGGAAACCCTCACCGGTCGCTTCGAACTCCAGGCTCCCGAACGTGATCTGGTACCCGCGCGGAAGCGGGCCGGGAGGCCCCACGGCGAGTTGCGCCGGCACGGCGCAAACGCGGCCTGCCGGTGAGAGAACTGCTCGGGAAAGCGGTCGATCACAGCGCTCCCCCTACCTGGCGCGCCACTGTCGGTGCTGAGATTGGCCGACCAACCTCAACGCCTAACAGAATGCGCTGTGTCCCGTCCCTCACCGGTTGATGCAAGAGCTAGCACAATGACTCAAGGGATTTATCCTGGTTCCGGCCACGGGGCCGTACGTCCAGCAAGGCGTGCTCTTGGGCACTATACTATCTTGCACCGGAGTGCTTGCAGTGGGGGGCTACAAGCTCGGCGGGAGAGGAGGCGAGGCCTCCAAGTCCCTGTGTGAGTGGGTGATTGAGGCAGAATGAGACTGGCCTAACAAAACCAAAATTGCATGATCCGAGTAATATAGAATAATAACATTCAACTGTAAGATCGAGTACTAGAAACGATCGACGCGGTTACAGTGATCCTCAGGCCAGTCTCAGTTGAAAGGTCATCGACACAGTTACCTAGACTGGAATCTTAAAAACTGTGTCAGTGGAGGGTCATGGTGATGACCCCCCTCTCATATTTCATGACCCTGCTCTTTTCTCTCTCATAATA
>OAMR01000039.1:1893886-1952588 GCA_900205405.1 Echinochloa crus-galli
CTCCCATTTCCATTCGGGTATCTTCAAGGGCTGGAGGTTAATGAATTGACTAGCAGCAGCCTTTACCATCTGTTGATGCTCTTCAGACAATTCTTCCAAAGTGACATCCATGATGTCGCTCAACTCAGGCATCTTGAAAACTTGTGTGTGTCCCACCGGGCGTGCCAAAAAGTGTGTTGACGTAAAATCCGCACCTTCGATTTCATCCTAGGCCTTGCTTGCTTTAATTCTTGATTCCTCAAATGTTGTACTCTTCTCTTTTGGCTTTTCCTCAAGCCAGGTGGACACCATTGTCCTTCTTGCCAAACATAAGCATGATCTTCTTCTTCTTCATGATCAATCCACCTGTAATCAGCATGCCTCTTTCTTGGTTGATCATTAAAACGCCGATCATCACTAGGATGCATCCTGCCAATTCTTTCATGGACAGATCGGCGATTGGCAACATTTTGCCTATGTTCGACATACCCATTATTGCACTCAGGACAGTTATTCTTTGTAGGCAGCTTTAAACCTTCGTTCCAACAGTGTCTGAAGAATGCACACCCCCAATGCGCACGTTCCTGCTCTCGAGCATACTAGATAAGGCCAAAATCCATTTGCCAATCCTTCCATTCAAAATTGGCATTGACAACATGTGCTTAATTACATCAAATTTTGAGTGTACAACGCATTCGGCATTTAGCAAATAGTGCCGAAATTTTGTACATGAGTAATAAACACATAAGCAAAGCTTCTCTATAGCCGAATACCTTGTCTCCGGGTCTAGTAACATGAGGTGGCCTCCCATGGCGTTCGCCTGGGCGTCGCTACGGGTCTCGTTGCTATGTCGACGCACACCGGCACTGACTATTCCAGGATGCCGGTAGGTTTCGCCAACAGCAAGCCAGAAGACATCGATGACATTGACGCCTCCATTGATCGTCTTGATGGCCATGGTGCTGCCATTGCCGATTCCATTCATCCCCGAGGTAAATATGCTTATAATCCATCTGTTTTTCCAATAACATCCTCTTTCATCGACTTTTAACTTTGTTATCCTGCAGGACATAGTCCCTGCCCCTCTGGCCAGAGCAATTGCATATAACATTGCAGGCCCAATATCTATTCTGGGGCATCTCTCTCCTTCTTTAGCTCAAATAATGTCCAGGCCTGCCAGTCTGGATCCAATTCTTGCTGCACCACCTTCTGCCAAGAGGAAAACATCTTCTCTAACTGCCCCTTCGGCTATAAAGAAGAAAAGAATAAGCAGCAAAAGAATTGCTCAGGTCAGATATCTCCTTCCTCGAGTAAAATGTTAACTTCATTTTGCTCACTTCTACTCCTTTATGATTTCAGGCCAAATCACAACAATTGGCCATTAGCACAGAGCCTGCCGATGCTTCAGTGATTGGTAAAATTTCTCACTATTTTGTCTTTAAAGTTCTTCTCCATCGGCATTGATTCTTTTTCAGTCTCAGAGCAAATCTCATTGGATCCAATCTTGGAGAGCTCTTCTTCTCATCAAGAACCAGCTTCAGCTTCACCTGATGTTCCTCAGCCAGAAGCCTCTTCCCCACCAAAAGATCTTCCAAGCTCTCCTCAGCATGACATACAATAATCTTTGCCTGAGCTCGAGCTGCCTTCTCTCTCCATCCAAGAGACAAGGAATGAGGTAGAGATAATTACCCAGTCTTCCCAGTCCTTTATTCAATGGATAATCACTAATTCGGCAATATTTCTTTCCAGGAGAAAATAACTTCATCACCCAGCTACTCATTTCCTTTGGATGATCTCGTTGCCGAACAAGTAGAGGAAATTTCTTCCAATCAGGCTTTATCAGAAGAAACCCAGGCAAAACTAAAGGAAATCTTCTCCTTTCTGCACAAAGACATCCAGGATCAAGTCAAGGATGCTGATCTTCTGAGAGACATGCTCGAGCCCATTGAACAAAACCTTCCTGTTGATATTCAAGCTTCTTTGGAACCAATCTCTCAATTGGATCAACAATTTGCTGCAGTCAGACAGGTTCTGAAAAGTCAATCTTTACAACCAGCTTTAGAACAAAGAAGAGCCATAACTAAGCAATCCCTGAAAGATCTGTATATTCAAGCTCAGAGTAATAAGGAATTGTCAGCTAAACTGCAGCCGGCACTTGATCTGAAGAAGGCCAGAAAAGCTGAACTAGAAGCTGAATTGAGGACTCTGTCAACCGAAATCGAAGCTGACGAGAAGAAGTTAGCCGAACTCCCTGATCTGACAGAGAAGATACGAAAGGAAGCATCGGCAATTCTAACTGAAGATAAACAGCTCAAAACGAAGCTCTCTGCTCTGATAAAAACCCAAGAAGCAGGCCAAAATCTTTTGGAGACCATTAATAGAATGATATCTGATGCTAAAGATGTAATCTCCAAGTACTTGGGTGTGTAGTTGTATCGAATATTTAATTAGCCGAATGTCTTACCAACTTTGTAGTCTCACCAATCTTCGCTTTCTTCCTTGCTTTATTGTGAACAACACATTCGGCAAAACTTAATCGTAACAGTGTCAGACCCGAAAAACGACCTAACACAACACAGCCGAATCCAATTCAGCGGAAACGAACCCGATTCGGCATGAATCCCAAACGACACGGCAACTGCTCGGTTCGTGGGGCTTTCCACCTTCCGAAATTTTGGGATGCGCGCCACGATCTCCGACCACGATCTCCTCTGCGGGTTCTATAAATAAACACCCAGGTAGCCCACAGTTTTCACCAAGTTCTTCGTCTTCCAAGTTCTTGCCGGCCCAAGTCATTCTTTTCCCCATCCACAGTAACTCCGAGGAACTTCCAATGGCCGACAACAACAGGAGGCGCCCGGCCGCCGATGAGGCCGAAGGGAGTCGCGCTGGTGCTCGCCGGAGGTAAAGATTGTCTGCTTGCTTCTCTCTGTTCTTCTCGAGATTTGCCCTCTCCTTGACGAATCTCTTTGTTTTCTCAGGGTAATCCAATGGATTGTCGCCGCTGGTGCGCCAGTTGCGGCTCCAGCCACTGCTCCTGCGGCATCCAGCTCTTCGAGTTCGTCCAATCGATCTCTCGAATCGGACGACTACCGCTACACGGACGGCGATGCTCGCCGATTCAAAGCGGAGCGTGACGACACTCGCCGCGAGTTGGAGGTCATCTCCAAGCAAGCCGGGATTGCTGACCTTGAATGGCAGCACGAGCGCAAGCAGCTGCTCGAAGTCATTGATGGTGAGTCCTGCAATCTGCTCAATTTCAACCTCGTCCTCCAAATGATATTAATCTGTTATCCCCTTGTAACCTTGCAGCGCGTGATGCTGAACTTGATCGACTGAAGGCGCTGGTGGAGGAGCTGGCGGACAAGGTGAACGCCCAAGGGGACACACCCGAGGCACGCCTTGGTGCGGTGGCAGGCCGTGTCGACGAGGTGGCCTCCCATGGCGTTCGCCTGGGCGTCGCTACGGGTCTCGTTGCCATGTCGACGCACACCGGCACTGACTATTCCAGGATGCCGGTTGGTTTCGCCAACAGCAACCCAGAAGACATCGAAGACATTGACGCCTCCATTGATCGTCTTGATGGCCATGGTGCTGCCATTGCCGATTCCATTCATCCCCAGTCTGTTTTGAACAGGCTCTTCCAGTAGTTTGTACTAGGGATTTATGGAATTTCGGCAATAAAACTTATCTTTTGTGATCTTGCATGAACTCCTGATGTAATATATTTTGTGCTAAGGGCAATACATTCAGTACTGGCCATTTTTCTTTTCCTCCAATGTCTCTGTTAATTTCCTTCTAAAGACGATTTCTTCCCGAATATCGGCTGTTCGGCAATTTAATATATCAATCACCGATCGATTTCAATACTGGGATAATACCTCTTCAAATATCTTCCATTTATAGCAGAAGCAAATTCTTCTCCCAATAATGTCTTCAAAATATATGCATTTCCAGGCACGCATCTAACCACTCTCTTTATCCAATGAATCATCAATAGTTCGGCAATATCCCTTTCAGGAGAAAACCACTTCTTCACCCAGCTATTCATTTGCTGTGGATGATCTAATTGCCGAACAAGGGGAAGAGACCTCTTCTGGTCAAACCTTATCAGAGGAGAATCAAGCAAAACTGATTAAGATTTCACTGACAAGACCTCATGAGTGGCAAGACGCTTTCAAGAACTGGCCTTTGCCCCCAATCGCTTCTTCGTCTTCCAAGTTCTTGCCGGCCCAAGTCATTCTTTTCCCCATCCACAGTAACTCCGAGGAACTTCCAATGGCCGACAACAACAGGAGGCGCCCGGCCGCCGATGAGGCCGAAGGGAGTCGCGGTGGTGCTCGCCGGAGGTAAAGATTGTCTGCTTGCTTCTCTCTGTTCTTCTCGAGATTTGCCTTCTCCCTGACGAATCTCTTTGTTTTCTCAGGGTGATCCGATGGATCGCCGCCGCTGGTGCGCCAGTTGCGGGTCCAGCTGCTGCTCCTGCGGCGTCCAGTTCTTCAAGTTCGTCCAATCGGCGAAGCTCTTTATAACCTGATGCATTTTGGGCCAATCTATTTGCTTCTCCATTATCCCCTCTAGGAATGTGTTGTAGAATTACTGACCGAAAGCTCTTCAATATTTCTTTGCATTCTTCATAGTAATTCCTCAAGATATCACTTTTGCATTCATATTCACCATTCAATTAATCGGCTCAATTCCAAACTCATTCTCCAAATGATATTAATCTGTTATCCCCTTGTAACCTTGCAGCACGCGACGCTGAGCTTGATCGACTGAAGGCGCTGGTGGAGGAGCTGGCGGACAAGGTGAACGCCCAAGGGGACACACCCGAGGCACGCCTTGGCGCGGTGGCAGGCCGTGCCGACGAGGTGGCCTCCCATGGCGTTCGTCTGGGCGTCGCTACAGGTCTCGTCGCCATGTCGACGCACACCGGCACTGACTATTCCAGGATGCCGGTCGGTTTTGCCAACAGCAACCCAGAAGACATCGAAGACATTGACGCCTCCATCGATCGTCTTGATGGCCATGGTGATGCTATTGCCGATTCCATTCATCCCCAGTCTGTTTTGAACAGGCTCTTCCAGTAGTTTGTACTAGGGATTTATGGAACTTCGGCAATAAAACTTATCTTTTGTGATCTCGTATGAATTCTTGATGCAATATATTTTGTGCTAAGGGCAATACATTCAGTACTGGCCATTTCCCTTTTTCTCCAATGTCTCTGTTAATTCCCTTCTAAAGACGATTTCTTCCCGAATATCGGCTGTTCGGCAATCTAATATATCAATCACCGATCGATTTCAATACTGGGATAATACCTCTTCAAATATCTTCCATTTATAGCAGAAGCAAATTCTTCTCCCAATAATGTCTTCAAAATATAAGCATTTCCAGGCACACATCTAACCACTCTGAAAGGACCTTCCCAATTTGGAGACCATTTGCCGAATGCTGCATATTTGGTTCCAATCGGCAATAGCGCTTTCCAAACCAAGTCTCCTTCTGCAAATTGCTTAACTTTCACCTTCTTGTCGTAATATTTGGCAACGCGCATCTTATTTTTCTCAATATTTTCCAATGCTTTGAGACGAATTATATGCAAATCCTCCAATTCGTCCATCATCAAGTTACTGTAATCTTTAGAACTTAAACCCTTTTGCAACCGTACTCTCCTTGACTCTGTTTGTAATTCCCACGGCAAAATGGCATGATGTCCATACACTAGTTCATAAGGAGACGTTTTTGTAGCCCCATGAGGAGCCATTCGGTAAGCCCACAATGCTTCATTGAGTACCGAATGCCACCTCCTTGGCTTTTGATCAATTTTCTTCTGTATGATTTTAATCATGATCTTGTTGGAAGCTTCTGCCTGTCCATTGGCTTGAGCATAATAAGGAGAAGAATTCAATAATTTGATCCCCATACTTTCAGCAAAATCTCTGAACTCTGAAGATGTAAATTGAGACCCTTGATCTGTGGTAATTGTCTGAGGAATTCCAAATCTGTAAATGATGTGCTCTTTGACAAATTCAATCATATCTTCTGATGCTACCTTTCTCAATGGAATCGCCTCAACCCACTTGGTAAAATAATCTGTTGCTAAAAGTACAAACTTATGCCCCTTGCTCGATGGAGGATTTATTTGGCCAATCAAATCTATTCCCCATCCTCTGAATGGCCATGGCTTGATAATGGGATTCAAAGCCGATGCTGGAACTCTCTGAATGTTTCCAAATTTCTGACAGTCTTGACATCCCTTATAATATTCAAAGCAATCTTCCAACATTGTCGGCCAGTAATATCCAGTTCTTCTAATAACCCACTTCATTCGGTAAGCTGACTGATGTGCTCCACACAATCCATCATGCACCTCGCTCATCAACTTCTTTGCTTCTTCTTGATTTAAGCAACGTAATAATACTCCGTCCAGGGATTTATAATATAAATCTTTATCAAGAAGAACAAACTTTATAGCTTTATACCTGAGTCTTCTAGAAACCTTCTGGGATGGATTCTCCAAATAATCGGCAATTTCTTTCCTCCAATCACCTTCTGCCAAACTACTCCCGAAAGCACAGTCATCAGTAGCAAATACCTCTTGATTTTCTCTGTAACCTGATGCACTTTGAGCCAATCTATTTGCTTCTCCATTATCCCCTCTAGGAATGTGTTGTAGAATTACTGACCGAAAGCTCTTCAATATTTCTTTGCATTCTTCATAGTAATTCCTCAAGATATCACTTTTGCATTCATATTCACCATTCAATTGTTTTATGACCAATTCTGAATCTCCAAAAATTTCAACTGCAATGGCTTTTGCTTCTTTCAAATATTGGAGCCCTCTGAGTAATGCCTCATACTCAGCCTGATTGTTAGTAACAGTAGATTGAATGGGAATAGCAAACTCAAATGTTTCTCCTTTGGGTGAAATTAATAAAATACCTGCTCCACCACCTTTGTCACATGAAGAGCCATCGAAGAATAATACCCAAGGAATAATGTTAAGCAAATTTATTGATGTATCATGATGTTCAGTAATGAAGTCAGCAATAATCTGCCCCTTGACAGCTTTTGCCGATTCAAACCTTAATTCGAATTCAGATAAGGCCAAAATCCATTTGCCAATCCTTCCATTCAAAATTGGCATTGACAACATGTGCTTAATTACATCAAATTTTGAATATACAACGCATTCGGCATTCAATAAATAGTGCCGAAATTTTGTACATGAGTAATAAACACATAAGCAAAGCTTCTCTATAGCCGAATACCTTGTCTCC
This sequence comes from Echinochloa crus-galli, assembly GCA_900205405.1. Taxonomy (NCBI): domain Eukaryota; kingdom Viridiplantae; phylum Streptophyta; class Magnoliopsida; order Poales; family Poaceae; genus Echinochloa; species Echinochloa crus-galli. Next base: position 1,901,149 of record OAMR01000039.1, read on the forward strand.
GGGTCTAGTAACTTTCGGCTAAGGTATGCAACTACTCTTTCCTTCCCTTCAAATTCTTGAATAAGGGCCGATCCAATAGTTTGGGCATCGGCCGCCACGTACAACTTGAAAGGCTTGTTCAATTGTGGAGGCACCAATACTGGTGGCTTCTTCATGTACTCTTTTATTTCATCAAAAGCCTTCTGTTGTTCGTCACTCCATACAAACTTTTGATCCTTTTTCATTTTCAATAGTGAGGAAAAGGGCAACACCTTCTGTGACAAGTTTGATATGAATCTTCTCACAAAATTTATCTTGCCAAGCAGTGATTGTAACTCTTTAAGATTAGTTGGAGGAACAATTTCATCAATTGCCTTCATGCTTTTCTTGCCAACTCCTATTCCTCCTTCATGTATCAAAAATCCCAGAAACTCTCCAGCCGAAACTCCAAAAGCACACTTGTTCGGGTTCATTTTAAGCCCATGCTTCCTGGTGCATTCTAGAGTTTTCCTTATGTCAGCCAAATGGGACTCATGATCCAATGACTTGATCACTACATCATCAATATATATTTCCACAATCTTGCCGATCAACTCATGAAAAATATAATTCATAGCCCTTTGATAAGTTGCACCGGCATTTTTCAATCCAAAGGTCATGACAACCCACTCAAACAACCCTATGTGTCCAGGACACCTGAAAGCTGTCTTTACTATATCTTCCAATGCCATAAAAATCTGATTGTATCCTGCATTACCATCCATGAAACTGAGCACTTTGTATCCAGCAGCAGCATCAACCAATGAATCAGCAATAGGCATTGGATATCCATCCATGGGTGTAGCCTTGTTTAGATCTCTAAAATCTATGCAAACCCTCATTTTTCCATTTTTCTTATAGACAGGAACAATATTAGAGATCCAATCCGCGTACTTACATGGCCGAATGAAATTCGCATCTATTAATCTTTCAATCTCCTTTTTCACATCGGCCAACACTTCTTCCTTGTAGATTTTTCGGGGTGGTTGCTTGTAAGGCCTGTAACCAGGTTTGATCGGCAACCGATGTTCAACAATAGAACGGTCTAGACCGGGCATCTCCGAATAATCCCAAGCAAAGCAGTCCTTGTATTCTTTTAACAATGTCACCAACTTTTCTTTGAAAACCGAATCCAAGTTAGCACTGATAAATGTCGGCCTTGGCTTGTCACCATCTCCAATGTCCACTTCTTCCAATTTATCGGCCGACACAAATCCACGTCCTAATTTTCCATCAGTTCCATCAATTGGATTCTCCATCAAAAATTACTATGAGAGCCGACTGCTTCGATCGGCTGTTGATCACTGCTGGCTGGTGCAACAGGACCTTCTCCCCAGTCTTTGCCTGAGAAACAATCTATGCCTTGATACTCCCAAAAAGCTGGTTCCATATTTGCCACGCTTATTGAATCATCTGCTTGGACAATCTCCACCTCATCATCTATCCACTGAATAAGCTGTTGATGCATAGTAGATGGAATACAACAATTTGCATGAATCCAATCTCTTCCAAGCAGCAAGCTATATGCCCCTTTGCCCTCAATGACAAAGAAAGTTGTGAGCAGCACTTTGGATCCAATCATCAGTTCTACATGAACACAGCCTTTGGTGTCTGAAGGATTTCCAGCAAAATCATTTAGAATTATGCTCGTTGGTGTTAAATCTCCAGGGCCCATGCCAAGCTTCCTAAATGTAGTATATGGCATCACATTCACAGCAGCTCCACCATCGACGAACATCTTGGTTAAAGGCTTCCCATTGACAAATCCTTTCAAATATAATGGCTTCATATGTCGATTCTGGATTGGCTTTTCAAAGACAGCTTGCTTATTGAGCATCAATTGTGCCATTAGCTGTTCGACTTCATCTACCTCTGACAACGCTTCCTCCTGCACAACTTGATCAGTGGGAGCCATAAATTCATTCGGCAAAAAGCATACCATGCATGTAGGAGCCGAATGACCATCTTCTTCAGGCTTGTCCTTTCGACGCCATATTGATTTCATCTTAGGCCTTGCTTGCTTTAATTCTTGATTCCTCAAACGTTGTACTCTTCTCTTTTGGCTTTTCCTCAAGCCAGGTGGACACCATTGTCCTTCTTGCCAAACATAAGCATGATCTTCTTCTTCTTCATGATCAACCCACCTGTAATCAGCATGCCTCTTTCTTGGTTGATCATTAAAACGCCGATCATCACTAGGATGCATCCTGCCAATTCTTTCATGGACAGATCGGCGATTGACAGTTTCCTGCCTATATTCATCATACCTATCATTGCATTCAGGACAATTATTCCATGTGGGAAGCTTCAAACCTTCGTTCCAACAGTGTCTGAAGAATGCACACCCCCAATGCGCACGTTCCTGCTCTCGAGCATACTCTTCTTGTTCCTCCCTATATCTTTCTTCCTCGTATCTCCTCTTCTCCTCTTCACGTCTATGCCTTTGGTAACGCTCCTTTTCTTGCTGACGTTTCCATTTGTTAAGGAGGATACGTGTAGTGACTCTAGGCTTGGAGGATTTCCCAATTTCAAATTGATCATTCGGGAAGCGAGAGTCTTTTTTGCGAATCTGTTCAATTGTGACTTGCCGAGTAGGATCAACTGAGCCACTTTGTTTTGCCTTCTCTGAAGTTAAAACTTTCATCTTCCCCTTTTCTTCAGGTGCAACAGCATTCACCATGTTGATTGAAAACCCAATCATATTCTGAGGGAAGGGATTGCTATCCAATTTCATTCTGTTGTCAAACTTCACCTCCAATCACCTTCTGCCAGATTACTCCCGAAAGCACAGTCATCAACAGCAAACAACTCTTGATTTTCTCTGTAACCTGATGCACTTTGGGCCAATCTATTTGCCTCTCCATTATCCCCTCTAGGAATGTGTTGTAGAATTACTGACCGAAAGCTCTTCAATATTTCTTTGCATTCTTCATAGTAATTCCTCAAGATATCACTTTTGCATTCATATTCACCATTCAATTGTTTTATGACCAATTCTGAATCTCCAAAAATTTCAACTGCAATGGCTTTTGCTTCTTTCAAATATTGGAGCCCTTTGAGTAATGCCTCATACTCAGCCTGATTGTTAGTAACAGTAGATTGAATGGGAATAGCAAACTCAAATGTTTCTCCTTTGGGTGAAATTAATAAAATACCTGCTCCACCACCTTTGTCGCATGAAGATCCATCAAAGAATAATACCCAAGGAATAATGTTAAGCAAATTTATTGATGTATCATGATGTTCAGGAATGTAAATAGTAGCTTCCGCAACAATCGAAATTCTTTCCGTCACGTTTGGACTTCTGCGGAAGCATCGATGATCTTGAACACCTTGATTGCCGACTCAGTTCATTCCCAGTCTGTCTTGAACAATTTGTCTCAGTAGTTTGTACTAGGGATTATTGAATTTCGGCAATAAAGCTTATCTTTTGTGATCCCTCTGTGATATCTTCACTGAATTGATGATGTATATTGTTAGCACTAAGGGCAATACAATCTAGTATTGGCCATTTTTCCTCTGTTGGAAATTTTTGTTCTAAAGGCGGTTTCTTCCCGAATGCCGGCTATTTCCATTGTGTCTTAATCAACGATCAATCTCAACGCTAGGATAATATTTCTTCAAATATCTTCCGTTTATAGCAGCAGTGAATTCTTCTCCCAGTAAAGTTTTCAAAATATATGCATTTCCAGGCACGCATCTAACCACTCTGAAAGGACCTTCCCAATTTGGTGACCACTTACCGAATGTACTGTATTGAGTACCAATCGGCAATATTGCTTTCCAAACTAGATCACCTTCTGCAAATTGCCTGACTTTTACCTTCTTGTTGTAATATTTGGCAACTCGCATCTTATTTTTCTCAATATTTTCCAATGCTTTGAGACGAATCATATGCAAATCTTCCAATTCGTCCATCATCAAGTTACTGTAATCTTTAGAACTTAAATCTTTCTGCAACTGTATTCTCCTTGACTCTGTTTGTAATTCCCATGGCAAAATGGCATGATGTCCATACACTAGTTCATAAGGAGACGTTTTTGTAGCCCCATGAGGAGCCATTCGGTAAGCCCACAATGCTTCATTGAGTACCGAATGCCACCTTCTTGGCTTTTGATCAATTTTCTTCTGTATGATTTTAATCATGATCTTGTTGGAAGCTTCTGCCTGTCCATTGGCTTGAGCATAATAAGGAGAAGAATTCAGTAATTTTATCCCCATACTTTCAGCAAAATCTCTGAACTCTGAAGATGTAAATTGAGACCCTTGATCTGTGGTAATTGTCTGAGGAATTCCAAATCTGTAAATGATGTGCTCTTTGACAAATTCAATCATATCTTCTGATGCTACCTTTCTCAATGGAATCGCCTCAACCCACTTGGTAAAATAATCTGTTGCTAAAAGTACAAACTTATGCCCCTTGCTCGATGGAGGATTTATTTGGCCAATCAAATCTATTCCCCATCCTCTGAATGGCCATGGCTTGATAATGGGATTCAAAGCCGATGCTGGAACTCTCTGAATGTTTCCAAATTTCTGACAGTCCTGACATCCCTTGTAATATTCAAAGCAATCTTCCAACATTGTCGGCCAGTAATATCCAGTTCTTCTAATAACCCACTTCATTCGGTAAGCTGACTGATGTGCTCCACATAATCCATCATGCACTTCACTCATCAACTTCTTTGCTTCTTCTTGATTTAAGCAACGTAATAATACTCCGTCCAGGGATTTATAATATAAATCTTTATCAAGAAGAACAAACTTTATAGCTTTATACCTGAGTCTTCTAGAAACCTTCTGGGATGGATTCTCCAAATAATCGGCAATCTCTTTCCTCCAATCACCTTCTGCCAAACTACTCCCGAAAGCACAGTCATCAGTGGCAAATACCTCTTGATTTTCTCTATAACCCGATGCACTTTGAGCCAATCTATTTGCTTCTCCATTATCCCCTCTAGGAATGTGTTGTAGAATTACTGACCGAAAGCTCTTCAATATTTCTTTGCATTCTTCATAGTAATTCCTCAAGATATCACTTTTGCATTCATATTCACCATTCAATTGTTTTATGACCAATTCTGAATCTCCAAAAATTTCAACTGCAATGGCTTTTGCTTCTTTCAAATATTGGAGCCCTTTGAGTAATGCCTCATACTCAGCCTGATTGTTAGTAACAGTAGATTGAATGGGAATAGCAAACTCAAATGTTTCTCCTTTGGGTGAAATTAATAAAATACCTGCTCCACCACCTTTGTCGCATGAAGATCCATCGAAGAATAATACCCAAGGAATAATGTTAAGCAAATTTATTGATGTATCATGATGTTCAGTAATGAAGTCAGCAATAATCTGCCCCTTGACAGCTTTTGCCGATTCAAACCTTAATTCGAATTCAGATAAGGCCAAAATCCATTTGCCAATCCTTCCATTCAAAATTGGCATTGACAACATGTGCTTAATTACATCAAATTTTGAATATACAACGCATTCGGCATTCAATAAATAGTGCCGAAATTTTGTACATGAGTAATAAACACATAAGCAAAGCTTCTCTATAGCCGAATACCTTGTCTCCGGGTCTAGTAACTTTCGGCTAAGGTATGCAACTACTCTTTCCTTCCCTTCAAATTCTTGAATAAGGGCCGATCCAATAGTTTGGGCATCGGCCGCCACGTACAACTTGAAAGGCTTGTTCAATTGTGGAGGCACCAATACTGGTGGCTTCTTCATGTACTCTTTTATTTCATCAAAAGCCTTCTGTTGTTCGTCACCCCATACAAACTTTTGATCCTTTTTTATTTTCAATAGTGAGGAAAAGGGCAACACCTTCTGTGACAAGTTTGATATGAATCTTCTCACAAAATTTATCTTGCCAAGCAGTGATTGTAACTCTTTAAGATTAGTTGGAGGAACAATTTCATCAATTGCCTTCATGCTTTTCTTGCCAACTCCTATTCCTCCTTCATGTATCAAAAATCCCAGAAACTCTCCAGCCGAAACTCCAAAAGCACACTTGTTCGGGTTCATTTTAAGCCCATGCTTCCTGGTGCATTCTAGAGTTTTCCTTATGTCAGCCAAATGGGACTCATGATCCAATGACTTGATCACTACATCATCAATATATATTTCCACAATCTTGCCGATCAACTCATGAAAAATATAATTCATAGCCCTTTGATAAGTTGCACCGGCATTTTTCAATCCAAAGGTCATGACAACCCACTCAAACAACCCTATGTGTCCAGGACATCTGAAAGCTGTCTTTACTATATCTTCTAATGCCATAAAAATCTGATTGTATCCTGCATTACCATCCATGAAACTGAGCACTTTGTATCCAGCAGCAGCATCAACCAATGAATCAGCAATAGGCATTGGATATCCATCCATGGGTGTAGCCTTGTTTAGATCTCTAAAATCTATGCAAACCCTCATTTTTCCATTTTTCTTATAGACAGGAACGATATTAGAGATCCAATCCGCGTATTTACATGGCCGAATGAAATTTGCATCTAGTAATCTTTCAATCTCCTTTTTCACATCGGCCAACACTTCTTCCTTGTAGATTTTTCGGGGTGATTGCTTGTAAGGCCTGTAACCAGGTTTGATCGGCAACCGATGTTCAACAATAGAACGGTCTAGACCGGGCATCTCCGAATAATCCCAAGCAAAGCAGTCCTTGTATTCTTTTAACAATGTCACCAACTTTTCTTTGAAAACCGAATCCAAGTTAGCACTGATAAATGTCGGCCTTGGCTTGTCACCATCTCCAATGTCCACTTCTTCCAATTTATCGGCCGACACAAATCCACGTCCTAATTTTCCATCAGTTCCATCAATTGGATTCTCCATCAAAAATTACTATGAGAGCCGACTGCTTCGATCGGCTGTTGATCACTGCTGGCTGGTGCAACAGGACCTTCTCCCCAGTCTTTGCCTGAGAAACAATCTATGCCTTGATACTCCCAAAAAGCTGGTTCCATATTTGCCACGCTTATTGAATCATCTGCTTGGACAATCTCCACCTCATCATCTATCCACTGAATGAGCTGTTGATGCATGGTTGATGGGATACAGCAATTTGCATGAATCCAATCTCTTCCAAGCAGCAAACTATATGCCCCTTTGCCCTCAATGACAAAGAAAGTTGTGAGCAGCACTTTGGATCCAATCATCAGTTCTACATGAACACAGCCTTTGGTGTCTGAAGGATTTCCAGCAAAATCATTTAGAATTATGCTCGTTGGTGTTAAATCTCCAGGGCCCATGCCAAGCTTCCTAAATGTAGTATATGGCATCACATTCACAGCAGCTCCACCATCGACGAACATCTTGGTTAAAGGCTTCCCATTGACAAATCCTTTCAAATATAATGGCTTCATATGTCGATTCTGGATTGGCTTTTCAAAGACAGCTTGCTTATTGAGCATCAATTGTGCCATTAGCTGTTCGACTTCATCTACCTCTGACAACGCTTCCTCCTGCACAACTTGATCAGTGGGAGCCATAAATTCATTCGGCAAAAAGCATACCATGCATGTAGGAGCCGAATGACCATCTTCTTCAGGCTTGTCCTTTCGACGCCATATTGATTTCATCTTAGGCCTTGCTTGCTTTAATTCTTGATTCCTCAAACGTTGTACTCTTCTCTTTTGGCTTTTCCTCAAGCCAGGTGGACACCATTGTCCTTCTTGCCAAACATAAGCATGATCTTCTTCTTCTTCATGATCAACCCACCTGTAATCAGCATGCCTCTTTCTTGGTTGATCATCAAAACGCCGATCATCACTAGGGCAAGTGAAAAATCATCAAACGGTTTATCCGCGCTCAAACCCTTTTGTTGGTGTCTGTTAACGAGTTAGTGCAAGAAGGAGCAGAGAGAGGAAAAACAAAAAAAGAGAAGAATATATGTCGTTCACGGCCGTCGCTGCGCAGCCGTCTGTGGTCGCCGTATAAAGCTTCCACCAGCGCCACGTTGCCGTTCGCTGCCACCGCGGGAGCCCTCCACCGATGCCACCGGCCGTCCGTGGCTGCTGTTGGAGTCCTTCATCGTCTTCGTGCGACCGTCCGCCGCCGGGAGGTTGTCCACCACCGTGGCAGCCGTCTGGGCGCCTTCAAAGTTCAGAGTCCGGCCGCTCCGCGCGCTGCCGGAGGACGGTGGGGCTGAAGGCTGCCAGCCGAGGAGACCGGCACCCCTCGCTGCCGCCACCGCCACTAGAGGGGGAGATAGAGGGAGAGAGATAGAGTAGGGGAAGTGGTGGCGTCAGTGAAAGAAAAGGAGAAAAAGAGATGGGTGGGCTCAGATGTTGGTAGTTGATATAGAATATGAGATATAGAGAATGACGGGTGCAGAAAAAATTGATATAGAGGAGAGAATCTCAATGATTAGGCAGAAATATTTTTTAGAGGAGGAGAATAGACTACGACGAGTGCGGACAGCTTGAAGCTCCCTATCCCAAATTTAGAAAGTCCAGAAAAAAGAATCGCACTCCAGCAGGCACTTTACTTGCCCCCCCCCCCTCCCCCTCCGCCTCATTTGGGTGGCTTCCAAATCCACCCTTCATTCTCAGGGATCTAAAGAAAGCATGTATTTGTGAGGGCTATTGCTAGAGTTGTAGCATTTTTATGGCCCTTAAAAAATAGAGGTTGCCTCCATTTAGTATTTGGAGAGTCTGGTTTGAGAGATATTGGTGGAGTTAATCTTAATAATATAATATTAATTGAAATAAAAATAATACACAATGTTGGTTTTTGGTAAGATCTAAAAAACTATATTAATCCTTAAAGTCCATTGATCAGAGTAAATAAATAGTTAAATTCATTAAGGAAATCATAAGTTGATCAAAAAATCAATGTCAAATACAATTAGTAAATATAAGCTTGCATTATTAATTCATACCCTGTGCCACATACATGATAATAAAAAAATGATAAGTTTGGACATAATTGGATAAACTGTATTGGCAATGAGACAACGAATATTTAAATAAAGTTATATTGAAATTAAAGAAATCTAAATATTAGTATAAAAAACTAGCTACCCGCGCAAATTTGCGCGGGCCACCTTGCTAGTTCACTTTATACTTTGTTGTTGAGATGGCATAGCCTTTTTTAGAGCAACTCCAACAGCCTCTCTATTTGCTATTGTATCTGTAAAAATGAAAGAGAACCAGAAAAATATCGTTCCAACAGCCTCTCTATTATCCAACTTCGGTATCCTCCTCGCCAAACTCCCCCCGCGGGTCGTTACCTGTGGCAAGCGCCTCCGCTCGGAAAAAGGCCACATCCCGCCTTCGTCGCCCCAAATCCCGCGCTAAATTCCTTCCCGCGCCGATAAATCCCGCACCAAGTTGTAGTCGCCGCCGACGCCGCGGCTGAGAACCGGACGCCGCCGCGCCACGCTCTGAAGTCGCCACCGCCCCGCGCTCCGCCTGCGGCCGGCCGAGCGCCGCTCGCGCCGCCCGCGCTACCTCCGCCCGTGCACGTCGGGGGAAGCGGAGCCACCGGGCAAGACAAGAGCGCAGGGGACCAACCAAGGGAGGAGAGCCGTGCGCCGGCATCGCGGGGAGGAGGCCTGGCGCCGGAGAGGAGAGGGGCGCAAGGACGGCATGCAGCTCGACTGGGAAAACTCGGACATGGTGGGCCAAATCGGCGGCGGTCTGGCAGCTTAGGGGCACGGTCGAATAGCAGAGGAGCTGTGCTCACCACAGATAGAGGTGTACATGTGCGGCCGGATTTTGGCTCACGGCGGCCGAAGGAGGCTCGAGGCTTCGCGCGGGCGATGATACTCTTGTGGCTGTGAAGGGTCAAGGACCGGCAGCGTGGCTTCAGCTCGGCATCGTGATCCTCCTGGTGGCATCTGCTTGCTTTGACGAGCATCCCAGGCGGTGAATCGATACGAGGACGGCCGGCGGCGCACTGTACTGCCAGTAGCTCGGACGGCGACGTTGCAGCGCGACAAGGCGATGGGGCAGGACGCAAGCAGGGGGATGCGAGGGCTCGGCCTCTAGGCTTTATGGACGAAGGCAGCAGGCCGGCGGCGGCGTCCAGCAGCCAGGGCATGCGTGCGGCGGCGGCAGTGGCCAGCAGCTAGACGATGCAAAGACGCAAGGGAAAAAAGATGGATGTGTGTGGGTCTGTGGGAAACGATCGGATGTGGGCCGGTTGTGTCCTTTGTGGGCCAGGATGTGGGCCAGGGTGATTTGGAAAATTAGATTTGTCGAGTCTATTGGATATCCCACCGTTTGTGAGGCTTTTTATCTTTTTACAGACCTTCAAAACCTTTAAATTTAGCTAAGATTTTAGCTAAGCTGTTGGAGTTGCTCTTATACGGCGCTCGTGGGCTCTATTTGATAGGCTGATAAAAATTCAGTTTTTGTCCGTTGGACATACTTACAAAAATTCCACCAAGGCTATGAAACTCAATTTTCATGTGCCCATTGGATGGATGAAATTAAATTGGATGAACACTTCATTTCCATCCGCAATTGAACTAAAACTTATTTTTTACCGGCCCAGTGGATGAAAACTTAATTAGCAAGAAAATCATGGAGATTATTATATACAGGCCACCGACCAGTTTAACCGCACATGGTTAAAAACTTGAAACAGGAACATACGAAATTATATTTCCTTGTCACTTCCTTGGATTACTCACACCTCTACTATCCCTGATATTGAAGAGGAGCGCGTGAGGTCAAGTGTGCTGGAGCCGGCGACAAGGGGAACCATCAACGTGCTGCAGTCGTGCGTCCGCGCGGGTACCGTACGACGGGTCATCTTCACCTCCTCCGTCAGCACGTTGACGGCGGCGGGTGCGGAGGGCCGGCGGAAGGCGGTCGTCGACGAGTCGTGCCTGAGAAACCTCGACGACGTCTGGCGCACCAAGCCCGTCGGCTGGGTGCGTGCGTAGATCTCAGTTTCGTTCGTTTCTCTGAAATATAGAGTAGCTTTTGAGTTCTGACCTGTCCGGTTTCTTTCTAGCAGATTTATATCCTGTCCAAGCGACTCACAGAGGAGGCGGCCTTCAGGTTTGCACGGGAGAACGGCGTCCATTTCGTGTCAGTCATTCTTCCCACCGTTGCTGGCCCGTTCCTGACACCAAGTGTTCCAACGAGCATCCAGCTCCTGCTGTCACCCATCACAGGTAGGTAATCAAACAGATCCTTGACATGATGCACACGAAGGCGACAAGCTTGTAATTTGTCAAACGTTTCTTCTGAATTTTTCTGTCTGACGCCATGTTCTTGCAGGTGACCCGAAGCTGTACTCGCTGCTGGCCTCCGTGCACTCGAGGTTCGGGTGCGTGCCGCTGGCACACATCCAGGACGTGTGCGACGCGCATGTCTTCCTGGCGGAGTCGCCGCGCGCCGAGGGGCGGCGATACCTGTGCGCCGCCGGCGGCCACCCGATGGCGCAGGTCGCAGAGCTCCTGGCCTCGCACTACCCTCCCTTCAAACCCGCGGAGAGGCACGTCCGCGAACCCGTCTATCTCCACACCTCGATAAATTTCTTCAGGTTTGTGATGATCGGCTGCTGCGTCCTGATGCGTGATCTGATCTTGTGATGGTGCACAGGTTGAGCAGAGATTTCGATGGCTCGTGCTCGTCGGCGGTGTCGTCCAAGAGGCTGCTGGATTTGGGTTTCAGGTTCGAGCATGGTATCGAGGACATCGTGAAGGACAGTGTTGCGCAGTGTATTGAGCATGGATTCCTGGAGCGCTCTGAGACCTGAATGGGAGCTGCAATTGTTAGTTGGTTTAAGAAGATCTTTTTAGTTTTTTGAGAGGAAGTTGGTTTAAGAAAAATAGGACGACTGCGAGGGAGGCAGAGGGTCAGTAGGATGGATGGTTGGACATGTCTTTTTTTTATCTGAACCTGTAAATTTCAAAGGACCATTCGTTTAATAATGTTAAAGTTCTTTTCTGCTTTTCAATTTATGGTAACTCTTTTCAATTTATGGTAACTGTTCATGTTATGTTTTGCTCATATTCACCGTCTTAACCATGTTTTACAGCACATTCTCAAGCCTAACGCTTCCCTTTTTTGTACAGCTATGTGAGTTTGTTACCTTTTTTATGAACAGTTTACGCAAACATGTGTGAATCCGCTTGGTTTAGTACATGACTTGTGTGGTAGCCATGGGGATGAGCTGGTCCTAACCCTGCAACAGGCAAGATCACTAGACTAAATCTAGCCATGAGATCAATAGTGATTAATATTGCGCGCCTCCAAAAGTCCCAGGGGGAGCTTAAGGAAACTATTTGTAGATATGATATCATAAAACTCCTAAAATCAGGTGAAAAAGTAAGAAAAAATGATATGGCATGTTATCGATTATTTATTGCATTATAAATAATCTATCTATACCAAAAGGATCCTAAAGAATTGAAAACACTTTCTACCAAAAAACCCACCCCCACCCTCTCACAGAGGACCCACATGTCGGGCTTTGGTGGGAGGGAAAAACTAGAAAGCATCAAAATTTTTGCATGTTCCAGGCTCTTTTAATTGTTCCCCCTCAACTTTTCTCTACTCCTAATAATCCCGTGCTCAGGAACCGTGTACGTGCGACTAATTCCGTCCGCTTCCCGTCCGCCCCCGGTGCGATCCGTCCGCCTCCCTCCAATCCCGTCCACCCCCCGTCGCCCCCAATCTATCTGAAAAAAACCGTCCGCCCCTGCAATCCCCGGCGCCTCTCCTTCCGTCGCTCCCACGTCCCCGGCGACGCCACTGCCCGCGCCCCCCTCCCTCCACCAATCCCGTCGCCCTCCCGTCGCCCCCTCTCGTCGCATCGACGCCTTCGACGCCGCCACCAATCCCTCACCCGAAATCCACCCCCGCCGCCGCCACCTCGCCGGGCTTCTCCTCCGTCCAGATCCACGCCGCCACGCCGCCAGCCACCACGTCGCCGCCAAGACCGCCTCGCCGGGCTTCTCCTCCGCCGGAAGAAAATCCACGCCGCCACGACGCCCCGCCGGGCTTCACATCTGCCCAAGCCGCCCTCAGCTCCCACCGCTCGCCTCGGCATCCATCGCCCACGGCCCCCGCCTCGGCATCCATCGCCCGCGGCCGTCGCTCGCGGTCGCTCGCCACGATGACTGCACCGCTCGCGGCGCAGCGCCAACATCGCCCGGCTGCTGCTTCCGCTGCCGGGCCGAGCTCGTCCTTCCACAGCTTTGGCCCCCGACCGTCGCGACGACTTCGCCTGGCCGCGGTGGATCAACGAGATCCGCCGCCGCCACCACCTCGGCGCCTTGATGCGTGCGGGCCTGCCCCACCGCCGCCATCACGTCGATCTCCTCGGTTGCTTCGGAGGCTTCAGGTTTGTACAATTGCCTCCTCCTTGCACATTCAGATATTCAACTTTATAGGGTTACAGTGTGCTATGATTATGTGGGTGCTATATTTACATGTTGTTCATGATTTGATCTGGATGGTAGTCAACAAAAGGAAAAAAACAAAAGATATGCTGTGGAACATACAAAAGCAGAGTGGTTCTAAGTGTTCTTTTCATGCAGAATTAAAATGGGACGATGTGAAGGTTGACAAGCATCGAGAAAATTACCTTGGTCATAATGTTAAGGCTCCTATTGGTAGATGTAGAATGCTCAACTTAGTCACAATATGTGGAATGCTTTTGAGGTTCAAATTATGGTATTATGTCTTGTGCTTTGTTTTCCTGCTCTACTCGGTCCTGGTATGAACCAAGAGTGCCATATATAAAGGAAGCTGACCTACTTAGCTACTAATGGCTCTAAAATGAACTGACAAATTCCTGGCACAGATGGATTTAAGCATTTAAAAAAACCCACCCCCACCCTCTCACAGAGGACCCACCTGCCGGACTTTGATGGAAAGGAAAAACTAGAAAGCATCAAATTTTTTGCATGTTTCAGGCTTTTTAGTTGTTTCCCCGCTCAACTTTTTTTACCCAAAAAAGGACCCACCTAAATATATCCACATTTGTACCCACGTCTATACACAATTATTCTGTATTGCTAATAGACAATAAATTGGAGAGTTTTTCTTTATATAAATAAATGCCAACTATTGATTTTTGAGAATACATCCATAAAGCTCTCTATACATGAGAGAGCGAATATAAAGTATTTTTAAAAGTGCTTCGCACTGTTTTAGTACCTACATATCATTAATAAACGTGCGTGGTACATGAGTTGAGATAAATGTATACAAGAGAGTTTGACACACGCGCTGGTATTTCAACTATATTTTATATTATACATGTGCGTGCGCACATGTGCCTTTGCTAGTATGAGAAGATCTTCATAGGGAAAAAACACAAGGTGTAGAACAATGTGTCTTTGCTGTTTCCATAAAAACGCCTTACGTGCAAAATAGGAAAATATGACAAAATACAAGTATTTAATATTGCCTAACTGATAACCTTATATAGGAATATTTAAACTTATTAAATAGTAAAAGAGTACAATATAATATTAAATAAACCAGGATATGATTTAGGAGAATCTTCTCATGATCCTTGCAAATCTTGAGGTATTTGTCAATAAATCTATGAGATTATGAAAAGATTTGGTTTGCCATATGCTTATTTCTCCACTTTTTTGTAATTTATGAGGATAAAACAATTTGGAGGAAATGTTCTTGGTCATGTTGCTCTTAGAGGGAATGTTCTTTGTTGTAACTATGGATCTGGGTAACACTATCAACATTATCTTCAAAGATAATTGTTAGTGATTCTATGGAATCAATACAACAAGATTTTCATATGTCATTGATCATTGGCTTGATTGTTGCCCCTCAAAAAATAAGAAGCCTGTTGGAGCACCTTTTGAACCCCATCAGCACATATTATTTTGAAAGGAACACATATGAACTCATTAGTGCAAGCTATACATAGAATTGTCCACGACTGGCAACATAGCTATTACGGTGTACAGCTGCCTAGGTGTATTCACAACATCTGTTGAAAACATGCCTAACCTCGGACCTAGAGATAACAACAGATATGTGTACCCAATGAGTTTTATCCACACCCACACCTTACTGTTGATGATCAAATTTACCTACTAATTAAAATGCCCATGGCTTCATGTCAACGTCGGCTGCCGACCTACGCTCTCCCAGCTATGGCTTGCCAGGGAGCATTGGTATTGCATGGTTTGCGGTCATCGGCATGCTAAGGGCCTATTGTTAGAGCTCTACACGATTCTAATTGTCTATAAAAACTAGTTTTATGAGAGAAGTGATTTTGAAGTTAAAAGTGATTCTTCATTATTCTCCATCGTAACTTTTTTGAAAAAAATAGCATGAGAAGTGAATTAGAAGAAGCTATTTTTTTAGCTCTCTTAATTCATTTTAGATTATCATTTCTCTCTGAAAAACCATTTGGCAGAGCTCCTTCCAGATTTAACCTAAAATTGGCTCTTGAAGCTCTGTGCAAATATGCCCTAAGTCATTAGTAGAGAGATTGCACTCAAACCTGGGTTGTGAACTTAGTACTAGCATACGCGTACACAAAATCTTGTACTACACATGCTTCCATTTCCTTCAAGTGGCAGTGTCATGGTTCACCGCTCAACACAGCTAATAACAGGAGTCAGGGGAGGGGGAGAGAGCAACATGATTCTTTAACTAATCGCTTATCATGTATTTTTTTTCCTTCAACATTCATCATTCATCTATTGTTGTGTGTTATCATGGTTCAAACTTGCACACCATGGTACACATGTATGTATGTTTGCTAGCATGCCGAATTTCTAAACCACACTGGCTTTGTTTATTTCAAGCACTTTCTTCCTAGGCATGTTTCGCTGGGTAGGACGCATCTATAAGGATGCTGTAGAGCCCCTCCTTGGACCTTGGTCGCCATGTCATACTGCATGCGGATGAATCCATGCTCACCCCAGTCCTTGCCCTACGAGTTCTTGACTATCCAATAGTTCTTGCCAGAGTTAGTGGAGCCATACTCTACCAATGTCATCACGTCGCCAAGCTCTGTCCCAATGGTCCCTAGAAGACGCCATCCCCTAGTGCTTGAAGGGTACCTCGTCAACCTTGACCCACACAACCACCGGTTGGGCCGCCAGCCTACGACTGCCTTCATGAGCATGATCACGCCATATGGCGGCACTTACTATACACGTCGATGGTCATGACTGGAGACGTGACCTTACCACATGATATCTTCATGCCCTTGAATATGGGTAGGCATCCTCGGAAGTGATGTCGTTGTTCTTTGCAAGTTGACCAGGCCACGATCAACCACTCGCTGCTCCGACAACGATGTCAGGTTCTTAATCTTTATGTAACTGGTCTGGATTTGTGTAACATACGCAACATTATATTCATAGATAATTGTTGGTGATTCCATAGAACCAATACCACAAGATTAGTGAATGTGGTTGCTCATTTTGTGAAGCCACATGCATTCATGTGATGCTTTATACAGTGCAATAATTTTAAAATGATTTGCGAATGTTGCCACTATAGTTTCTTTAGATTACTTTCGTGACATGGCTATCCCTTCATATAAAAACATGAACCATATTGGCACTCATTATATAAAGATCCTTAGTCACATATTCTTTCAATATCAACACATACTCTTTAAGAAAATTTGTGCAGGAATCACCTCCCCCACAATACTTCATTTTAAACATTTATACGTAAGAAAAGAATAAGGGAACGACCAACCTTGCACGCACTCCACCAACATGCGGTCACACCCATGCTCCCGTGCATGACTGTCATGCCAAGAGCCCATGCCAACTACTATGCCTGCCTAGCTTCCCCTTAACACTACTACCTTGACATAGCCATGCCATCGATGTCGTTGCACCTTGAAGTAGCACCGGACAATATGATTTAAATGGACTGGTATTCCCAACAAGAACCCGAGCCTAATTGGGCATTTTGGGAGTCTCAGACATGCTAGAAAAAGAGACAAATTTTAGAAATTCATACAAAATCAAGAAACGCCCAGAGATCAAAAAGTAGATTCTAATCATTGTAGCCATCAGATTTTATTTAAAAAATACACACCTTTACCATTATGAAAATGTTAAAGTAATACCCCAAAATCAGTATGTAAATTATCCACCTTAGTCATGCTGGAAAAACAAAGATAATCCCTTAATCTTCATTGAATTAGCTACCTAATTAAGTCATTATAAAAAATAATCTAAACTAGTCCCCTAAATTTACATCTAAATTATCCTTTCATATCCTAAAGTAACTAAAAAATCTGCATCAAATTACCTATATGTGTTATTATAAAAGTATCCCAAAGTAGACCAACATGATTCAAAATTACCTATTTGGCTATTTCTGCAAAAATACTAATTTAATATGTGAATGCATGATGTGTGTGTGTACCATATAGACCATGTATACATGGAAGAAGTGATGATTATATCGATTTCCATGTTAAACACAGCTCAAATAGTTCAATTAATCACATGTCAAACACATAAAGATGCGAAGCAAAGTGAGCATAGAAAATATAAACGTGGATAAAAAAATGTATGGAGTATTGCTAACTAAAGTCTATACAAATGAATAGATGTATCTATATGAGTATTGTGTTGGAATATTTAACAAATGAGAGATATAGCTAGGTAAGAAATTCTGATTATTTGCTATTAAACCCTAATAGTTTATAATACTTATGTATCTTCAAATTATAAGCCCGTACCGAAGCACAGATTGATAGACTAGTTTTCAACCACTTCACAGTCCATTCTTAAGGTCACAGAGTACATAGAATATACATCCAGATTTTAAAGTTTAATACATTCATTTATTACAAAAGTCCATGTGGGACTGAAATAAAATAGAAACCCAACTATTGTACACAGATATCAAAATATACAGCAACTTAGTCAAACAACACTTCTTCCTTGACCGTGGACATGACCCGGCCTCCAACTATTGTGAAGCTTTGACGTACAGCACTAAAACCAGCAGAATTTCTATTGAACTACTTTAAAGCCCCTTGTTATTCTTATACATATATGCTAATTTCAAGAACATATGTAGTTTTAGTGCTGACCATGTGCTGCTGGTGCATGATCATCTGATCTTTTGGTCACTCGTGATGACGGTGCTTGATTAGAGATTTTGACGCCTCTGCTTGTCGGAGATTTAGTCCAAGAGCGTCTGCTCGTCGGAGAAGATAGGGCTGAGGCACAGACCATGTGGTGCTACCTGGGCTTAACAGCCCTATTTTATGCGGGCCTGTTATAACCAAATTTAAAGATAAGCCGAATCTATATAGAAGCCATAAAATTTGTAGGAACCATTGATATGTTAGGGTTTCACCGCACTTTACAATTTATGAGAGCTCCCTTCATTTTAAAGCATAAGAAAAAATAGCTACAAAAATAAAGAGGGTGTGTTTTTTTGTCCTTTCATGTCCGAAGCGTATGAATTTCACGGGAAACCATTTGATCATTTAATGTTAGGTATTTTTGTACTTTTCGATTTGTGGAACTTCCCGAGTTTTAAACCGTTAGAGAATATCTAAAAGAATAAAGAAAACATCTCTTGTTTGTGCATGCAGGATCATAATATTCAAATTAATAACTCATCAAATTTGTTTGGAGAGCATAAATTTCGCGGGTTAAAGATGATCCGAGTTATTTCATGGAAAATTTTGTACATCTCAAATTGGCAAAGAAAGTGCAGGGGATAAGAAAAACATATCAGAGAACATGCTGCCTAGTGTGGTAATAATACTCACTGATCACTGTTGGAAGGTACAAACCATAATGTATTTTCCACATTTCAAACTGGCACAGAAAGAGCAGGAGACAAGAAAACATATAAGAGAACATATACATGCTACATGCTACTTAGTGTTCTCCAATCTCTAGAACTGGTAATACTCACTGGTCACTGTTGGAAGGTAAGTAGTACAAACCAGAATGTATTTTCCACATTTCAAATTGGCAAAGAAAGTGCAGGGGACAAGAAAACATATAAGACAACATGCTGCCTAGTGTTCTCCAATCTCTGCAACTGGTAATACCCACTGGTCACTATTGAAAGGTACAAACCAGAATGTACACCAGATTGACCCGAAAACTATATAATGAACAAAACATATAAGGAGAACATGGTGCCTAGTGTTCTCCAGCAACTAATGAGCTAAACAGTAACTTTAATGGACGATCGAACTAAAATATAGGATAGATCTAATCTTATGTCATGCTTCTCTATGATGGCTATATATATCATCCAGCCGGCAAGATCTAAGCTTTACAAATGACCACGAAGCACGGGAGAAGAGCGTTCGGGTTGAGCAGGTAGAGCTCCTCGATGCTTGAGTTGGCGCCGACCCGGCCGGCAACCGAGTCGAACCCCGGCTTCCCGGCGACGTCCTCCAGGTTCTCCTTCTCCAGCGGGCGGTGGATCCTCCCCGCGATCACCCTGCACACGATCAGCGCGCGCCTCACGCCGCCGGCGGCGGTGTCGGCTTCTTGCAGGCACTCCAGCGCACGCTTGCTCGTGGACGTGGTGAACACGCCGCCGCCGGCGGCGGCGGCGCCGTCCCTGGACTCCCTCGTCGCCGAGAAGCCGTGCCGGAGGATGCGGCAGACGTTGCACGCGCCCGACGCGCAGACGCTGTGCGAGCCGCCGGCGCCGAGGGAGCAGGCGACGGTGGTGCCGTGGAACTGGAGCAGCTCGTTGCCGTCGGCGATGCAGCGGGGGTGCTTGTTGGGGAGCTTCGCCGCCCTCGCCATCACCTCCTCCATGTACTCCTTGAACCTCTCCACCGACTTGTCCATGCTGTGCACCTTGACGACCCTCTCGATGCGATCCAGCGCCGCCTCGGGATCCGGCCACCCCACCTTATATATCAGCTCCACCACCCTGCTCGCCGTGTCGCCCTCCACCAGCTCGGTGACTGCGCGGCGGCGGCAGGAACGTCTTCTTGAGCCCGGCCCTGGCGCCGCCGCCGCCGCCGCGGGAGGAGTCGTCGATCTTGATCACGTCGCAGGACTCCCGCGACCGGCAGCTCAGGGACTTCTTGAGCGACGCCCACCACAGCATTGCCATCCTCTTCTTCTTCTCCGGGCTCCGCCGCCGCTTCCACCCTCTTCTTCTCGGCGTGGACGCCCAGATCCGAAAGCACCTCGGTGGATGGCCGGATTGCTGCCGAGAGGCGTCGCTATTTATTGAACAGCAAAACATAGCATGCATTCAATGCAAATCAAATCTCAGGCTCCCAGAACAATAAATGGCTGTGCATCCGCCAAGGATTCGATCACCAGCAAAGATCAAGAGAGGAGATAGAAGAACCTGGAGAAGATGCCAACCATGGATTCAGACAGGGAAGGTCCTCGCACGGGCACATGCAGCCAGAGTCAAGGGTAACTGATTGGAGTAATGAAGTGGGGAGGGAGGGTCGTCGCCGCTCGCCGGCGCCGGAGATTTCCTTCGCTGCCAAGCATGGAGCGTACGCCGCTGCTGCCGGAGGGACCAGAAGGCCGGCAGAAGCGGACGAACAGATCGCCACCAAACGGGCAGCGGCGGGTGAGAATCTTTGGCTCTCGGTACAATGCATAGTAGTCTAGTCCTCGAGCAGAAATCTTTTTAAAAAAATCACACTGCTGGTCATCAGTCTAGTAACGGTTGTTATAAATTGCTTCTTCTTTTTTTTTAAGAAAAAAAAAGAGTAGACTCCAGTGTGGAAATGGAAATATTGAGTTCTCAAGAATGATATCCTGCGCTGTCGCTTTGTCAGTCGCCGGCCGAAACATATATGCCTAGGATACCATTGAAGGAGTGAGTGACGTGATGCTTCCGCTGTGTGCTCTCCACTCCGCCTATCTAGGCTCTTGGTTCATGCTTCCTTGGCATACTAGCATGCAGACCATGTGAGTATGGCAGCGAGCTTCGGGGATTGCTTCATCAGTCTTGTTCTAGCTAGTAGCTACACTACACAGTTAGTCAGATTTAGAATGAGAATTGCGGTGAGAGCTAAAGCTAGGTTAAGTTCGTCACCGACCAAAACATATATACCAAAAATGACGGTCCTAACGAAAGTCGGTTCATATTGTCCGTTCCTCGTACGTGTCGTAACGGAAGTCGGTTCCTATGTTATCCACTTTCAACATTCATTGTAGTGGAAGTGGCGGTTTCTAGTTTTGTATGTTTCCAATATTACTCATAACGGAAGTCACTGCCTTCATTGTCTAGTCCGGGTACCACTGCTACTGATCGAGGACTTTAAACTTGCATGGGTATCATCTATGTTCCAAACTCGGAATTTTTTATATTTTGGTCTATAAACTTGTACGGCGGCATCATCTAGGTTCCAAAGTCATCACTTGCACGATTGTAAATCCTCTAAGTCTAAACTCAGGATTTTTAATATTTAGATATAATAATTCATCCTGCTGATAAAAAAGAAGTTTGTAGCTTGGAATCTAAAATGCATCAGCAAAGCCTCTATTCTTAGTCATATGCTTTCTTGATAAGGTTGGAGTTCTACTACATCCTAGCTCTGTCCCTCCTCAACTCGCAAGGTGACCTCCATGGCTCCACTCCTATCTCGATCATCCGAACTTCTTATGGCTTTCACTTGTGTCAATTCTCTTTCTGAGAAAGTTAATGGTGAGGCCGAAGGACCACATAGTGTGCTTAATAATACAAGTACTAGTTTTACTTTTACCATTTATTCCCAAATGGGGACTCGACCCAAACGGTGGTTGGCGATGAGAGCTCCATTTTCGAATCTCTCGAGTTAGCACCTAACCAGTATATTGCAATAGTAAAATAATCATGAAGGATCATATAATCAGAAAGTAAACTTTCAATTATCCATCACTGAGCACGAGGGGGAAAAGAAAAGCTCACAACGTGCCATGGTTGATGACGCTATAGAGTGGGGCCAACATTTGAAGCCACGTCAACATGCACAAGTGTGTGCCGGGCTGTGGCCCTCTTTTCTCTCGCCTCGCCGGCGAGCCAGCGCGTTTAGCCCATCGAAACAGGCCTGTGATAAAGAATATGGCCCAATAAAGCCCAGTTGTCGCTCGGTGGTCCCCGTCCAAAAGCCACACGTCATCCTAGCGCTCGTTTCCAGAAGCAGCCGCGAGCTTCCACCGCCTTCTTCCCGTGCTTTTTCTCGAGCGGCCAGACCATCACGGCGAGCGAGAGAGAAGAGACAGATTGGGCGAGGAGACACCAACGGCGATGGCGACGATGAGGGGGTGGCCAGAGGAGGTGGTGGCGCTGTCGCTGCGCGGGTACGGCTACAGCAACGAGGACGACGACCGGCCGGAGAAGCCGCGGCGGTACGGGGTGACGGAGATGCGGAGCCCCTTCTACTCCTTCCGCCCCGCCAACCAGGCGCTCCAGGTCCGCTGCCGATTCGCATCCGTCTCGTAATTTTTGCGGCGTTGTGTGCTCTGCTCTTATCCGCTGGTGTTGGGGTTTGGGTCGCGCCGAGCTGAATCGAACGGTGTTTTAGTTCCAAAGTGTGACTACGAATGCAGACATGCGACTTGCACGAGTCGTGGCTGAAATGGCGTGCTTGTTTTCGATTGAAGCCCCGATTGATGATTGATTCGTCAGGATGTTAGATCCCTAGTGTTTAGATGAAGCCATATGAGTAATATCTGATTTTCAGTATGTGATCATCATCGTGGGTGTTGCTCTGTTGCTGAAATTTTGAACTGAATTAGCCGGTTCGTACTGATTGTGTTGAACTGAATTAGATCATCCATGTTTTTGTTGTGTGATAAAGCCAAAGGGTGTTTTACTCCTTGGAACAAGAATTTAGTCCGCAACTGTTAACTACAGGACGGAAGGAAATACATGCAACACTGAACGAAATTGTACTGTACTCTGTAGTAGATAAGAAACTTTGAAAAAGAAAATCAGTTATCATTCCTGATGTGTTCTTGCTTGTACTGAGATGTTCTGTTGCTTCAATGAATGGTGATGTGTTCTGCCTTTTTTTTCATCATTCCAACCATTTCTGACTGGACATTTCTCAAGCCTAACCTGTTTCAACTTTCAGGAAATATTGGATTCTCTTGGTCCGTTTGTTGATGGTTCGAAGTTCTCTGGTGGATGCCATAGTTTGATGGGGAAAGAATTGGTCAGAGAGATCACTGATTTAGCACACAAGCATGACATATATGTGAGTACAGGTGATTGGGCAGAGCATCTACTGCGTCAAGGGCCCTCTTCTTTCAAGCAATATGTAGAGGTATGTGGATCTTTACGGTTTTGTAATTTGTTTCAATGTGAACGACCACAAATGTCTGAGACCACATGGAGTAGTACATGATGAGGTATTCCATTTCACTTTCAGGAATGCAAGGCCTTAGGATTTGACACAATTGAGCTGAATGCTGGATCTCTCAAGCTCCCTGAAGAAGCTCTCCTGAGATTGGTCCGCCTCATCAAGAGTACCGGTCTGAGGGCAAAGCCACTGTTTTCTGTGAAGTTTGACAGTTCTGATATTCCTGCATCTGGTGATAGGGCGTTTGGGGCATACATAGCTCCAGTCAAGAAGCAGAGTTCAGGTAAATTACTGTACTAGTTGTTACATATCATACTGGGTCTTTTTCTAAAAAAGCATATATCATACTGAATGATGTTTGCATGGAGCCAAGATTCTATAAGCACCATGCTTATGATACACTGGTCAGTGAACACTAGGTCGTTTTTAACTTGTAATTGAGCCATTTGCCACTGTTGTATACTCCTATATTCACAAAACGTGTGTTCGTGGCCCATGTTTTCCAGAAAGAATTGAAGATGTTGACCTGCTGATCAGGAGGGCAGAGAGATGCTTGGAAGCAGGGGCAGATATGATCATGATTGACGCTGACGACGTTTGCCAGCGCGCTGACTCTCTAAGAGCGGACATCGTTGCAAAGATCATAGGCCGGCTCGGGCTTGAGAAGACCATGTTCGAAGCTTCAAACGCCAACACCTCCGAGTGGTTTGTCAGACGATACGGCCCAAGGGTACTCAATCTCACACCCTGAAAACCTCAATCTGAGCAATGCTGATGAGACTATGGCTTGTCAATGCCCTCTGTCCATTCACAATTTTGATCCCAAAGATTTGGCGTGTCGTTCTGCAAATGCAGGTGAATCTCTTCGTCGATCACTCCGACGTGATGAATCTGGAGCGCCTCCGGGGGTGGAGGTATGTGGATCTGTACAGTTTTGTAATTTGTTACAATGTGCACGATCACAAATGTCTGAGACCACATGGAGTAGTACACGATGAGGTATTCCATTTCACTTTCAGGAATGCAAGGCCTTAGGATTTGACACAATTGAGCTGAATGCTGGATCTCTCAAGCTCCCTGAAGAAGCTCTCCTGAGATTGGTCCGCCTCATCAAGAGTAGCGGTCTGAGGGCAAAGCCACTGTTTTCTGTGAAGTTTGACAGTTCTGATATTCCTGCATCTGGTGATAGGGCGTTTGGGGCATACATAGCTCCAGTCAAGAAGCAGAGTTCAGGTAAATTACTGTACTAGTTGTTACATATCATACTGGGTCTTTTTCTAAAAAAGCATATATCATACTGAATGATGTTTGCATGGAGCCAAGATTCTATAAGCACCATGCTTATGATACACTGGTCAGTGAACACTAGGTCATTTTTAACTTGTAATTGAGCCATTTGCCACTGTTGTATACTCCTATATTCACAAAACGTGTGTTCGTGGCCCATGTTTTCCAGAAAGAATTGAAGATGTTGACCTGCTGATCAGGAGGGCAGAGAGATGCTTGGAAGCAGGGGCAGATATGATCATGATTGACGCTGATGACGTTTGCCAGCGCGCTGACTCTCTAAGAGCCGACATCGTTGCAAAGATCATAGGCCGGCTTGGGCTTGAGAAGACCATGTTCGAAGCTTCCAACGCCAACACCTCCGAGTGGTTTGTCAGACGATACGGCCCAAGGGTACTGAATCTCACACCTTGAAAACCTCAATCTGAGCTATGCTGATGAGACCATGGCTTGTCAATGCCCTCTGTTCATTTACAATTTTGATGCCAAAGATTTGACGTGTCGTTCTGCAAATGCAGGTGAATCTCTTCGTCGATCACTCCGACGTGATGAATCTGGAGCGCCTCCGGGGGTTCAACATGCGCAGGAGCAACTCATCCTCCCATTTCGCTTCACCGTTCTTCCTGATGTAACAAGCTCTTCCTGCACCGAGCTGGGACAGTTTCCGGTGTACATGGAGTTCTCAGCCTGTTATTCATTGTACCAGCGAGCAATGCACTATCGTCTGTCATGTTGTCAACAACGCTGATGTAATAATTGGTTTCTGTGTAGTAAACTAGTAAGAACTTGCTGTATGTATGTTTGTGTTCATTGCCATCGTTGCGCCAGATTGTGTTCGATTTGCCATGTTTAGTCCATGTGTGTACAGTTGCACACGAGCGAAACACCAGAATTTTCAGGATCTTAACAGTTTTCTGGGAGCATGAGAGCATGTTCCCCAGGAGCTGTCGAAGATTTCTTGTTTGAGGATCAGGACAGAGAGACTTACGAAGTTTATCCAAAGCGGTTCGTCAGCGTTGATCAGCCGGAACTCTTCCTTGCCTGGCTGCGTGCCTGCATCTCCCTATGAAGCGTCAGGTTAGCTGTTTTCGGCTTCCAGGCGAGCATTTGAACTTCTTCGCCCACTCTGGTTTAGGCCCCCTTTGGAACACGGGATTTTTTCCCGTTCCTGCGTTTTTCCTGTGAACAGTCAACTGATTCCTGTGAAATTCCTTTATAATTCCTGTAAAATTCCTGCGGAGCCAAGGTTCTATGCTTATGATACACTGGTCAGTGAACACTAGGTCGTTTTTAACTTGTAATTGAGCCATTTGCCACTGTTGTATACTCCTATATTCACAAAACGTGTGTTCGTGGCCCATGTTTTCCAGAAAGAATTGAAGATGTTGACCTGCTGATCAGGAGGGCAGAGAGATGCTTGGAAGCAGGGGCAGATATGATCATGATTGACGCTGACGACGTTTGCCAGCGCGCTGACTCTCTAAGAGCGGACATCGTTGCAAAGATCATAGGCCGGCTCGGGCTTGAGAAGACCATGTTCGAAGCTTCAAACGCCAACACCTCCGAGTGGTTTGTCAGACGATACGGCCCAAGGGTACTCAATCTCACACCCTGAAAACCTCAATCTGAGCAATGCTGATGAGACTATGGCTTGTCAATGCCCTCTGTCCATTCACAATTTTGATCCCAAAGATTTGGCGTGTCGTTCTGCAAATGCAGGTGAATCTCTTCGTCGATCACTCCGACGTGATGAATCTGGAGCGCCTCCGGGGGTTCAACATGCGCAGGAGCAACTCATCCTCCCATTTCGCTTCACCGTTCTTCCTGATGTAACAAGCTCTTCCTGCACCGAGCTGGGACAGTTTCCGGTGTACATGGAGTTCTCAGCCTGTTATTCATTGTACCAGCGAGCAATGCACTATCGTCTGTCATGTTGTCAACAACGCTGATGTAATAATTGGTTTCTGTGTAGTAAACTAGTAAGAACTTGCTGTATGTATGTTTGTGTTCATTGCCATCGTTGCGCCAGATTGTGTTCGATTTGCCATGTTTAGTCCATGTGTGTACAGTTGCACACGAGCGAAACACCAGAATTTTCAGGATCTTAACAGTTTTCTGGGAGCATGAGAGCATGTTCCCCAGGAGCTGTCGAAGATTTCTTGTTTGAGGATCAGGACAGAGAGACTTACGAAGTTTATCCAAAGCGGTTCGTCAGCGTTGATCAGCCGGAACTCTTCCTTGCCTGGCTGCGTGCCTGCATCTCCCTATGAAGCGTCAGGTTAGCTGTTTTCGGCTTCCAGGCGAGCATTTGAACTTCTTCGCCCACTCTGGTTTAGGCCCCCTTTGGAACACGGGATTTTTTCCCGTTCCTGCGTTTTTCCTGTGAACAGTCAACTGATTCCTGTGAAATTCCTTTATAATTCCTGTAAAATTCCTGCGTTCCAAAGGGGGCCTTAGAAAAGGAAAAATCCCCCCAGACTGGGCCCGTTCCAAAGGGGCCTTAGAAAAGAAAAATCCCCCAGACTGGGCCCAAGCCCATGGTCCAACTGGGTCCGGTTGCTTTCCTCTCTGTTCCAGTTGCACCAGTTACGTTCTTCGCAGGTTAGCTGTTTTCGGCTTCCAGGCGAGCATTTGAACTTCTTCGCCCACTCTGGTTTAGGCCCCCTTTGGAACACGGGATTTTTTCCCGTTCCTGCGTTTTTCCTGTGAACAGTCAACTGATTCCTGTGAAATTCCTTTATAATTCCTGTAAAATTCCTGCGTTCCAAAGGGGGCCTTAGAAAAGGAAAAATCCCCCCAGACTGGGCCCAAGCCCATGGTCCAACTGGGTCCGGTTGCTTTCCTCTCTGTTCCAGTTGCACCAGTTACGTTCTTCGCGGAGATGCACGATGAGACAGATGGAACGGAGAGGATTTCTACACGGAGCTTGACATAGCATAGCAGGTTGTCAATGTTGTATCTGGCGCTCTCAACACGATTACCTTCTAAGAAGGGAGAGGATTTCTATACGGAGCTTGGCATATCTGGCGCGCTCTCAACAGGGTTACCTGTTTTATTTGGACCTACTTAATTGATCCTCAATTCACTTTGCAATCTCTTGATCCAACAAAGACTATTAAAATTTTCAATTAGCAATCTCTTGCGAATAGATACGATACGTGGGCAATATGTAATATTGTTGTATGCAATTTTTCCACGTTTGCCCAAACAATGGATGCAAAAACACTGGTGCTGCAATATGACAACAATAGTACTAAACAGAAAGATACACATGAAGATATCCAATCATCAATATACTGAACTTAGAAAAATACACTTCAAGATATCAATATGATACTGCTGTTTAGCCTAGGCAATTAACTTTTTACAAAATACCCATGATTAAAGACTAGGCAATTCTACATGTGACACAGCCAAAAGCATCAACAGAACCATTGGGAAAACATCATCGAGTCTTCAACTGCCGGGGTGGCGATCCTGCACACAAAGATGAAAAACAGTACAAGTAACTGCCAGGTAGCAGTGACAACATAGTGAGTTTCCTTAATCATTTTTTTTAATTTTCCTTTCGTAACTATTTTTTAGTGAATTCTAAATAGGAGTACTAGTTGGCAACACTGTAAAAGGCAAACTTGAACAAACAGACATAGCAGGATTGTCTGTCTGTAGCAGAATGAAAACACTCTGAATTGTCATATGGAAATGGTAGGCCAATAGGACCCACAGTTAAGGGGTAATATTAGTCAGAAAATAAGTCAGTGTAAAATAATGTCAGACAAAGCTCAGATGTCATCAGCTTTATCTGTCATGGATTTTCCGAAGCAGAACTGGCAATTTAAGCTGAAAGGTTGCATCATCACAGCCAGGTTGTATCAAAATTACTGAACATGGAAAGGCCTCTGTCCTAGTTCATAAGCAATATCGACAGATACCAGCCATATAAGCCTAATCTGCAACCAGCATGACATCAAAGGCAAGATTCAACACAGCTAAATAATCTATAAATTTTGCTCCTTCAAAACAAAACGGACCAGATAAACATGCAATTGTTACATTAAAAACGGATAAAACATGAAAACGTGGCAGATTGTGTCAGAGAAAAGTTCTCAGCACCCTTATTAAGGAATCAGACAGGGATAACTGTATTTTACTTGTTATCTTCATCCACATCTTTAAACTGATTATGAATATTACACCACAATCAAAATCACATCATTTAGATCAATCGTATCATTTAGATCCAATATAAAAGGCATGGAAATGATTATGTTACATGTTAACAAATATATGTGGCCTTTCCAGGATTGGTTGGCACCATTAACGCCACCAATCAGGATATAACCACACATCAATAGAATAGCATGTCGCATCCAAGCCATTATACCAAGAGGAACAAAATCATCCTCCAGAATTGGTAATGGATGCACCTAACACCTAACAAAAAGAATAAAGAATATAATAATTAAGGCATTGATGACTTGTGAGATTTGAGTTCAGACAGCCAAGGGTTTGGTCCTCAACTACTACCACAAGCAGTATCAGAAACTATCCAAAACACAATTGTTCATCACCACTCAAAACCTCAGTCCATTCTTGCCTTGCAAAGTAAATAACCAACTAAATTAAAAAAACACTACAAAGGTTGAGGAAGATTTCAGAGCTCAGACAGCCAAGGGTTTGGTCGTCAAATACTACCAAGGCAGTATCAGAAACTCTAGTCCACAAAAAGTGCTCTTCATTGCTCCAATCTCAATTTAACCAATGTATTTAGGGCTTTGGCTAACACATGGGTGGGCAAGGTTGAACTATAGGCACCCGAGGGCTGAACTATTAAATTTTATTTTGTTAAAGGAAAAAAGCAAATAGGTTCACAGTAGAGTATGCAATCTCGTGCTGTCATTTAACTCCCATCTCACCGTAACAAAGAGACGAAGCTGATGTCAACACACACTCTCCGAGTTTTTCAGCCTCCACGCAAATCCGAAGCACTTGCGCGAGGATAGTTAAACTCGGGCAGGGAACACAGCAACATTGTCTGGACAGGAAACAAACGAAACTGACTAAACTAGCAAATGCAATATGACATAGCTTCAACGACCTCAGGATAGCCCAGTGTTGTCATTCGAGTGCAGCGGCTCCAAGTAGGTTCTTCCTGACAAGCAGGAACTTGGAGCCAACTGCAGCATCAAAACATTAGGCGCTTTCATCATTGGCCAATGATATGCAGCGTATGGATAAAGCATAATTTTGAATTCTAAATCAAGTAAGGATTTACAAAAACATGCTAGAGATCAAGGCTCAGATATGAATCAGCTTTATCTGTCATGAATTCTCAGAAGCAGAACTGGCGTTGTAAGCTGAAAGTTGTATCATCACTGCCGAATCAATTGCATGAGCAAGAAAATTAAAAAAAAATACAATGAGATGATTATTGGATGGCTCATATTAAGAAATTCAACCATTATTTTTCCCTTTGCTTCATATGTTACATCAGAAGCGCGGGTAATGTCAAATCACTGCCATCAACTGAATGCACTGAATGCAATAGCAAGAAAAAAGAAAAAAAAGAGATAGCTTGTTATGAATATCTGTATCCATTGCTTTGACACAGGCCAATCACAAGATTTATCATAGCCTGCAACACTGAATGGCATGATGGATCTAGCACAGACATTGGGGCTTCCTTCTTCAAGGGGTAGTAATCCGACAAGCCCGGGGTTAGCACCGTGCAAACACCGATCTACTGTAGATCCTAAAATCGCAAGCGAGAATAAGACAAGATAAACGAGACGAAACAGAGTATGAGGCAAAAACTATAGTCAAGCAACAATCATATTGCCTACTGGAGTCATGGCAACTGAAACGATTTCTTGACGCGTCGATCTATCCCCTCCTTACGTGGGCGACGCCGCACGGTAAGAATTCGTGCCCCCGCCGGTATGAACAAGAGAGGACAACGGTAAGCTACAAATCGAAACGATGCAAAACAACTGCGAGAAAGATAAAAGGGAAACAGCCACAGTAGCAGACTGCCGGGTAGAGCAAAACCGAATGCTTCGACGAGGCGGAGGCGGCGCAGGCGATGGCGGCGGCGGCGGGTGGTTCTTAGAACCCTAGAGGGGGATGGAGATGATGAGGCCTGAGGGGATGCGTTGGGTGTTTATAGGCCTCCGTGGGCCGTGGCCGCGAAGGGAATAGGGCAAGCCGACCTCGAGCTCGAGCCGAGCCTACACCCAAGGCTCGATAGTCAATAGGCTTGGTTTTATTTTCGGGCAAAATAGGTTTGGTTTAATAGAGACCTTTTTCGCGAATTGGCTTGTAGTATAATGGTAGGACGGTCCAGTGGGACGCTACCCACCAGGGTTCAAATCCTGGTGCTCGCACCTTTTTCCAAAAAAATAGATGTAAGAATTGCAATGGTATGCTTCCAAATAGGTGAATTGTAGTGTTATATCTCCAACTTCTGAGAATTGTAATGGTACCGATCCAAATAACCCTTTTTTCTAAGGACCGGAGACTTTTTCTGAGCATCAGGAGTTAAATACTTTCATGTCAGCACAAATAAATCAACATCTCCTAACATTTTATTTGAAGAAACAAATTGAAAAGTTAATTGAAACATCATAGTGTAACGGTATATTGTTAGAATGTTAGGGTTCATATATTTATAATGGTGAGTGTGTATGCGTGTGAGTGTCCGCGTCTGTATTGGTCTTTCTAAAAAAAAGACTACCACATTGATGTACTAACGGATGGAACCCACTTTGCAGTAGCAATAGGCCATAGAACTATTGTAAATCCTGGAGCTTTAGTAGGAGTAGTAGACGAGACAAAGGAGTGTGTTGGTAGATAAAAGGAGGAGATACTCAAGCCTTCTTCAATGATAGAAAATAAAAAATAAAAAATCATCGCTATTTAAAGGATAGATAAAGTGATTTTCACCCCGTTGTAGGCACGTTCCCCTCTCACTAAGACACTAACCATGGTCGATGGTATTGCACCAATTCATTGTTATGCGCACTAATATTTAAATTCATGGGAAAATTGAAGGCATGTCACATCAAAAAAGTTCTATTATGTGTTTCATCGTAAAGGTTTAGTGAAACGACCTTGATGTCACCTAGAGGGGGTGAATAGGCGATTAATGAAAAATTTAGAACAACTTGCAGCGGAATCAGTTTACCGGAAATTTAGAAATTTCCGGTGCTACAGTAATTTCCGACAATCACGAAAAGGAACTTAGATGTAGAGGCTCCTATGCAATTCTAATCAAAATGATGAGTTGCAAGAGGTTACTTGGGATATGTAGAAGCTTTCTAACCAACCACCTGCAACCAAAGGCTCACAAGAAGATAGATCGGGTCGAATTGCTCAAAATCAACAAAAACAACAATATGAACGTGAAGAACAACAATATCAATGTTACATCCCTCTTGATAGTACGGCATACCTATACTCAAGATCAAAGATAAAATCTAGTTCAACCACTTAAAATTTATAACTTGAACCTTGCCATTTTTCTTCAGTTCTCACTTCACGAGGGTGCAACATTTCTTGTCTCTTGAGCACATCCAACTTGAGCTAGAGGCTTAGAATATCCAAGTGTTATGATCAAGAATCCTCATTCATAAGTCACTTTATCATAAGATTAAACAATGATTAGATGTGTTGCATTGCTTCACTAAATAAGACTTGATTAATGCCTAGAAATCAAACCATAATGCTAGACTTCACTCCAGCAAAGTCCCTCGGCTACAAGACCAACTTGCCCTTCTCTTTGCTTAGTACCTCGTCACTCGCCATCTAGCTTGATCCTTTCATCCTATCTTGCCACTTTAAGTTTAGCTTTGCTTTGCATCATCATGAATACCACTTTGAAATCCATGTCTTCAATTTAAACCAATGATATGTCCAATATGATCTTCTATGTCATTGATACCATATGACTTGTGTGTATAAGAGACAGAGATTGATCTATTCTTGGTTGGTAGTGTAATTTAAAACAAGTTGTATCATGCGGTGGATTAACTTGTTTTGTTTTATGCTTGACGGATTTGAGAGTGTATAGACATGCGGTAGACTAGCGCTCTTGGATCTATGCATGCTTGTTTTTACAGGGATTTATGATCGTGCTCTCTAATCATTTAATATGTTACATCTACAATTAATTGGCATACGGTCTTTGCTGTAATTACTCAACTAAACGAATAACCGACCGTCATGCTGATGTCACGCGTTCGGTAGTGCAATCTTTACATGCCTTTGTTGATTGCCGAATGGTGTTCAAACTGTTGACAGATAGCTTGCTTGTAGCTAAATGTCTTTCAAAATTGGCTTCGTAGCCGCAGATATGGAACTGTCTGGAATCATCCGGCACGTTCCAGGTTTTATCTAAACATTTTTTCTTCCTTTGTTAGTTTGCAGGAAAACTGACTGGCACGATTACAGGATTCAGACGATCGGGCACGTGTGAAGCTAGCTAATTCGGCTTGCTGTGTGCTTGGCGTGAGGTGCAGATTTTGCGTCAACAGGTAATAAACCATGCATCTCCAATCCTTATGCTTCATTTACATATGTACTCCTTCTGTTTAGAAATGATGACCTATTTCGAACCGAAAAAGTCTAACATCACGAATTTTGACCACTAATTTCTCTACAGTATAATGCCAATTGCTAAAAGCTCAATATAATCTCAAAACCATTTTAGATACAAATATATTGAAATTCCAGAAAGTGCCCAACTAAAACAGTCATAACTTTTTACTCCGATGTCCGATTTCGGTGATCTTAGACTCTATGGAAAGCTTATTCAGAGGGCTATCCATCCCACCTGAAATTAAGCTCCAAGACCACCTAGTGCCAGTGTTGTGATAGGAGTTTCTCTTATGTTAGCACTTGGTTAGATCACTTTGAGCACCGAGACATAGACAAAGCTATCAACGTTGCATCCCTCTTGATAGTACGACATACCTATACTCAAGATCAAAGATAAAATCTAGTTCAACCACTTGAGATTGAATAACTTGAGCCTTACCACTTTTCTTCAATTCTCGCTTCATGAGGGTGCAACCTTTCTTATCTCTTGAGCACATCCAACTTGAGCTAGAGGCTTAGAATATCCAAGTGTTATGATCAAGAATCCATTACTCATTCATAAGCCACTTTATCATAAGATTAAACAATGATTAGATGCATTGCATTGCTTCACTAGATGAGGCTTGATTAATGCCTAGAAATCAAACCATGATGCTAGACTTCACTCCAGCAAAGTCCCTCGGCTACAAGACCAACTTGCCCTTCTCTTTATTTAGTACCTCGTCACTCGCCATCTAGCTTGATCCTTTCATCTATCTTGCCACACTAAGTTTAGCTTTGCTTTGCATCATCATGAGTACCACTTTGAAATCCATGTTCTTTGCTTGAACATTTGCTTTCTAATAAGATTGATCATAACACTTCAATCCATGTTCTTTGCTTGATCATAACACTTGAATATTCAAGTGTTATGATCAAGAATCCATTACTCATTCATAAGCCACTTTATCATAAGATTAAACAATGATTAGATGCATTGCATTGCTTCACTAGATAAGGCTTGATTGATGCCTAGAAATCAAACCATGATGCTAGACTTCACTCCAGCAAAGTCCCTCGGCTACAAGACCAACTTGCCCTTCTCTTTGCTTAGTACCTCGTCACTCGCCATCTAGCTTGATCCTTTCATCTATCTTGCCACACTAAGTTTAGCTTTGCTTTGCATCATCATGAGTACCACTTTGAAATCCATGTTCTTTGCTTGAACGTTTGCTTTCATATCAATTGTTACCATGTAAATTCCTATCTTGACTCTCCATATAATACCAAAAACTTAGTTAACTATATTCTCCTTGATTAGAAAAACGTCCTTGTGACCAAGCATCCTATTATTCCACTTCACTTGAATGTATAATTGTTCTTGATCACTTATCTCGTCCCATCAATACTCTCGCATGTATTGTATTCCACATAGTCTCCGCATCACTATCTTTCTCCATATCAATGTTTTGACCAAACAAGCTTATATAACCACTTCTTCTTGAACAACTAAGCCCTTGATCACCTTTCTTCTTAGTATTTCAATATGATCAAACTTCAACCACATTCACTTTTATTTTATTAAGCAAGCAACCAACCACCGATGCCATACAATTGCAATACATCTTTATCTCTTTTGCTTACTTCACTCTTTACTTGTCGTATCCTTACTTTTGCATGCTTTGGATGACATAAGCTTGACTTTATAATTTACAATAAAAGTCTATCCAAAACTCAACAACCTCATTAGTCCTTTAATTGTTTGTGCCACTCAATCACCAAAACCCACAAGGGGCCTAGATGCACTTTCATTTAGATATATTTTTTTTAAAACCACATGAAAATAAGAAAACTCAGGACACAATCTTGACTTTTCAATATGAAAAATTCAAAAAACATTTTAAATATTGATTTTGGAGCAAAGGTGTATCTATGGATGAACATGTTTTTGCCAAGCTTCAAAGCTATTTTTTGGATAAATTCTCAGCTACTTCCAACTTTTGTCCTCTTTTCACATGATGTACTTTCTTAAATGTAGGTATTGTATGTTCATGTTCATTGACGTGCCCAAAACTTTTCTGCACCGCATTCTCGTTTGCGTTGGTACATGGTACATACGAGTATTGTTTTTTCAGATCTTGAACAGTGTACATCGTCTTTTTCCTTTTTTAGGGAGCCATCGTCGGTTGTTGTTGGGTGCATATAGGGCAACGGGCTTATTGTAATCACTCCTAGTGGGCTGGATCGTTGGGCTCAACCGGGCCGTTTATCTGTCCCAGATCTCATGGGCCCTAGAGGTCTCTCCTTCCTCGTCTCGTCCTCCCCCCATTCCCCAGCGAGTCTTCGGTTCGTCTCCTCGGCCGCCATCTCCACTCTCGCGGGGTTGCAGATTGCTGCGCGCGGCGGGGAACCATGCGGGATGGGATGAGGGAGAGGGACAGAGACGGGGGCGCGGATGCGTCGGGCGCCCCGCCTTTCCGCGGCCCGGCGTACAAGACGAAGCTGTGCGCGCTGTGGAGGGGCAGGGGCGGCTGCCCCCGCCCCAACTGCGGCTTCGCCCACGGGGAGGCCGAGATCCGGAGGCCGCCTCCCCGTGCCTCGTTCCAGCCTCACCCTCGACTTGGTATACACCATGCCCACATCCCTCCCGTCCCCGCCACTATCTCAGTTTCGATCCGTGCTTAGTTGGTCGTTTTAGGGCTTCGCAGCTCCTTATCGCCTGCCTCGTGATTTTGCCGTAGCCAACATGTTTTGGATACTGTGCGAATCTGTGGGATTTAGGTCATGTGGATCCAGATGGCTTCAATCTGACTAAGAAAGACTAGTGCGCTCTTATTGAAAGATGCACCTTGTCCCTGTTCATTGAATCGAGTCACATATTGGGATGATTAGTTGTTGACTAGAAACATAGAGCAATGTTTGAATGCTGGCTGGGCGGCAAACAAGTCAAATAGCAACGGAATCTTAATGTATGGTCTCGTCTGAGGAGCAGAGCTGTTGGAAGAATTATACAGTGGTAACAGTTCGCAAGAGCATCCTTGAAGGATATGCAAAACTACAAATGGGAATGGGGCAAAATGTTTGTAGCTGACTACTGTACTTAGAGAGTTTCAAGTTTCTTCTTGTGGCTGATAGAACTCTTCGTAATATTATGATGGTTTGGCACCCAAATCTTTTCTCATTTTGTCTTATATTTTCTTATCTTGCGGTGCATATATACTATGTTTTCTGCATAGTATTTGAACTGAATGCTGGCTGTTGCAGAACACAAAAATCATCAACTAGCCTTATTTCATTGCAGAAAAACCTGGCATTCTTGCTGGTTATTATTTTGATTTTACAACCACACAAAGTAGCCATCTCCTTGACAGATTTGTTGGGATCGATTGCTTCCAGAGGATGACAGTCCTACATCATGCTGTCCTTTTTTTCAGTTGGAAATCAGTCATTTATGATCACTTGAATGCTTATGCTGTCTCAGAAGAACTTAATATGGGAGATATCTCACATTTTATCTTCTGAGTGAGATTCATGTTATGGTCAATGTGCTTTAACAACGTTGTTAGAAGCTTTTGCAACTAATTGAAACACGCCCTTTGAATATATGGTGTCAAGTTCTATTTTGTGGATTTATTATTGCCTGCTCTTCAAGTATTATCTCAGAACAAGGCAGTCATATGGATAACATCTGAACAGTGAAATATTAAATTTATTTGGTGATATTGGAGTTATGGAATATTTTCTGACTTGATGATCCGAACATGATATCAAATTTAAGTGGTGTATTGGTATTGCAAGTGCTAATCAGGTGATTGGTATTACAAGTGCTAATCAGGTGATTGGTATTACAAGTGCTGGATCTACTCCAATTGGTGATAATCATGTATTGGTATCTCCTCTTTCATTAGTTGTATTGGATCTTCTGTTTTTATGGCACACGGGGTTATCCTGGACCCTCTGATACTTATAGCTAATTGAATAATCACGTGGCTCAAGGTTGTGGTAAGCTTAATGGGCTTCAGTGCTGCCTCGTATCTATGTAGCTCCATCCGACTTTTGTTCTTTGGTAGCAATGTAGCATAGTTTTTCTTTCCATAAATCTTCCTGCTTACTTGTAGGGAGAAGAGATTACAGAGATCATGAATTTAGAGTCAGGCCTGAGAGAAGACACTCACCTCGTGGGAGGTATTCCCCTGAAAGAGATAACAGGGGCCGTTCAGTTCGTGATAAGAAACCAAGTTCTGAAGATAGGGGTACTTACTTTCTCTGTGCACACCCTTGGCAATAAAAATTAATCATTTGCCACAGTCCATTCTATCTTCTAACTCCTAAAATTTTACTTGCAGAATCTAGCCGTTCAAGATCACCTATTAGGAAGAGGTATATAGAAACAATCCTTTGGGTTTCATTTCAGCATACCCCCTTACTCAGTTTGTTGTGTGTTCAGTTAGTTTTGTATATACTCGATACCTTATAAGTGACGAGAAAAATGGTTGTGAAGAACAAGTAAGTTTGAACTATTCAGTCCATCGCTTTGACATAATATACAAGTGTATCCATCTCCTTATTCCTTTCCTGCACCTGTGTCATATATTTACATTTACCCTGCAGCTGAAACAAATGGATCTGGACATGGAAGCATTACGTGGAGATAAATCTAAGCTGGAGGTTAGTTATGATTTTTTTGACACACATGCTACACATTGAGTACATATCAACTTTTGAGTTTTCACTATGTTAGGAGGCATTTAAATACTGATTCATGGATTTCATCAGTTTGATTTCCTGTGCACTTGGTCACTTGGCTGGTATTTATTTTAGTTGCTCTACAATTTGGATTGTTCCAAATTTTGTTATCTGTTCTGCCTTAAGCCCTTAACTGTTCAGGGAATTTCAAAGTCTTCTAGTTTACAAGATATTTCAATTGACCCATTAAACAAATAACACTTCTGCGGATGAGGACTGTATAATGATTCAGATCATCAAATTAGCATACTCAACCATGACTGTACATACATTGCAAATTTTTACTGGTTCATTGTATCACAGACGCTATTGGAGATGAAGACTGATGAAGAGCGCAAACTTTGTAGCAGAGTAGAAGATCTTGAATTGCAATTGGACAAAGAGAAAGAAGATTGCCAAAGGTCTTCTATTTCTACAAAATACTTATTATTCTTATCAGTTGGTGTGTCTTCAGCAGAAGAGAAGATCCCCAAGTACTTGTTTCTCATAATGCTTCTTTTCAATTTAGGATGACCTCCAAAACAAAGAAGCTCATCAAAGCACATTGGCGTTGCATTAAAGCTAAGGAGGATTTAAAAAGGCAGGCTTCTGCTGCTCATATATCAAACCTTAACTTGTGTTTTGTCTGAAGGGTTACAAAATAGCACTCGTATGTAAGTCCTTGCATGGTTGCTGCATGGTGTTTACTAATTTGAGGTCTGCAGGTCTCAAGCTCGCTTTGAGAGGCTAGCGGATTTACTTGCTTCAGATATTTTGAAGCCTAGCAAGGAACAAGGTTCAACTGGTATTACTGCCAATGAAGATCCATATGATGCTATTGAAATGAGCCCAAGTGATCAAAGACAAAATCATGTTTCAGCATCGAGGAAAAGACCTATTGCCCTCTCAGCAAGTGAAGAAGCAAAAACTGGTAAAACCTAGATGAAATCTTTGGAGACACCAGTTTGACACTAGAACATAATTGTTTATCCATATCTACCTTAACCCTGTCAATGTAGTTAGTACATACTGTCTACTTTCCCCCTTAATAGTAAAGTGTTGGCATCTTTTAGTTGTTTATCTCCTCGTGGAAGTTATTAGAGCCTGTATCAGACAACATGACTGTGTATCTCCTGTTCGTACACACAGGCATTGTTATCTCGAATATGTGCACAGTTTTTGTTAGGACCATATGCCTATTCATGCTCAAACTACTTCTCTTTTCAGGGAAGCGACAGAAAGATAATGATGATGATATGATCCCAGCTTCAGAGAACTATAGACCAGAAGATGCTCTAGAACATGTCCAGGATAGCAAGGGAACTGATATGCCAAAATCATTTACGGCGAAGAAGAAATTAGGGGAGGGTGGCTATGTTGAGGATGGAAATATTGTTTTTTCAAGCAATATTTTTGCAGACAGGGTGAGACATCTTTTCATTTTGCGGCATTGTTCATAAAATGTCTATTCAGTATGCTATGATATGTTGCCTCGTTATGTTATTATTCAATATTCTTTAGTGCCCCTTATTATCCAATAATTACAGTAGTTTTTTAAGGTGGTTGCTCTTGGTTATTCCTTGGTTAAAGTTGGGCAGCAAGGGATTTTTTATTTGTTCCCTTTATCCATGAAGTTGGGTAGCTCATCTGGGTTTATTTCTCATGGTTACTTAATCTGCTTAGAATCATCTAATCTCTCTTATTCCGATTTCCTTCACACTTCTGCTAATATATGTCCATCTATAAATTCGAAGGCATCTTTTGCTCTCCAACATTTTGCCTCCACTTGAATACGCCCCAATCAATGTAGCACACATATACCAACCTTAACAGCAATAAGACTTTATGGGCAGGACTCAAGAGTGTCATTCTAGATTCTACCATCGGGCCTTAATCCTCGAGCAAGTTTGGTCATATATTTGGAATTGGAGCTAGTACATATCAACAGGAACAGTGAGCAACCTTGCCTCCTATCAGGCCACTGGTATATAGCTGCTCTTGAGCTCATCCTTTGGGTGATCCCTTTTTCTTGAACATGGCGGAGAGCTGCTTGTCATCCTCTGCTTGATCTTGAATCGATGTCTATTTTGGTTCAAAATTATATGATTGTAGAATTAAATCTTTTATGGCTGGGTATTATAGTATTTGTTTTAAAGTTGTCAGTGCTCCTTTTCTGTTTCTGAAATTCTATCTGCTTTGCTATGAACTTTGGAAGGTGGCTATTTCAAGTCATTTAAGAAAATTAGCTAAATTATTATTGTTCACCAATTCTTGAAACATAATCCTTACATCGTGTGCCTTTTTCCTTCAGTACAAGGGCGATGATGAGGAAGTTGATGTTGATTAGCGAGCTGATGCTGTTGGTGGTTCACAAAGAATTGATCTGTATGGAGCAATTTCAACTGTCGGCATTGATGTCCAGCTCCGAGAACGTGTATGCCGTTTGCTTCGGGCCTTTGGCCAAAGGCGCCTTGCATATCAGTAGCTAGAATTGTGATGCTTGCAAACATGAGTAAATGGTGGTAGAATTTGTGTAAGCATGATGGTAGAAT
The DNA here is from genome assembly GCA_900205405.1 of Echinochloa crus-galli. Classification (NCBI taxonomy): domain Eukaryota; kingdom Viridiplantae; phylum Streptophyta; class Magnoliopsida; order Poales; family Poaceae; genus Echinochloa; species Echinochloa crus-galli. The sequence continues at coordinate 1,941,549 of OAMR01000039.1, forward strand.
TTGTGTTTTAATGTTCCCTGAGGCATCGAGAGGCTACTGCCGTACTCACATCTCATATTGACTTATTTTTTTAAAACAAATCTCATGTGGTCATAAAGCATTTTAAAAAGATCTCGTTGCTATGCTCTTCGCTGCAGCCTGTGGTTACAAAGCATGCATCCTTTATTCTCCCATGGATGTTGGATCCATATAATTGTGCACCGTGGGATCCATATAATTGTGCACCGTGGTTTCACTTGGTGAACTCGTTCACGAGGGAATTTTTATGTTTGAATGTTTTCAGTTATCATGCATCATTTCTGCCTTCAATAAGAGGGGACTCCAAACGACAAAGCTTTTAAAATTTTCAAGAAACTTCCAAGAATTACTTATTGGGCCTAGCGGACCGCATCTAATCCTTTTAACGGCCCCGATCTATCGTTGCAATGTTTTGTATATGGGCCGCGATCAAGTCTTGGTCGGAACCGTCGGGTCCACCACGGCCCTTTACGAGTCCACAAGCTGCTCGGGCGTCGCATCTCGCATTCTCGCGGACTCTCTCGGGCCTCGTCTCCTCTCCTGTCTCCGCCGCCGCCGCCATCGCCGGCGCTCGGAGCCCTACCCCCTCTTCTCGCCGGAGTCCCACATGGACCGGCAACCCCAGGACTACGCGGCGGCCGCCATGGCCTACGCGCAGGCGCAGCAGCCACCACCTCCGCAGTACGGCGGCTACCATCCGCAGGCGCCGCCGCAGTACCCACCCCACCCTTACGGCGCCCCGCTCCCGCAGTACCCGCCCGGGCCGTACGCGCACCGGCCGCCGGCCTACTCGCACCTGCCGCCGCACCAGCAGCCGCCTCCCCCTTACGCGGCGCACCCGCCGCCGCCGCATGTCATGTCCACGCCCTCCCCGCCGCCGCACCATCCCTACATGCACCCGCCGCCGTTCGAATCCGCCCCGCCGCCGCCGGCTGCGCCCCCTGCTGATCCGGAGCTCCAGAAGCGCATCGACAAGCTCGTCGAGTACATCGGCAAGAACGGGCCGGATTTCGAGGCCATGATCCGCGACAAGCAGCACGACAACCCGGACTACGCCTTCGTCTTCGGCGGGGAAGGCCACGCCTACTACAGGTACATGCTCTGGCTCTTGCCGCGCCCGCCGTTGGCGGGGCCGTACCCGCCGGGGTCGATGCATATGATGCCGCCGATGGGTCCTATGATGAGGGGGCCGCCGATTCACCAGCCAGGGTACCCACCGTTCTATGACCAGCACCAGCCCCGCCGCCGCCGCATGTCATGTCCACGCCCTCCCCGCCGCCGCACCATCCCTACATGCACCCGCCGCCGTTCGAATCCGCCCCGCCGCCGACGGCTGCGCCCCCTGCTGATCCGGAGCTCCAGAAGCGCATCGACAAGCTCGTCGAGTACATCGGCAAGAACGGGCCGGATTTCGAGGCCATGATCCGCGACAAGCAGCACGACAACCCGGACTACGCCTTCGTCTTCGGCGGGGAAGGCCACGCCTACTACAGGTACATGCTCTGGCTCTTGCCGCGCCCGCCGTTGGCGGCGCCGTACCCGCCGGGGTCGATGCATATGATGCCGCCCATGGGTCCTATGATGAGGGGGCCGCCGATTCACCAGCCAGGGTACCCACCGTTCTATGACCAGCACCAGCAGTTTCCTGCCGCTCACGGGCATGGGGAGTATGAGGCTGCTGCGCAACCGTTCAAGGGACTATCCGGGCCACTACCCACTGATGTTGCTGCTGAGCTGCAAGATGTGCTTAACAATCTTAATGGCACCAAGGAATCCATAAAGGGAGCAAAAATATGGTTTATGCAAAGGCTACCATTTGCACCAGCTCTAGCTGAAGCTCTTAGGGAGAGAGTATTTGCCTTGGAGGACCCAGAGCGCCAGCTGCACATAATTTTCCTGGTGAATGATATTCTTTTTGAAAGGTATGACTCAACCTGGCCTCTAATTTGAAATAGAAGTGCCTATCCTATGCCTTGAGTCTTTTTAAGTGTATATAGCTATTTAATTGACCGATTGTCCTTGTATTCATTTTGATGCTTATGAGCGATAGTGCGATACAATCCTAAAGCTGTTATATATATGACTGACAAACCAGTGATTGACGTGTTTGCCAATCGCAGACGCGGCTTTGACAACGCTCAACGCTAGTGTAGCAACTAGCAACATAGGGAATGACCTTTTCATATTTCCAGCCTCTATACTACGTTTCTCTTCTCAATCACTCACCAAACTAGTGGTATTTGGTGCTATCTTAGTTCACACTAATTCATTTCAGAAGACTACTGTACTTTGCAAGGACTAAAATTTTAACAATAGAGGAGTGATTGTTTCTTGGCCAATACCATGGAAATAACATAACGTTTTAGAAATATAGCATCGATCCCACCTGGTACACATTGTCTTTTGTGCTTTTCTAAACAGTATTCTGTTTTAGCTTTGGCATACATCCATTTGTTAGGAGTAATCATATCTAGGTCTCATAATAACATGGTTTAAATTTGATTTGTTTAGACATTGGCACATTGCAATATATGTTGCAAAAATAGAAAAAACAGTTATGAATCTGACAATACGAACCCTATATAAGTGCACTGATGTGTAATGATATTGAATATGGATCAAACCAAGTAGATCTGGAATGATTTAGGTCACTTGGGATTCTGTTTCGTTAGGATTTTTAACCCCTGATCTGGAAAAGTTGCTGCTGCATTATCCTTGGGAGATATAATCTAGCTTCTGAGGATTTCACAGTGCATGGCATTAACTATGCTTATTTAATGTATTCTACATGTTACAGCTTACAAAGACGAACCAATATTCGGGACCTTGATAACGAGGCTATTGCTTTTAAATCTGTGCTGGGTTCTATGCTTGCAAGGACTTACAATAATCCACAGAGCCAAGATGACAACCATACTCGTGTTGAGAAAATCCTTCAGTTTTGGGGATCAAAGGAAGTTTATGACCATGAAACCATCGCTAACTTTGAAAGAGAGATGAAAAGTGTGTCGGCATATCCTTTTGCACCACGACATGTTTCACCAGATCCCTCAGCCTTTTCAGGTATCTCCTTTCTCTGCCTCCTCAACTGCCTCTATTTTTTCCACTCTATCTAGGCACTTAACCTTCTTTATCTGAGGGTTCTAGCTTTCATATAAGGATGCCTCTTTTTTCTGGGGTATTCTCTGAGTACTTGACCTGTGAGTTCCAGCTTATTACCATTTTTCTTGTTTTGATTCAGTATCTCTCTCAGCCTTGATCATGATATTTTGATTACATTTTTTTTGGCCAAGCACTGAGATCTGCAGTAGCTGCTATACATTGTTGCTGACTCACTGCTACTTAGATTAGAGGATTCATAATCTTCTAGGTTTCGTTACCTTAAAACTATCTAGCTTCCATCATTTCTATGTTTAATCCAACTAGAGAACTTTATTCTCTAGTTGATTACTTGTGTTTCTCAGTTAAATCATTTTATTGTTTGATTCTCAGGTGTTACATCTCTTCGTAATATCTTTTAAGATGCAATTGCCTGGACATCGTGCTCATTGGCAGCAATCCTAAAAGATTATGTTTTTGCAGGATCAGCTCCGGTGCCCTCAAAATGGTCTTCGGAACCTCCAGAGAAGGAAAAGGCAATCCATCCTATTTCTGCTCCACCCCAATCTGTGGCCTCTGCACAATTTTCAGCAAACCAACTCCCAGCTGGTGTTTATCCTCCCGTGGGCCAAACTACTTTTCCAGGATCTTTGCCAGTGCAACCATCTCTCATTCCCTCAGTGATTCCTCAAAGCAGTGCTCCTACAACTGATTCAAATCCACCTCCTTATCCACTCTTCCCGCCTGGCCTCATTCCTGGAATGGTTCGGAAGATGCAAATAGGTAGTGGAGTGCCATACTCTCCTTTGAGTCCACTTGACATCCCCACAGTCAACTATCCGGACCACTACCCACTGATGTTGCTGCTGAGCTGCAAGATGTGCTTAACAATCTTAATGGCACCAAGGAATCCATAAAGGGAGCAAAAATATGGTTTATGCAAAGGTTACCATTTGCACCGGCTCTAGCTGAAGCTCTTAGGGAGCTGTCACATTTTCTTTTGCCTCACAATGTAGGTAATGCTGTAATGCTGTCTGGCTATCTTGTTATTGTGCGATTCAACTTTGTATTATTACAGCAAATGTGGAGCCTCGTATAAATCCAAAAGTAGTTTACCGGTTGCAAACTATGCACTTGCAGTTTGCCTTGCATTTGTTTTATATTTTACTGCCATCACAATCAAATGGGAAACTGCAAACCAGAAGGCCGGAGAACTTGTCACACCATGATCGAATTGCTATACATTTCGTTAATCGTCATCCAGTCTTGATGTGACTATTTTATTTTGGTTACTGTTTCAAGTTAAGTCGTTTCTTGTTTGTATTGCTCCTTAAACTCATCGTCGAGTTTCATCCAGTCTTGATGTGACTATTTTATTTTGGTTACTGTTTCAAGTTAAGTCGTTTCTTGTTTGTATTGCCCCTTCAACTCATCGTCGAGTTTGGAAATTCCGTGGGAATACACTCAACTTTAAATCATTTGGAAATTTGGAATGGACGGTCGAATAAATTTTGGATGAACTTAGCAAGCAGGTCTGCCGTGAAATTGTTGAAATTTTGAATGAATGAACTTAGCAACATGAGAAATCAAACTTTTGAGTCTCGATAAACATTCATGCATAATATTGCTCTGAATCTGCCTCAACTCGTGCTGAACTGCCGTGATACATAGAGCTTGTTCGACAAAATTTCAGTGGTATCCAATAACTTTAGAGTATGTTTTCAACGACTTAATTTGATTACATCAGAAAGCTTTAAGAGGCATGAAAGAAAATTATCATAAGATGAAATCCCGAGTCGAGAACTCGAAACCGGGTGGGCAGGTTGTTGTTGCTGTAAACCAAACGAGTACCACTCATGAATTAACCCTAATTGGATATATGCCATTACAATTTTTTCGTTTCTGAGATATGCCATTACAATTCATGATTTCTGAGATATGCCATTACTATTCATTGAATCACTGAGATATGCCATTTTCTACGTCTTTGATGCTCTTGGGCCCACCGACAGACCACAGTATTTTCGTATAGACCAAAATGCCCTTTCTACCTCTCTTTCTCCCCTGCTCGCTGATGCCTAGGCCCCATATGTCATCTTCTTCGTCTACCTCCGCGCCGAGCCATCCGTTCGGCTGGTGGGGATTCAAGTTCCCGTCCCCGTGCCAGAGGAAGCAAGGAGCCCAGCAACCTCAGCGTCGGCGGGCATGAATCCGGCGGCTTCTCTCTCCGGGTCGCAACTCTCTCACCACGGCATCTCTCTCCTCCGACTAACGACGCGACTCCCGCCTCCCAGCGCCGTCGGTTCGTCCCGTCGACATCCCTGCGCCCCGTGGGTGTGCCGCCTCTCGTGCGCCCCAGCGCCGCGCGTGGCTGTGGGTGGTGCGAGGGCGCGCATCCCCTGCGCTCAGTCCCGCCGCCACCGTCCTCCACTGCCACCGCCCGTGAGACGGAGCCGCCGCCGCGCCCGATCTGCCGCTGTGAGGAGCCGCCTCCTCCTTTCGACCTTGCTGGATTGTAGGGAGGGCGCGGTGGAGCGGGCGCCGCCCACGCCCTCCTCGCGGAGCTCGAGGCGCGACTGCTATCCGTCAGTCGGCCCCACGTTGGTCGCCCCAAGCTGTCCTCCGCCGCCCCCCGTGCTGGTCCCGCGCTGCCCGGAGCTTGCGCAGCGGCGTACGACGCGTCGGCGCTCTCTAGAGCTCACTGTCTCCAGGATGAATGGGGAAGAAACAGAGGAAGGAGATGACGTGCGGGCCCCATATGTCAGTGAGTGGAGAAGAAGGTATAACAAGGGCATTCTTGTCCATACGGAGATAACAGAATCTATGTATGGGCCCAAGAGCATCAAAGACGTAGAAAATGGCATATCTCAGTGGTTCAATGAATTGTAATGGCATATCACAGAAATCATGAATTGTAATGGCATATCTCAGAAACAGAAAAATTATAATGGCATATATCCAATTAACCCTTTAATATATATATATTTACACTCTTATGAAACTTGACTTCCAGTGTATGATTTCATAATATTGTTTCATACTCATAGCCACCCGATATACTAGAAGCGACCTCGGAAAAGCACCCCCCCCCCCCCCCCGCCGGCGGGGAACGAGCTCCGGTGGCCGGAGTCGGGGCGGATGGTCGGATCCGCTGCCTCCACGCCCGGATCCGGCGTTCTCGGGCCTGGATCTGGGGCAGGCTTCCACGGGCGGCGCCGGCGGCCGGTGCTCGACGGCGCGCTAGGCGTGGACGGGCGGCCCCTGTGCGCACGGCAGGGCCTAGCGCGGTCGACGCACGGAGGCTTGGGCGGCGACGGGCTGGGCGCATGGGCCTGGTGCTCACGGCCCGACCGGTGCGCGTGGGCCTGGCTCGCACCGTGGCCTGTGCCGTCGCTTCGTGGTGATACCGGTCAGGGTCGGGGCTGGCCCTGGCGTTCCCTGACGGTGGTAGCGTCGGGGGGCGTCGGCTCTTGTCCTAGCTCCATCCTGCTGCTTCACCATGGTCGGTGGTGCCGCCTCCGTCTTCGCGTCGCCGACGAAACCACCCCCGTAGCGCCATCAAGTCCCCACTAGGTTCAAGTTTTCTATCTCACCTTGTGAAGCACGGTGTCGTCCAATTGAGGGGATGGCAGGAGATTTGGGGCCAATAGAGGGCCCCAAACCTCCCCGAGGTGTCGGGTGTTGCCAACGGGTGCATATGGAACCTAGTGGTGCACTTCGGTGGTGGCGACTGTGGTCGGTGGATGAATGCGAGTGAGAATTGAGAATGGTTCAGGCGCTCTCGGCTCGTCGGGCGGAGGTCCTCAAGTGTAAGCTTCGATTCGGTGTCGGATCGGGCAACGGCGTTTGCTCTTTCCTCTTGAGGGCGTTGTCAGCAGGATCTCTTTCGATGGCGGTTCGTGGAAGCTCTCATTGGTGAAAACCAAACGTTGGCGCCGTCGCGCCTTTGCCTTCCTGAAGGTGTTGTTTGGAGTTTTTCCTTTAGCCGTTGGAGGTGAAGTCGTAAGCTCCGCGGAAGGTCGGGTCCAGTCGATGTGTAATGGTCTCATGGCTCTTTAGTTTGTTCGTCGTGAGTAGTGCATTGCTATCTCTGGCGCGCGGCCTAGAGAGTCCCATTACGGGTTTGTTGGATTCTGCTCTTTGAGCGGTGTGTACTTTTATTATAAACTGGTAATCCTAGTATCCTTTGGGGATGCTTTATATATAAAGCTGGCTACGGCCTTTCCTGGATATTCATAGGCACCCTGCACCCCTATTGGCAGAGTTACTATTCGTAACTAGCATACCAAATGGCTGTGTATGAATGCAACTCCACATAAATAGCACTCAAAGTGCATAATATTAGCATTCTGTTTGATCAGGTGGTAATGGAAAGGAAGATGAGCAATATAAAATGTGACAACCTTTGAAAAACCAATCAGACAACATATCTATCCGATAGTTCAGTCACTCTCCCACGACATTATCATCATCATCACCCGAGTTCTGATTCGCAAGATGGGCCACATGTCGATTAACTTTCTTTTTTAGAAAAGAGATACTTTATTAATTTTTTAGTTAGATACATCGAGGTGATACATCCACCTGAAAATAAATCCCGACCTCTGTCGAAACGACACACAGCCAAAACAAGTTCATCGTGAAACCTAGACTCTAATAGCTGCCAATCATAAGACTAGACTGCCACCCAAACGCTCGGACAAAAATAGCCTTGGCCACTTGGATCAAGCAACGCGACGCCGCTACAAGAGTGTCCTGCGACGAAGGCGGTTGTAGGATAGCCCACGTACGGAGCCATTGCGACGTTGTGAAGATGACCCGCAAAAAATTTAGAGATTTGTTATCAAATACTACTGCATTTCTGCATCGCCAGACCGCCCAACATAAGGCTGTCGCGCCTACAAACACCAGAGATTTAAAATTTTGTGGAATTAAATTCAGCCAACCGTTGAACATATTAGTCACACTAGATGGTTTAGGTAATCCCCAGCCCATACCACACGTGTGAATCTACATTTGAAAAACAGATGTTGAATTGACTCATTTTCATTACAGAAACTATATTGTTTGCTGCCATTCTAATTCCGTCTGGCAAGATTATCTTGAGTAAGGATAACCCCTCTTTTGAGAAACCATAGAAAAATTTTAATCTTTAATAGGATTTTTAATTTCCATAGTCTTTTATTTGTGTTTGGGGCATTTTGGTGGATTAGAACCAGATAATGTGTTTTCACGGAGAAAACACCAGTCGAGTCCACCGTATCCTATCTGTTCCAAGCTATATTATATAGCTGTGGGTATTGATTACGAAGAGTCTTTGCCTAACCATTTATCCTTCTAAAATCTTATCTATGAAGGTTTTAAATTTTAGGGAATCATTTTTGATCTTCATAAGATAAGACTAGCCCATAAGTGAGAATCCCCATTTTTCCATTCAGAAGTGAGAATCCCCATTTTTCTATTGAATCTGAACCAGAGGTTTGAGGCTTGGTCTCTAGATCCTTGTTATGAAGGATTTGTTACCAGGTACCATCCGTTGTCAACAGATGATACAACCACTTGCTGAGTAAAGCAATGTTCTTGAAATCTAGATTATGTATCCTTAAGTGCTGGTTGGATTTGGGATATACATGTAGTTCAAGCTGTCAAATTGTGAAACATGTATCTATCCTGAAAATATAAATTGATCAAAGCAAATATAATCTGAGTAGCACGATAAATTTCACCCATGCAATAGCTGAAATCACAAGTATCAATAGCTGAAATTGTCACTCAAGTATCAGAAACCCAATCCTGTGCCAGTGAATCATCGAAGGATTCAGACAGTGGGAATCAGACAGTCTGCTATTAGCAGCTGTAATGATCAATGTAAGGATTCATTACGCAACAACAATAATCACAAGAATGCAAACACATTTAATTTCAATTCCCACATAATTCTGAGACCATAGCTTACTGGAACGAAAAGTGAACACTACATGGATACATTTGCATCACTCGGCACATGAATACATTTGCATCAGATACCCAAGAACTAGGCTAAGAATGACAGGTTAACACAGAGTCCAATATCTGGATGCACATAAGATTTCAAACAAAGACCATTTTGGCGTCTATTTAATTGCACAGCCCTTTCCATCTATCCTTCCCAGCATACTCTTATCAATTTGTTCAGGAACTCTCTGCTTCCAAGCTTTAATAAAAAATTATATAGGTAAAAAAAGCAAATCTCTGCAGTTATCTCTACCCCTAAAAAAAGCAAGACTGAGAACTTTTCACGGTCCGTCAATCAGATGGTCGTCCCTCCAGCCGATCTGGAGCGTCCGACTCACGAACCACGAGTTCTAGCCGTCCATCCCCGCCTCCCGCACCCTCCAGCCGTCCATCCCCGCCACCCGCACCCGCACCCCTCGTCCCCTCCGCGCCGCCCGCTGCCTCCCGTGCCCCGCCCCGTCCTATCACCTCCATCGCCTCCCGGCCCCGCCCCGGCCTCTCCGCCCCCGCCTCCTGCCAGTGCCCCGGCGCCTCCCCTCCCCAGGCCGCCTCACCTCCCGGCCACGGCCCCTGCCTCCATCGCCTCGCCGGCGCGCTCTTCCCATGGTGGCTGCAGCCCGGAGCGGAGGGGACATGTAGGGGAACAAATCCCAACAATCCCCTCCAATTCCTTCCATTTAGGGATTAAACGAACAAGGCCTCGGGTGGATCTCGCTGTGGTGGCCTGGTGACCTTGTTGCTCCTGCGGCCGCTGCTCTTCTTCCTCCATGAGGTCCACGCCCACACGATGTGGTGCTGGGTCTCGGCCACCTCGGAGACGGTGATTGCAGGCGGATCCATGGCACCTCGTGCTCCAGGGTCTCCTCCGTCACCCATGGCGTGGATCCGCGGCCGGTCTTTGCGGATCCGTCGCCCTCGAGCTGCTGGCCCCCTCCGATGCGGATGGCTGCCGGCGACGGCTCCCTGTGGATTCGGTCATGAATGGCGAGGTCGACCCCTGGTGTTGTGGCGGCAAGACCCACAGTAGGGGGCGGAGCACGACGACCTGTTGCGCTGCCAGCCTGGTCAGCTGGTGCTCGTCGCCTGTAGTTTCGGTGAGTTTGTTTAAAAATTGATTCTTGCTTTTGGTGGTGTGAGTTTCACTAAGAGCGAGGGACTTGTGTGCAGCAGCTATGGACGAGATGGCCTTCATGAGCGGTGATGGCTTGTTGGCTGCAGGATCCATGGGAGGGCGGTCGACCCAAGTTCTCCACGCAGCGACGATGGCAGTTCTGGGCACACTCGACATCTCCTCCAGGTTAGTGACTCCCACCACGTACTCCCAGTCGAGCAGCCGTGACTCCGATTTGGATTAGAGTGGGATGCACGATTTGATTCAGGTTGTACTTCTAGAAGTCAGAACAAGACAATGTTGGGCTACATTCTTAACGGTACAAAAGATTTATGATTGCCACTGGCAAGTGACAACCTATTCCTGTTCCGCCTTGTGGAGGTAGAAGATCTCACTTCATCTTTGCTTCTGTAAAGAGAACGTGCTTGTTCACACGGGGATCGTACTTCCTAAATTCAAGCTTCTCAGTGATCCGTCGAGGATTCTTGCGCTTCACATAGAAGAAACCAGTACCAGCTGCAGAAACCAGCCTGATGAAGATTGAGGCACGCTTTGCCTTCCCCATCAGTGATTCCGAGTTTGCAGCTAAGGAGACTGAAGGGAGGACAAACAAAAGCATATGGTCAGAATTCAGAAAGGCAAAATTCAAGCTCGCGCCATATCAGACAATAGGATGCATAAAGCAAATAGTAGAGCAAGCAAAATTCGGGTTAGTAATGCATCCCGGAACCTTAGGCGGACATGCAGAACATATTACACACCAAAAATCATCAGGAGGATTGAACTGTATCCGCAAGCATCTTGCCACCCTTCTTGAA
>OAMR01000039.1:1953889-2033474 GCA_900205405.1 Echinochloa crus-galli
AGTTATAATTAGCTATACTCACCTCTTAGTAGTGCTTGGTACCTCTACAAAGATAGTAAAAGCTCAGGTACTTATGAAACAAACATTACAAATATTGTCTTATATACCCCCTTTAAGGATTCTGATTCTTAGTTCTTTTAGGTACCAGCTAAACATTTTCATAGATATCCATCGAAGTACTGCACGCAAAAGTAACTATGTTGTTGATTAAACCTTGAAAAGATATGTGCACCCAGCAAAGGTGAACATTTTAGAGCTCCACGCAGTGTAGACTTCTTAGGAACACAAAGGAATGCATGCATGAAACATGTTTGCTTCAAGTGGATCGTGGATTTCCTTCTGTTTCAGTTTGACATATTGTCTCTTGTGACGTAATTGCACTTTTGGTTATGATTCTAAAGTATAATGAGTATTTGGCAGTTATCACTACACGTACTAATCTAGGCAGCAAAGGTATTTCTTCATCGTACCTTGTTATTGTTGTTAGCTAGAAAAATTGCATGGTATTCATCTCTTATTAAGAAGACTATTCATATTCTCGATGTAGCCAATAGTTTGTGTTTTACATTTTCTAGGCAATACAAATGCATGATGTCAACAATCTGGGAAACTATTTTGCTTGACACACATGTGAATTTAATCTCTAACCTACTATTCTTTTCAGGCCTTTGATGAGGCTATCTCTGAGCTGGACACCCTTGGAGAGGAGTCATACAAAGACAGCACCTTGATCATGCAGGTCCTGAGGGACGACTTGACCCTCTGGACCTCTCTGGCTGCCCAACTTAGGCTGTTTTGGCTTGGAATCCAGGATTCGTATTCTATGAAAGGTGTGTAGATTGTTATAGAAAAAATGAATCAGTATCTCCAGAAGTACTGTAGTTGCTTGCTTTAACAAAAGAACTGGGTTTTTGAACTTTGCATTTGGATATGATGTTCTGAGCATTAACATTTATTTAATATTTTGCTACCGAAATTATTGTTTAGATAATATATCTATTGTTTTTATCATGTTTCTATGAAATAGTTATATGTTGAACAGTTGATTTGTCAAGATCTGAGAAAAGCAACCTCCTTATGTACTGCACGACGGGCATTTACCTAGTATGAAAGATTAGCAAAATATAATTTACAGTGACCTTCCAAAAGCAACACAGAACAAGAAATAAGATAATGAAAGTTTATTAAGCCCTCAGACATCCAAGGAAGGATTTAGCAGCATTAGCTCTCAAGCCTGGCTGGGCGAAAGCTCTTAGGCGGCAACTGCGAATGTAGAGAAACAAGCCTTTATTGTTTCATCACTGGGCTCGCATTACTCATATAAAGGCAGCAAAGAAGTACAAATGAATTAAATGCAAACATCAAACATGGTATTGAAAGGCATGACTGCATCAGACATCCAAGGAAGGATTTAGCAGCACTAGCTCTCAAGCCTGGCAGGGCGAAAGCTCTTAGACGGCAACTGCGAATGTAGAGAAACAAGCCTTAATAGTGTCATCATTTGCAATACCCATTAGTAAAAAAAGATTTATAAAAGCATGCAAATAAGACAGATTGGAAATAACAACTAGGAGATTGAAGAAACTGTCGGGGCAAAAGGCAGCTACTGCAAATGTACAAAAACAAAGTGCATATTATAAGAGCAAATGTAATCACAGAAACCGGCTCTGTGGACAGATAGAAATGCAGTCCCCAGGTTCCTATCAACATGTGAAATATTGAAGCAACTATCTCGGCCCAATCATAGCATCTCCGGTTAATGCCCATAGCTATCGGAGACGTGGCATCAGGCACAAAAACAAATATAACCAATAAAAATAGTCCCTCGGAGACCCGATTTAAATCACACCACAGCTGTATCAAACATCTACAGATGAGGGCACCATCCTAGACCAAACCACAAAGGTTATGGTCCAAGGAAGGACACCTGTAGCTGAGAGAAGCAGCTGCTGTGAACAGTGTCAAACGGCACTTCCTATCGGTAGGTCTTAAGATCTTCACTGAGACCAAAATAGCAGAAACAAACTTACAGTTGGAACTATTCAAAAAAGGGATATAACTTTAACTATACAGCAGAACAACAAAAGAGAAACAAAGATTACAGGAATAATAAGCCTCAGCAAGCCAGGCAACTGTCGTCATTACTAAATCTGACGGTAATTCCAGATGTATAGCTAATCATCATAAGCCTTCTGTTATATTATTCATGTCAAAGTAAAGTTAAAAAGGGCACTACAAATAACTATTGAGTATCATCAGAAAAGAATTGCCTTCTCATTCACAGTAGAACTGTGTCAGAAGGTGTCCTAAGATTATTTGAAGGTTTCATCCCCTGATACACAAAAGATACATAAACACAAATCTATTCAACATCATAATCATAAAAAGGAAATAAAAGGATATAATTAACTCAAATGGAAAACAAAGAAAATATTGGAGGTGTATCTAGTTACTCAGTGGTGGCAATAGGTTTATTGGTTCGATTCTGCCAGCAAGTGTCCTCAATGCTTTCAGAAGAGGGAGCTTGTTTGTCCTCATCGCAATCAAAACAACCTCCTTATATACAAAAAAAATGTAAAATAAACTGCAGGCTAGAGTGAAATTAGATGGCTCGGTTCAGCGGGATAATCGGCATACAGATCAATCTCAACTTATTGAGATAGACATGTGATTTGGTCTGTTGAGCTTGAATATTACCAAGTCGTCACTGCCATCTTTCACAAATATCTTTGATCAAACGAACTAGACAACGTAGACAACTAAGGAATTGGGTGGCAATTAGTGTGAGATCAAAGCAGCCTCAGACCGTCCTAGTTCATGAAAAATATCAACAGATATCAGGCACAATTCACCTGTTCTGAAACCAACAGGTCATCAAAGGCAATAACAGGTCCAACTAAAACAATATGAAAGGGGAAAATAATGCCTAACAAAAAATTGGGTAGATGTGTCAGATTAAAGCGTTCTCAGCACCCTTCAGAAGGAATCAGACAGGGATAACTGTAATTTACTTGTGCTATCATCATCCACATCTTTAATCAAACACAGAAATAAAAAAAACATGTTTGAGGAATCTATCAGATCTTCCTATTCAATATGAAAGAAATGTCATGATTCGCCACAATAGGCGATTTCCCTTTCGAAGTTTCGCATCACCTAGCTCCCTCAAACATGTAAAAGAAAAAATATATTCCGTATTTGCTTGTGCTTAAATTTATGTGGCCTTTCCAAGATCGGATTGACACTGAACCGCCACCAATCAGGATATAACCACAGGAAGCATGTCGCGTCCGAGCCATTATACCGAGAGAAACGAAACAATCCTCCAGAATTGGTAATGGACGCACATAACTACAAAAAAATAGAAAGACGAACCTCATCTAAAATCTAAAGAACCTCATATAAAACCTAAAGGTGTAAGCAGCTGCTTTGCGAGATTTGAGTTCAGACAGCCAAGGGTTTAGTCTTCAACTACTACCACAATGTAGCAGTATCAGAAACTCTAGTCCAAAACACAGTTGTTCATCACGACCGCAAATCTCGCATAAACCATAGCAACAGGAAATAAAGCTATCGAAACTAAACAACAAAACGACTGGCAGATGAGATTCGGAGCTCAGACAGCCAAGGGTTGGTCGTCAAATACTACCGTGGTAGTATCAGAAACTCTAGTCCAAAAAAATTGCTCATCACCGCTCCAATCTCAAATCAGCCGTTGCATACAGAACAAGGAAAAAGAATCTAATCAACCATGCAGCTTGAATCGAAGAGGAAATTGAAATAAGTCGAGGACCTGACGCGGAGCAATTTTGCTGAGACGCTGAGGCGGCGAGGAGGAGGCGGCGGCGGCGGCGGCGGCGGCAACCCTAGGATGAGTTCATTCGCTTTGGGCTCCTGATAATTTATAGCCACCGCGGCGGCGACGGGGACATGAGACCGGGGAAAGGAGGAAAACCTAGAAACCATGGGCCTTTTGGGCCTCATTATGCTCTCTGGAGAGAATGTATCTTGGGCTTGGGGTTTACATCCTCGATAGACCCTGGGTTATTTGTGGAACTCAATTCCGGATTTCCTCTGGATAAAACTAAATTCCCGGGGGTTTAAAATAAAAGATAAGTATATTTTTTCTGAGCCACTATGAGCATGTCCAATGCATCACATTTCTCAAACCAACTGCTAACATTTTGTGGAATTTTGATGCAAAAGTAGTGCTCTAACATAATTTCATTGCCTTTCTTTAATAATTATTAAAATAAATCAATAATCTATCCTAATTCTCTAACAAAAAGGGCAATTCAAACTCTTTCGAATAGTTAGAATGGGACGAGACTATCGAACAACTATGAGAGTAACTTCCCTAAAAGAAATAATGTACTAAAATATCCCTATAAACCAGTTACTGGGAAACATTTATTGGATGACTGCTAGAAATGCTATAATGCTAGTTTGTTGCAAGGAACGAAGTAAAATTGCGTTGAAAATTGAAACTCTTTTCAGTAATCATTGCCGTAACAAATGACATATCTACAGCAGAGCATACAGATGGGTTTCACACCCCTCCATGATAGCGAACTATAGTGTACAGATGTAAATAATTACGGAGTGCAAGATGATACAATACAAAGCACAAAACTAAGTAGACTACTCTAACTTCGTCCATATCTTCTGTTCTGGTGGCACGGCTCAATGTAAAATTAAAGAGACTCTGCTCATCTGGCCAATATACCTGTAGACATTTCTGGATAATTACACAGTTTCGCATGTACGCTGAACAAACAAACCAGGCTGCTACTATGATATAGCATCACTAGCATTCCTACTGCTGGGCAAATGAAGTGGGTCATCAACCATGCCAACAATCGGAGTTTCCTGCTCTTGCTGTGCAACCTGTGGAGACTCTCCAGCTGGGATGTTAATTCCAGCAAAACCAAGCAGTACAGCAGCAGCTCCGACATAGTTCAGTAGATGAGGAGCATGACCGGTGAGCGTGTCCACAATGGCAGCAATTGGGACTTGAATTGTGAGGCCAGCTGTAGCGACTGTAGTTGTTGTGAGAAGGACTGCTTTCGCCCACAGATAATCGCTCAAAACATTGTCTAACAAACCTGCAAAGAATGTCAAAGATCATTAGTTAGCAGCAATTTATTTCTCACTCTATGGATCCCTTTCCTTTAGCTGTTTCCATATATTGTTGCAATGGCATACAAACATGATGCAGTATTGTCACTCATGTTATCTATGAACACCTGATGCATATAACATGGAAAAGGGAATCTTCATGGATAAAGAGTAAACCTACCTTTTCCAACAATAAGACCAACTTGCTCCCATGTCAGCCTATGGAATGGCTCTAGCTTGGCAAAATTCAACACCAATGCAACAGGAAGGAAAAACAACATATTAAACAGTCCAAGGAATCCCAGGAACTGAGCCATACTCACTTGGCCTTCACCTTCCTTCTCATCAGGCAACTTTTTACGTATCAAGGTGATATATATAGCATAACAACCAGCAGAAACAATGGAAAGGAAATCTCCGAGAAGAGGATTTGTGGCAATAGCATTAACTGTGCTACTTGAATCAGCCAGGCTAACAATTATGGTTCCTCCCATGCAGAGAAGCACGCTAAATAGCTTCAACCATGTGAATGTTTCTCCAAGAAATACTAATGCAACCAAGAAAGTGAAGAGGCTTGACGTGCTGCTTAGGATCGTGTTTGACTGCAAATTCAGAGAAACAGGAGCATATTATAGACCTGACTAGTGAAGGGAAAAAAGGAGTGCTGCAGAAGTATGACTTTGTGCCCCTAAGGGTATCCTCCGACCCTCAATTGTTCAATTAGTAGTAGTACTTTTCCAAAACACTGACACATTTTTTTTAAAGAAGCTGGTACTAATAACTGAACTATAGAGGGTTGGTGGATACGCTTAAGCCTAGTGGCACAAATTTTACCCCTAGACATAAGCAAAGTGGATGTCAATGTAGTAGTAGCATGAAATAATTCCAAGAAACACTTACCGTAACAGTGGTGTATCTTAGAGACAAGTTGAAAGTTAGCTGGGCAAGGAACCAAAAAGGGCAGACTACCATGCTGACTTTGGCTACACGAGTACGTGTCCAGCGACCTTTTGCATCCAATCCTTTGCCACCATCTGCAACGTTGCTTGCACCTAGAACCAAAGTGTCTTCAGGCGACCTTGTTTGTGATTGATCCGAGGCGGCACTGATCTCATGTCCACCACTTTGCAGAAGATTCACACTCTCCAGATCAGCAGACTGCTGCAGGCTTTCTGCATCCTTGCATTTCAACTTCGTCCAAAAGCTGCTGATAGAATCCTCAAAGTACCGGGCAACCTCGACTATGGGGATGTAGACAATGAACAGCGAATTGCATATGTAGGTGATCAAGAATGGGGATACACCACCATCAACGACAGACTGCACGATGTAGCTGGCGGCAATCCATATACTCGCAACAGCAACGATGTAAATCAACCCCAGGCACCATCTCCATGAGTCTGTGCTTGTCATTTTTGTGCACTTGTTAATGCTGCTTCTGCCGCCATCAACAGCCTCCAAACTCCCCTAGTGAAAGGAAAAAAGGAGTGCTGCAGAAGTATGACTTTGTGCCCCTAAGGGTATCCTCCGACCCTCAATTGTTCAATTAGTAGTAGTACTTTTCCAAAACACTGACACATTTTTTTTAAAAAAGCTGGTACTAATAACTGAACTATAGAGGGTTGGTGGATAGGCTTAAGCCTAGTGGCACAAATTTTACCCCTAGACATAAGCAAAGTGGATGTCAATGTAGTAGTAGCATGAAATAATTCCAAGAAACACTTACCGTAACAGTGGTGTATCTTAGAGACAAGTTGAAAGTTAGCTGGGCAAGGAACCAAAAAGGGCAGACTACCATGCTGACTTTGGCTACACGAGTACGTGTCCAGCGACCTTTTGCATCCAATCCTTTGCCACCATCTGCAACGTTGCTTGCACCTAGAACCAAAGTGTCTTCAGGCGACCTTGTTTGTGATTGATCCGAGGTAGCATTGATCTCATGTACACCACTTTGCAGAAGATTCACACTCTCCAGATCAGCAGACTGCTGCAGGCTTTCTGCATCCTTGCGTTTCAACTTCGTCCAAAAGCTGCTGACAGAATCCTCAAAGTATCGGGCAACCTCGACTATGGGGATGTAGACAATGAACAGCGAATTGCATATGTAGGTGATCAAGAATGGGGATACACCACCATCAACGACAGACTGCACGATGTAGCTGGCGGCAATCCATATACTCGCAACAGCAACAATGTAAATCAAACCCAGGCACCATCTCCATGAGTCTGTGCTCGTCATTTTTGTCCACTTGTTAATACTGCTTCTGCTGCCATCAACAGCCTCCAAACTCCCTGTTAAGGTGAGGAACAACAAGTTTAACTTCGGCACAAGACTACAAACACCAAATTGCTAAGAGCATGAGACTTCTGCCATATAAACAACTACAAATTGGTTTACGTTGATACCAGTGACCGTTTGCGCAAATGGTGAGCCCAATTCACCCACTGCAAACAAAGGAACAATTCCTAACTAGGAAACCCAACCCACGGTCTACCCCACGAGCTTAGCACGATTGTCGTCCAATGCTGGTAACGGCTGACAATATGAGAGAAGCACGCAACGCACCCCATTCTATCATCGAAAATCAGCAAATCCGTTGGACATAATCCACACCCAACTACCCAAGTATGACGAACCCGCTGGGAATAAGAGGGCAGGAGCCTAGTTACCTGGCGCGGGGGTCGAATCGTGCTGGGAGGACGAGCCCATGGATCCGATCTCTACGGACACCGCCACCGCGGCCGACCAAAACCCGGATCCAAGCTTCTCCCGCCCGCCCCTACCCGCCTCCTTCAGCAAGCCACGCGCCGCGACATCCCCCGTGGCAACGACGGTGGTGCACGCGCGCGCCCGCCAACCAACGCCCCTCTGCGCCCGGGCGCACACGACGCCGGCGTGGCGACGGGGGGCCTTAGCTGGACGACGCTGGGCGACGAGGCGCGCGTGAAGGAGACGACTCCGCGCGCGCTCGTCCATGGCGATGCCGCAGCGCGCGGGGACGGCGGCCGGCGGCGGCCTGGCGTTGAGGGGACCGGGAGCGGCGGTGGCCGGCGGGTTCGGGGGGAGGCGCACGCGGAGATGGGGAGTTGCGGCCGTGCGGGTGGACGTTGGCGTCCGTCTCTCCCCGGTCGGTCGGTTGGTGGCTTTGGTGCCGGCTCGGTGGCCTCTTCTTCGTGGCTGTGGGCCCCGGTGTCAGTCTCAGCAAAACAGGATAGCTGCTATTATTGTTTTCTTCTTCTTGAAGTCTTTTTCTTTCTTTTTCCTGATGAATGATGAAATACTACAATCTTGAAAATCTTTAATTGCTGGATGGATACTTGGCCTA
The DNA here is from genome assembly GCA_900205405.1 of Echinochloa crus-galli. Classification (NCBI taxonomy): domain Eukaryota; kingdom Viridiplantae; phylum Streptophyta; class Magnoliopsida; order Poales; family Poaceae; genus Echinochloa; species Echinochloa crus-galli. The sequence continues at coordinate 1,962,334 of OAMR01000039.1, forward strand.
TCGTGCAACACGTGATGGGCGAGCGATGCCGGGGATTCTCGCTCTGGTGTTGTGCGTGATGGTGACGAGAACGTGGCTTGCCAGAGAGTTATTAGGTGTTCGTCCACAAATATACACTAGATTTCCTCTATCTTGAATTTTATTTTTTTAAGTATCTAGATTTTGGTATGTACGTACACGTAAAATATAAACTATATGTCTAGAAAAATTAAAACCGTAGATAATTTAAAGTAGGGTGAGTAAATGATAATGAAGCATCCACGGATAGAGATATGTTAGGTGCTATGTTAACCGAACTCAATAGCAAATTAGGCTTGGTAGCAACTAAAACGAAGGTGTTTTTAAAGTTTATTCTAGACGCCGGATCTGTGGCCTCTTCTTCGTGATTCGTGACGGGGGGCCTGTTGTCAGTCCCAGGCAGACAACCTAACGAAGGCCTTGTTCAGTAAAAAAACAACTCCCAAATTCACTATATAAAAAAAATTCTCATCACATTAAAATATCATAACATACATGAAGTACTAAATATGCATGGAGTACTAAATATAGATGGAATCAAAAACTAATTGCACATCAAGGTGGAAATGGTTTGGGTTAAAACCGGTTTGAGTGGTTTGGTTTTTTAGTTGGATCAACTTGGTTTGGTGCATAATAGGTCGAGATATATAATGGTTTGATTTGATTTGGTTTAACAATTATAATGGTTCGAATCAGTTTGGATTGGTTCGTAATTAGTTTGGCTAATTCAAAAGATCAAAAGTCGGACCCTAAAACTAAAACATCGCGTTCACACTATGAAATTTTAGCAAATTTGATTGAAATTTGTTGCAAATGACTCAAAATGACGGTTGGCTACTTTGTGCAAAATTATGTGATGAGATCCACATGTGGGCCCCACGTCAAAAGCCGGACCCTAAAACTAAAACCTCGCGTTCACACTACAAAAATTTAGCGGATTTGATTGAAATTTGTTGCAAATGACTTAAACGATGGTCCGCTACTTTGTGCAAAGTTATATGATGAGATCCACATGTGGGTCCCACGTCAAAAGTCGGACCCTAAAACTTAAACCTCGCGTTCACACTACAAAATTTTAGCGGATTTGGCTGAAATTTGTTGCAAATGACTCAAAACGACGGTCCGCTACTTTGTACAAAACTATTAGACTTGGACCTAGCTGGATATTGGACATTCATATACTTTTCATCCACTAGTGTTGGATAAAAAACTAAAACCTCGCGTTCATACTTTAAAATTTTAGCGAATTTGGCTAAAATTTGTTGGAGGTGTTTCATAATAAGATTTAGCTACTCCGTGTAAACTGGTTGAGCTATACCAATATGTGGGCTCCGCATTATAAGATATATTCTTGTTATGAGTGGTAGTGAGTAAAAACCGGTTTCAATATTTAGGTTGAAACCGATTAATTTGGTTTGGTTAGGAGAGAAAAGCTAAATGGTTTGGATTGGTTTGGTTCGAATGCTAAGTGGATGGAATTGAATTGGTTTGTAAATATGCTAGAATCAGTATGGATTGGTGTGGATTTGGTTTGGTTCCTAGACCATTTCCACCTTGAATTGCACAGTTTTATTCTACTTTGCGAGACAAACATTTTGAGCCTAATTAATCAATTTTTGGACAATTTTCGCCCATAAAAACGAAATACTACAGTGGCGCAATGATTACGAAGAGACCCAAACTCCCAAATTTGGGAACTAAACAAGGTTCCAAAAAGCAACTCCCAAATTTACTATGAAAAAAAATTCCTATCACATCAAAATATCATAACGGAGTACTAAATATAGATGAAATAAAAAACTAATTACACAGTTTTGTCGTAGTCTGCGAGTACAAACGAAATGAGCACGAGATAGAGTCTATGGCCATGAGAATGTGCACACCGCACATATGCTGAAAAAAAAAGGTATGAACAAGCGACGAAATCCTGAAACGCAGTCATGCCGTGTCAGCCAATCATGTCCCAAAATCGTGGCAAAACATCAAAAGACACGGTCGCAATGACAGAATACCCCCTGCCTTATTTTTATTTACCACCATGCATGTATACCAATCACTGGAATAACTTACAGTTGCAGAAATAACAAGAACAAAATGCGTACTACGTCACATAGTTACAGGCTTACAGCTCAAACTACAAAAGAAAAGACACCTCAATAAACAAGAACAAAAAACAAAACAAAAGAATACGAAGAAATTAACCGAGCATTCAAACACCACGATCCATGTACCACCACCGAAAACGCGTGCAATTGCAGACATATGTATCTCTATCCGAGGATTAATTTCCGAAGAAATCGAATAAAACCATTTCCAAATGGCTTCGATCTAGTGCTTGTTGACGACGGCGCAGTGCTTCCTGATCTCGCCCTCGCCTCCGGTCTTGACCTCGACGGCGCCCAGCCTCACCATGGACCTCGCGAACACCTGGAAGAACACCTCGGGCGGCGCGTTGACGACGCTGAGGATGTCGGCCTTGGAGGCGGCGTCGGTGATGAGCGCGGCGTCCGACTGGAACAGGCCCCGCCGCTTGAGCACGCCGCGGTAGTAGCTGAGGTCGAAGGTCAGGAAGCTCCCCGGGTCCATCTCCACGATGGTGGTGTTGTCCGTCGGCGTCCGGCACTTGGTCCGCCGCAGGTTCGCCGCGTACGCCGGGTCCAGCGACGGGTCCGCGTCGCCGGGGCCGCCGCGGCCGGTGAAGTTGTAGAGCCGCTCCGTGAAGGAGTTGCAGTGCGCGATGCCGATCGTGTGGGCCCCTGCCATTCAGTAATTCAGCATAGTGTAATTCAGTGACAGTTACAGGATGGGTAAGAATCTGTACGAATTGTTTTGGAAGTTACACGCAAATTGACAGTGCATCTTATTAATCTTATACTCCGTAATAGATTGGAATAGACTGACTGGTCTGGTTTGTGGTAGTTAGCAGCAGCGTGAATGTCTACATCAGAACAGGTTGCTCATTATTGTCATGAACGTATAAAAGATTGACGCTCCTCCAGTGGCACAAACCAGTCAAGGCCGGCGTCCCAGATGTCCTCGTCGCATGATGACGAGTGTACACGTATTCACCATTTCAGATTCCAACTTTTTCTAGACAAGTCATCCATCCTGGTTTAACAAGATGGCGTGCATGCTTAAGGTAATAAGACCAGGATTTAGGTGGTCAGTCACATCTCTTTCAGTTATCCTACTAGTTTTTAATCAGATTTATCCTTGTAGTTTAGTACTGGCACTCTAGCATCACAGAGCTTGCAATCTGGAGAGTTGTCTGCATGCGCTCTATACCTTATTGCAGTCATTTACAAACTTAGACAGGACAGAACCATCATTTAGGTGTTTAACTACCAGTCTACCACACTGTGTCTCTCCCAAGGACTAAGTGCAGCAGCGCTAATGTGCTATACAACGCACTGATCCGAAAACTGAAGTAGTTGTCCAATTTAAAAGCTTCCCTTTTCTGTTGGGTAGGTTCACTGAACGCTATTCATGCTGAACTTTGGCCTTTTATGTGTACATTTGACTGACAGAGCTTTGTTTTGTTATACATGGATACATAGATCTGACTCACAAATGGTGTCATTCAGTGATGTAATACTAATATTAGCAGTAGGTGACCATGGCATGATGTATGTGCATGTTCAGGTGTCTGTCCAATCCGGCCATGGCATCGAGGCTTGGAGCTAAAGAACTGCTGCTAAAATGTTCTAGGCTCCTACTACGCTTTGTTCAGCTGCACATGATGTACATGCACATGACGAGGGACGAGATAAAGAAGTTGTTTTCTTTATCTTGGAGCCATATCTAGCTCAGGACACCAGTTCTGATTCCTGCTGAGAGTGAGTGGGTGTGGCCGTGTGGGTAGGAGCGTGCCCGCGTGTGATAGCTGCCGGCTTATAACACATAAACTAAGCTACCGGTACTGTCTGGTACAATCTCACAGCTTATGCCAGGCTGATGAGCAAACGTAGTCTCGAAACAAATGATTTCACCCGGCAAACGTAACACCAACCTGTGTCGGTGGCCGGTGCCGTTGTTGGACTGGAATCAGCACGTTTAAACAGACAACTAACCGGCATACTCCGTACTAATGATCAGCTCTGTGACTGTTAATTTGTCTCCATGCCAATTGTTTGTGCAAAGTTGATTGGCAGGTGAAAAGATTCTTCTTGCTAGGTTTTCTTGACAAGATTGTTGAGGTTATTGTCTGGTGGTGAAAGAAGTGTAACCGAGCTCTCAATGATGGTGGTGAGTGACAGTGGAGGAGATTGACAGGAGAGGGATGGGTAGAGGTGGTTTTCAGTCGTTACCTGAGAGCCAGACGAGGTCAGGGAGGTCGAGGCTCTTGTTCCTGAAGGACTGGAGGAGCTCGGTGAAGTTCATGGTGGGCGCGGGGATCTGGTCCAGCGCCTCCTGCTTGATCGACACCGTGCCGTCGCGCCGCCCCGTCGGCACGCTCCAGTACGGCCCGCCCTGCAGCACGCACGCACTCAGCTCGTCAGCCTCCAGAGTTCAGAGCAGCGGCATGGCCATCGCCATCGCCATCGCCATGGCCGACACGGGCTACTCACGATGACGCCGACGGAGTCGCGGGCGGCGAGCGCGAGGATGTCGGCGCAGGAGACGACGCCGGGGCACTCCTTCTCGACGAGCGCCTTGACGCGGTCGATGAAGCCGAAGCTCCGCAGCGTCAGGTTGGGCGCCGCGTCCTTCTCCGCCTCGCTCCCGCCCGTCGCGTTCAGCAGCACCGACGCGTCGCACCCCTGCAGGCGACGGAGGGCGCGTGGGGGATGTGCTGCATCACGTAGTCCTTGACGATCTTCTCCGCCTGCGGGCAGCTGTGCGCGTAGAACCCCTCCGTCAGCTGCGCCCGCGCGCCGCCGCCGGCGAGGGCGCCGGCCACCACCACCACCATCACCGCCGCCACCGCCGCCATTCTCACCATTTCTTCTGCCACTGCACTCTACGCTCTAGCTCGCTGTCAGGAAGCTGCTGCGTATGACTCTTCGGCTCGAGTTGGCACAGGATCTCGAGCCGGGTTCTGGGCTATATATACACAGTGTCACAGTGAGACAGACAGCAAGGCGCAGCCGCGACGGCACGAGTGGGTAGTGGGGTTTGGTTGCCGCTGCCCTGCCCAGCGCATTTGATTTGATATCCCGATCCCGACGAGCCGGTTCGGTAGCGGAGACGCCGACGCCGGCCGGCCGACGCGGTCGCCGGACAGCGCCGCGTCCAACTACCGGCGTGCGGTCGGTAGAGCCCCGGCTGGCTGTACGCTGCTGCACAAATGGAGCACCGGAGGCGTGTCAGTGTCAGTCAGATCAGCGGCGGTCTCCAAGTGTCATCCGTCAAGCGTAGGTGATATGATCTACGCGTCGATCAGGCTACTGACTACGGCTCGCCGCCGATAGTTTTTGCCTTCTGCAACTGCCGTCCCTAACGACCGCGTACGATTACGATAGTACGCCGGAGTACATTGACACTGGACGCCAACTTGGTACTCGTCGTCAGAAAATTCAGACATTCAGTAGACTCGACTCGAGTGAGTCGAAGTGCAGAACAGCAAGATTTTGCTAAGAACAGAATCTTTCGCGCTCCGTTTCGCCGTAGCCTGCTGTCTGTATGATTGATTGGTCAAGAGAATCACGCCGGGGCGGCCGGTAGAGCCGCCCATCACAAGCTGCCCGCGGAGGCTCCGGATCCGAGCTGAGTTCCTTTATGCTTTCGAGCTCCTCCTTTCTCTGCATACACGATTCCAAACAGTGCGAGAAGACAGGGGAGTACACGCACGTAGACACTCCACCACATGAACGCACGATAAAGCTGTGTCAGTCTAATAGTCTATCATCCCAGCCGTGTGTGAAATCTGTGTACAACTGCATCTTCAACCTGGTTGCTGGTGCCCTATCTCCATTCCTTCAGACCGCCGCATCATGATGCGTACTGGCAATGCAGGTACCACGGCGGCTGCTGATGCTACAACACGTTCTTCATTAGTACTTATTATTAGCAGCAACTGTGATTTGGGGTTTGCAAAGGACGTGGCAGAAATGTCGCCCATGATGCATGATAGCCTATTAGCTAGGTCATGCGTGGCCACTGGGAATGGGATCGATTGCGGGAGAAGAGAGAGAGAGAGAGACGCAACTGCGAGGCTGTGCTGGTGTTCCTGTCGTCCAAGAAGCTTCCTTTAACTCTTTTCTTCTTCTTCTTTTCTGTTACTGACGGCACTGTTCGTGCCCATACGACCGAACTACCGAACCATCCTGATCAGCTCCAAAAGGTGTAGGGTGGTTAGGACATTGTCACCGCTCACCAAATTCCCCTGTTTCTAGCGCTTGGGTCTTGGTCCTCGGTTCGTCGTGGTCCTTGGCGCTCTGCTCTCTAGCTCATCGCGCTCACCGACAGCCTATAGGCTGATGGCGAGTACCAGTCGCCTTGCACTCTTGATCACAACCCTGGCCAGTTCTTATCATGAAGGGCTGGTTCAGCAACATCATGTCAGAGGTTCTGCAGCAAGCCAGCAAGGCAGCAACTATTTTGAACCACGTTTTTGGCGACAAGTGGGCAAATGCAAGCAGATCGAGAAGCACCAACCGTAGCTGACCCCTGGATTTTTGTTTTTTTGCGCGAATAATTCGATCGGAATTGCTGTTTTCACGGGGCTCCATTGCTTCTGTGAGAAAAGATCGAGAGCGACGCCACATCAAAAGCGTGCAATGGTCTCTCCTCGCAAGCATTCCTCTTCCTATCTTTTGCTGCCTCCCTGCTACTCTGCTGGCCCCTAGCTAGTACTTTAGTACAACCTGCACATTTACTTCTTTCAGCTTTGCTCTTATGAAGGTCTTTTGGAATAACTTGTGACCAGGATCATCAAATCGTGTCACTGTTGTGGGATACAAGCAATGCCAGCCTAGTAAATACTTCTTTATGAATAGACTACAAAGCTGCAAACTGATTTTGCAATCTCAGTAGCTTTGCTCATGTAGTTCAGGACCACTGTCTACAAATAATTCCTCATTGCATTGCTCTCAAGAACCGAATCAGATTATTAGCAATACTCCATATGGACCATGATGGGAATAATGTGCATGCATGCTCATCACTCATACTAGCCAGTGCATCACTTTTTTAGACAGTGTCTGGTCATAGAATGATACAGCCATGAGACCATGACAGTCTGTCATGAGAGCCATGATCAGGACAAACAATGCAGAGTTTTTGCTCGGAGAACAAAGAAGTAGTCTTCCTGTTACCAGATTCCAGCTCAAGTAGTTGGCAGACAATGGTCCTGAAGGAGAGTATTGGTGAGGAGCATATAATACATCAATCATGCCTAAAAATGTGGTTAATTGTTCCGCTTTACATGTGAGATACTACCAGCTTATTATGTTTATGTTTTTTCTCCGTCTAGTTGCAGTCGACATGCTTATATATGCCTGTACTTTGTGGCGAATAAAATGGCAGTATCACTTGATAGTTTATAAACATCTTACTCTTCCTTCACTTGCACCAAACACGAAAATGCTAGGTTGCTGTGCACCAGTCAAACAACGCGATCATGCACGAACAACTCTTCAAAGAATTGGAGCTTGGAAGTACAGAGAGAGTTAGGTTTTGAAATGCAGAATCGCAGTGTAACGTCCCACTCATGTGTTCCCAACTCCCCTGAAAGCACCACACTACATTCAATACGCTCATCAGTGCAGAGTTCATACTGAACATTGTCATGTATTGGGCATCTTCTGCAGATCCAACCGACCTGATACCGTAAGTTCGTTGCGCCGTCTAGTCAGAGAGGTCAAGGACAAGTTTATAAGCGCATTAGGTTTGCTCTGTCGTCAGCCACATCATTTTGAATGCAAAAGGTATCTAGGTTTATGATATGAGCACACGACTAGAACCAAAGAACCAATTACCTAACTAAGCTCGGCACAATTATTCATCTCCCTGCTCTTAGTGACAGCTAATCGACAAGCTTAAGACCTTTGCAGGCTGTGAGCTTCTTAGACATTTCTGGATGCAATCACCGTCCCTTTCTTGACTGGTAACACGATTCCCTCTGAGGATCACTTGCAAGCAAGGGCAAACGAGCTCAGGCCCAACACAGCTTTGGGACAGCCACATCTAGCACTAGCAGGCTAGCAGCTAGACAGCTTCAGAGCGACTGTTCCTGCAAAGGTTACCATGAAGGGTTAGCATATAAGACATGCCCTTTTTATGAGCAAATCATGTCCATGGAAATGACCAGCAAGCTAGCAGACCTTTGCATCTCTGTGACTCTGTCAGAGGTAGGTTGTCGACTACACCTCTCCCTTTCAGCTTGTTTGGGACCCAACCGTAATGATAGGTAGTCATAGAGGCATGTTCAGCAAATCGGCATTTAGCAGTTTGTTAATCTTGTAGTAGCTGTGGATACTTACCTTCTTTTTTCTTCTCCAAATTTAACCTGCTTCCAGTTGATCCGATTGTTGTACGAGTTCAAAGATTCTTTGTGAAGGTAGAGTGATTGGTGAGGAGATTTTCTCCACCAAAAAAAATCGAATAAAACGTAGGGAATCTAAAAGGCGCTTTGGAAGAGTGGAACAAAAAGGGGGGAGAAATAAAAAAATGGCAAATGATATATAATCCCATATGCAAAGTTGCCAATGCATGACGATCGCCAGCGTTGTATTGGGGCCAACCCGTTGTGCTTGTGCCTGCCAGCATTTAGACGATGATGGCTGTTCTTGAACTCTAGCCATTGTCGTACGCCCTTGATCATGCATATGCATCCCTTAGAGCAACTCCAAGAGACTCTCTAAATTTATCAAGATTACTAGATTTAGAGATTTTGATTAAAAAGTTACCTTCCAACAGCTTCTTTATTTAGTTATGTAAACATAGTCACTCTCTATTCCGGATTTCTCGCTCTTCAAATATAGAAAAGAGAATAGCTTTTCAGAGTGCACACAAGATATAGAAAAGCTGTTGGAAAACGAAAATATATAGAAAACGATTCGTATTCAAATGGCTCTCTAAATGATGATTTAGATAGTGGGGTTTAGAGAGACTCTTGGAGATGCTCTTAATCTCTCATTCTCTTTCCATGAAGCTCCTTATTAACCCTTATCTCTTATTTAAGGTACACCGACGATTCCTCCGTTAACAGCATATATAGCTACATTACCAGTGTCATCACGCACATTGTTACTAATTCGTTGCCTGTCACATGGGGTAAGTGGATTGGTTGCACATGTGACGCCCATGAATTCGCTAGAAATCACACTGTGCGCATGCCGTTTGCTGCAAGGATATACCTCTGAGCAGAAGAGGACAGTGGACGTAGCCCGTAGGCATTGCCCTGATCGCCGCCGGCCACCCAGCAATGAAGCTTTGAGACGCTCTCATCAGTCGGTTGCGGCGTCGCTGTCCGCCGCCGTCGCTGTCGTAGAGCAGAGCAGAGCACCGTGCATGCTGTGAGGGCCCGATGAACCTGCAGGGCAGCAGGCAGCGGGCAGCAGCTGGCTGTTGTTGGATGCAAACATGCCATACAGCCATAGTGTCATGGAAGATGATGATGCAGGGTCACTGTTCAGAGAGACGGATGATACAAAAGTCATCGGAGGCAGGCGTGTCGTTGGCTTCAGGGTTGGTGGTGTATTCAAGGCCAGCGCATGGCGCCCGGCTGCTGCTACGGACGGCAGCTGCAACCGACGAATTGTTGTCCGGGGGTCGCGAACGTGCAGCCTGCTGCAACAGAGACATGCGTCCCAGGGTGCATATGTTTTGTGTTTTCTGAAGGGATGGCTATCTGATGCAACGTGCAAAGTTACACTCTGTAACCCGCAAAAAAAAAGGTTACACTCTGTAACAAGAGGAAATCATCATGCGGGTGACTATTGAAGAAACAAAAATGCGAGACGTATTACAGTATGTCTGCAAAAATGTTGGAAATTGGAACAGGCAGCGCAGGTGCAGGTGTGATACCGGAGCCACAGTGGCCGCAGCGGTGAGCCCACGCGCTCGGCTTTTCGTCGTCGCGGGACGGCACAGCCCAATAGCGAGCAAAGCCGGCCACCCTGCACGGCCCAAGGAAGAAATGTCAGCTGGCGGTGGCGGCGCCCCGTAGGAAAAAAAGTGCGTTCGGCTGGGCCCAAGGGTACAGCAAACTGTGGACGCCGGCCGCGCGCGCAACGTGCGGCGGTTTGACGGCGCCCACCCACCCACGCGTCGCGTCGGCGGTGGCGTGCGGCGCCCCTTGGCCGCGCCGCCGCCCAACGCGCCCCAACAGATTTCGCCTGCGGACCCAGTCCAGCTCACCCCGCGCCTCGCGACGAAACGCATTTGCGGCTGCCCTCGTGGCGGGATGAGGATTCAGTGACTTGCCTCTGGTACCAAACGCAGCGTAGCGGCGGAGAGAAGAGGCGTCGCCGCCGGCGTCGAGCGCGTCGTGGCACCGCCGGGGGAGGGAGGGAGAGGGGGGAAATGGACGTGACGTTCGCGACGCCGCGGGGGCGGGAGTTCACCCTGGAGGTGTGGTACTTCGCGACGGTGCGGGAGGTGAAGGAGGCGGTCCACGCGCGGGAGGGCGTCCCCGCGGCGTCGCAGCGCCCCTTCCTCGCCGGCCGGGAGCTCGACGACGACGCGCGCGACGCCGCGCACTACGGCCTCCTCCAGGGATCCCGCGTCCTCCTCCTCCTCCCCGACGACGACGCGCCGCCGCATTCCCCTTCAGAGGGTCGCGGTGAAGGTGAAGTTCGGCGCGAGGGCGGTGGGGATGGAGGTGGGCGCCATGGACGTGGTCCGGGACCTGCGCAAGGAGGTGGAGAGGCTGCGCATCCCCGTGCACGACGGCACCGGCGGCGGCGGGTATTTCTTCGTGTACAAGCAGAACGTCATGGACGAGGACCGCACGCTGCGCTGGCACGACGTCAAGAACGGCGACACCATCGAGATCTTCAACGGCACCGTCACCGGCGGCGCCTGATGGGATACGAAACGATGAGGTCGTGAGAGGGTTTAGGGTTTGTTTCGTCTGCAGTTTTACTGCATTGAGTTTTCAGAGTTTTGTTGCTTCAGGTTCAGGGTGGCCTGTCTTCAGTCTCGTTTTTTGGCTCGTCTTCGGTGCATGGGAGAGTGATAGAGCAATGCTACAAGTATTCTGGGATTTTATCTCAGAAAAGAATATTATTGCAAACATATCCTGCATTGAAATTTCAGTAGTTTATTGTGATAGATCATCCTATTTATATCGGGGTTTATGGTGTTGATCATCCTACATTGGGATTTCAATAGTTCGTTATTGCAATGTGGCCTGTCTTTCAGTAGTTTCGTTTTCGTTAGTATTCAGTGCATGGCTGACAGAACCGATAGTGTTTGTACTTGAATTTGTCTCAGAGAAGAACGTAGTATGGCACTGTGTAATCCCTTCGTTTACAGATAATCAAAATATGCATGAACAGTAATTCAGTATCAGAGAGTTCAGGGTTTCTGTCAAACATCTTCTGCCCTATCTTCAGGACAGAAATGACATACTTGAACCCTGTCAGTTATACTTTAAATTGTCAGCTTCAGTGTCTTCCTGATCGATATCGATTCCCTCCAAATTGTCTATAAGAAATAATCATTGCTCCGTCTTTTTCGATGTGGAATCCTTTTAAATTGGCTGCAAGACTGCCAGAATTCTACGCGCCACACAATTTACATTTGCAAATTGGCCATATAAATTGGAGCAAGATTTACATAGCTGTAATTTGAAAAATTAAGAAACCAGAAATGCCCTTTCCAGATTGATCTGTGAATGATCAAAACATAGATCTAACGAAATTTGATTTAAGTTGTTATTACAGTTGTAGAACGTGCAGGATTCTCGAGTCCCTTGGCTGAATTCTTTAAGCAAAGTAGGTTTTGGGCGACCGCAAACCTGATCCTGCAGAATGTAAATCTTCCTCCAATTTCTCATATCTAAGAAGTATACGAAGAAAATAAAAACTCCTATCTGCAATGTAAGGCCCAAATCGAGCATCATCGAGTTCACGACATACAAAATCACAGAACCAACACCCATTTCTCATATACTAGTGCATACCACGAGACAACATGAGATTCAGAAATCAACAGATTGCACTTGCACAAGAAGTTCAGGATTCACTTATTCATCACATTAGTTCAACCAAACTGCTGCAACAGCAGCAAATGTTCACAAACCACCAGACTGACATAGGACTCACATCGAACAGGTAAACAAAACAATTGACCACGACACCAACCACATGACAGGCAGACAATCTTCATTGGAAAGACAGGAGGCACCAGACTTTGTGAACCCAGGGATAACAGCAGCTCCATGGCCACTTACTGGCCACCACGGAGACGGAGCACCAGGTGGAGGGTAGACTCCTTCTGGATGTTATAGTCTGCCAGGGTGCGTCCATCCTCAAGCTGCTTGCCAGCGAAGATCAAGCGCTGCTGGTCTGGGGGGATGCCCTCCTTGTCTTGGATCTTCGCCTTCACATTGTCGATGGTGTCAGAAGACTCCACCTCCAAGGTGATGGTCTTGCCAGTGAGAGTCTTCACAAAGATCTGCATACCACCACGCAGGCGGAGCACAAGGTGGAGAGTGGACTCCTTTTGAATGTTGTAGTCCGCAAGGGTGCGGCCATCCTCCAGCTGCTTGCCGGCAAAGATGAGACGCTGCTGGTCCGGGGGGATGCCCTCCTTGTCCTGGATCTTCGCCTTCACATTGTCGATGGTGTCAGAAGACTCCACCTCCAAGGTGATGGTCTTGCCAGTGAGAGTCTTGACGAAAATCTGCATACCACCACGCAGGCGGAGCACCAGGTGGAGGGTGGACTCCTTTTGAATGTTGTAGTCCGCAAGGGTGCGGCCATCCTCCAGCTGCTTGCCGGCGAAGATCAGACGCTGCTGGTCCGGGGGAATGCCCTCCTTGTCCTGGATCTTCGCCTTCACATTGTCGATGGTGTCAGAAGACTCCACCTCCAAGGTGATGGTCTTGCCCGTCAGGGTCTTGACAAAGATCTGCATACCACCCCTGAGCCTGAGCACCAGGTGGAGAGTAGACTCCTTTTGGATATTGTAGTCCGCCAGGGTGCGGCCATCCTCCAGCTGCTTGCCAGCAAAGATCAGACGCTGCTGGTCCGGGGGAATGCCCTCCTTGTCCTGGATCTTGGCCTTCACATTGTCAATGGTGTCAGAAGACTCAACCTCCAGAGTGATTGTCTTGCCAGTGAGGGTCTTCACGAAGATCTGCATACCACCCCTGAGCCTAAGAACCAGGTGGAGAGTGGACTCCTTCTGAATATTGTAGTCCGCCAACGTACGGCCATCCTCCAGCTGCTTGCCAGCAAAGATCAGACGCTGCTGGTCCGGGGGAATGCCCTCCTTGTCCTGAATCTTGGCCTTCACATTGTCGATGGTGTCAGAAGACTCCACCTCGAGGGTGATGGTCTTGCCAGTGAGGGTCTTCACAAAGATCTGCATCTGCAAACATCAAGGGACAAAAGGAAGAGTTAAACCACCATAAACATTCAGCTATACAGGACACAGAACATGGCAATACTGAAACTGATGAACTCTGAAACCGATGAACTCTGAAGTCCGAACAGAAGAGAATTAACATAATGAGGCATCCTATGTTAACAGAATATACGAACCAAATCTGGAGTAATTCCAACTATTGAATATTTCATGAAGTTATTAACTGAATGGAAAACTAAACTAACTGAGTAGAAAACAAAATTTGAAGAAAAATCTATATTGGGTACTAACTGAACGGTTACATTTAACATTAAACTATCAAATTTTGACAACACATGATGTCGCCAACTGGATACAACAATCCAAACAACATTGAGTCAATACCACAGTTTATCCTATGCAGAGAAACACAATACCACAGTTTATCAAGTTTAACCTATCTGTAGAGACAAATACCACAGTTTATCCTATGATCTAGATAGTGAGGAACCAATTAAGAATTTGTGCAACCATATCTACACGAGCCCTGCCATAGAACTTAACTAATTAATTCCACATGATAAAACGAGATACTTAATTCCACACCGATTCGGTGATCTTCGTCAGTCATGTATGATCAAAAGCCACCAATCTAGACAAGCTACCAAGATTAAACAGCAATCAAGCTGTATTCCTGTGCAGAGGACTACCTAGATTAATCAAACCAAACAATCCCTAACCCAAAAGAGATGGACCATCACACGACTCAACATATATAAAGCCTGAACCAATCATGTCAGGCTGCTCGATCACCCGCATGCCATAAAAATCCCAACCCTAGCAGCAAATCGGGCAACCATATCATACCGAACACGAATACGACGCCTCATCATGATTCTACACCAAACAACCCATCACAATTCGCAGATCGACACATCTACCCTTGGCATCGATTACACAGCCTAATCGAACCCTAAACGAGATCCACGATGAACACGAACATGGAAAGGACGAAACATATATCAGAAGGTTATCCAGAAAACGCATACCTTGAGGGGATCGGGAGAGGCTGCTTCGCTTTCGCTTCGATCGCTCGGAGAGGAGTTCTTCGAGGGATTGGGAATTGGATGAGGAGGAGGCGAGGGGAGGGTCCAATTTATACACGGGGAAAGGCCGCGGTGGAGGAAACGTCCCGTGAGGTCACGCCACGGTGTGGGGCCCAGCGACGGGAGGCTCTCGCGGAATCCGTCCCCACCGCTCAATTTTCCCGGAAAGAGCCAGCGGCCGCCGCGGAGATATCGAGGGTGACGCCGTTTGCTTCCTTCGGTTGGTGACCGTTAATGGCTGGACGGAAAGGTTAACGCCGTTATGGTGATGCTTCAATCATGAATGACAGTTTGTAGAAAAGCGATCCATATCTAATATGTTATCCAATTTTTAAAAATACTAACACATTATGTTATTGTAGAGTTTAGATTACATTGTTTTCATTTTAAAGTCTCTATGAAAGGCAATTGATAAGGCAGACCACTTATGTCTATCTTTTTTCTTTTCAAAGAAATACGATACGTTATAAATTCTTTTTAACAGCTCAGCTCTCAAGTCATCGCATACACTTGGAAAACAATGACAGTATGTGGTAAAGTGTAAGTGTGAAGATAAATATGAAACTTTCAAAATACCTTTTAGTGCGTTCTTTTCTTGAAACCAATTGTCGGTGCTGAGATTGGCCGACCAACCTCAACGCCTAACAGAATGCAGCATGCACTGTGTCCCGTCCCTCACCGGTTGATGCAAGAGCTAGCACAATGACTCAAGGGGTTTATCCTGGTTCCGGCCACGGGGCCGTACGTCCAGCAAGGCGTGCTCTTGGGCACTATACTATCTTGCACCGGGGTGCGGGGGGCTACAAGCTCGGCGGGAGAGGAGGCGAGGCCTCCAAGTCCCTGTGTGAGTGGATGATTGAGGCACAATGTCGCGATGGGCGTGTGTGTTCTATCGTGAATGTGGTCGTCTTCGTCTTCTTGTCGCCATGGCCCTCTCCTTGGCCAGCGCCTTCTTCCCCCTTTTATAGTCCAAGGAGGGAGGGTGGCGTACAAGGATGAGTACAAGTATAAGCACAGTACATGGCGCTACAGGGGGTGTACTTGGAGAGCGTGGCGCCGGGCGTGCTGTCGTCCTTGGTTCTGAGCGGCGATTCATGGCGAGCCCCGGCTTCTTCGGATGTCGTGGCCGTCCTTGGTCTTGTCCTGGCACGGCTTCGAGGGGTAGCAGGCCCTCCAGCTGGGCTTTGGTCGTCGCCCGTACACCAGGTCGAGGGTCTCCCATGCTCACCCGGTCAGGGGAGGACGGGAGTTGGCGGCATAGTGACGGAATGATGGCCTCTGCTTGCCACGGTGCGCGGCGTGCTCGCCCCGTCGGGGGAATGGCAGGGAGTTGGTGGATTTGACCCTGCGTACGTCATGGCAAAGCCGCGTGGGGCCGGGGTCAGCAGAAGTGACGGGGCGTGGCGAGCCTGACCGGGGTCCGCCCCCGGTCGTCGTCCGCCAATATCAAGTGTAAGGCACGGTGCATCAGAACCTTTGCGTCCTGATCATTGCAACGGATTTGTAAACAAAGGTGGATAGTCTCTCCTAGATTGCCTTTTCCTATGCATTTCAGAATCAAGAACAAGCAGGCATCTCACTAGTATCACTAGTATCAAAATGATACAGTCATACCAGATTTGGTGGGAGCGCGCCGCCGCCGCCAGCCTGTAGACGGCTCGCGCCGCCGCCTCCACCGCCGCGCCTCGCGCTCGCAGCCTGTGCTCCGCAGCACCAGGGCGCCGCGCGCCCCCCGTCCTGCTCCGCTCCGCCGCTCGCTGCGGCGGCGCCGGCACGTACGTCGGGGCGCTCACGCGGTGGCCGTCAGGGTCGGGGTACTGGGCGACGGGTTCGTCGCGACGGCGCTGTTGGGCCGCTGGGCGTCGGGTTCGTCGCGACGGCGCTGGTCGGGGCGTACGTGAAGCGTGGGCGGGTGGCGACGCACGGAGGGTGTTAGACGGAATGCCCGTGCGGGACGTCGTCACCTGGGGCATCGGGCTTGATTGGTAACGTGCGTTGCAGTCGCTCCGCGGCGATGGCGACGAGGCATACCGCCGGTTCTAGTCGTCGAAGGCTCACTCTCGCACCAAGACCAACAGCTCAGGCGAGAGGAGTGGAAAGGCTGCAGAGAGCTAAGGTATGTAACATTTCTTTAGCAGATTTGGAAGGGAGTGTAGAGAACAGGGAGTCACCGGATGGGAATTGCTCACCGGAGTTCACTCCAGAAACTGGAAGCGTTGGTGGTACAGGTAGTAAAACAGGCCATGGTGGAGGACCAAATTGTACTTCGTTATTCTTCAATCCTTCATCAGACCCACTGTTTGGGGCTCGGATAGCGGGGAGTGGCTCCCGGTTCTGGGCACTAGCAGGTGAGGATAGTTCTGATGAGGAGGAAAACAGTGAAGCGGAGTACCTGGAGAGCTTGTCAAGACCGACCGCCGCTTCCGAGGCGAGGTTGAGCAAACCCATGGTTGACAACTCCGCATCGGATGTGACGAGAGGTGCTAAGTCACCACACACTACATCGGATGTACGTTTGGATGGGATGGAGAGTAGTTCTCCGGTTGAGGCGGTGAGGAAGATCAAGTCATGGCGTGGTCCCCTTCCCAAAAGGAGGTCATCACCAAAACTGTCACTAGGGGACATTTGGGCGAAGGATGCTCGCTTAGATGGGAAAAAGGGGGAACAACGACGGCTATCGCAGTTTGCTGATTTTGAACAGGCCGATGACATGAACGTTGGTGAACCTCCAGCAAGAGAAACACTAGTGGAAGAGCCAGGGAGAGGTGGAAATTTTGAATTTCGAAGGGAAGGGACGCTCTATCGTCATGGACCAATAGTGTGGGTGGGTTACTCAGGATTTATTCGTACTGGGGCCCACTCTGTTTTCCAATGTGCTGATGGTCTAGGACATCTATTCAAAAAACGGAGGGAAACCCAAAAGCCTGGTAACCACTCGACCTTCCACAGCCCAGAAAGATGATTCATCTTTTGTATCTCGGGTGTCGATGGGGGAAGCTGTGGCAGAAGAGAAAGGGGAGGGGAACGACACAAAGTCAGGGATAAAATGTTCAAAGAGCGCTAAGAAGGGACATATGGCTGCAAGGTGTACCACCAAGATATATTGTGTGATATGTGACAGTAATGATCACGTGAATCACAGATGCCCAGTGCTTAAACAACCGCGACCAGTTGCACATGCGAGAGGTTATGCGGTTCATGGACTTGGGTTTTATCACATACCTCACCCCCCTTCGCATAGAGCCAGGAAAGACACAACGACGGCACTGATCAGAATTAAGGGAGGACAACTAACCAAGGGGCAAGTGCTTGCTCAGCTTCAAAGAATTTATCCAGGAAAATGGAGATGGGAATTATCCGATCATGAGGAAAATTCTTTTATCACCAAATTTCCCTCAAAATCTGAATTGCAGAGAGCAGTTGCTTTTGGTGGGGCTGATGTTAAGGAATTAGGAGTTCCTTCAGGTGTGAGACTGCAGTTTGAGGTATGGCAAGAGAAGGAAGAAGGATATATGCTTCCTAAAGTTTGGGTGAGGGTGTTTGGGATGAGGAAATCTTTAAGAGAATTCTTGAATCTCTGGGCAGTAGGATCAATGTTGGGTTCTACTCAGAAGGTGGACATGGAAATGACTAGGAAGAATGATTTTGGAAGAGTGTGGGTCGCAGCCCTAAACCCACTACTAATCCCCTTTCATCTTGATGTGGTCATAGGGGATCACTACTTCAAGTTAGAGTTTGAAGTAGAGAGATTGGGTTTGGATGAGAATGGAGAGGAAGTTGTTATTGATTGGAAGGGAGATGCGGATAATGAAGGGGAGGGAGAAGAAAAGGAAAATGAGTTTATAGATGTGGATCCAAATACGAACAGAAAAACAAAAAGAATGAAAAACAGCAAGAAAAATGGTGTAGGTACAGAAGAACCTTCATGGGAGAAGCCTACTGACCAGATGTTGAGCAGGGTGGATACACTCAAAGAGAGGGTGCAGAATATGAGTGGGAAGGAGTTCTTGGATTTCCTAAGAGAAGAAGCTAATAACATCCTTGATGTCGCGATGGATAGAACTCTTGATGTACTGGTGGAAAAAGTTGTGGCTGAGAGCAATGACAACATTGGCTTACATGCTGGCATGGAGGTGGAGATTGATTTGCGAAAGGAAATCAATTCAGAGGCAACTGGAGTCTCTGCAAAAGAGGTTGTCAAGGCACTTCAGTTTAATAAACAACAGTCAGAGGTGCAGATTGTAGGAGGAGAAAAACCACAACAGGTTAGGGAGAAGGATGGTGCAGGGGCTGTGGAGGACAAGTTGCCAGCAAGCCCTCATAAGAGGGGTGGTGACGACAAGGTGCACATGGCAGCTGCAATTCCAGAAGCTCTTCTCACAACTACAAAATCTAGCCCGAGATTGATAAGCTCAGCATGTGAACACACCTTGTCGAAAGCTGAAAGGAGGGTGGCTGCAAAGAACCTTGAAAACGATAACCCTTTTAACAATTCTCTTTTTTCTTTGCATACTAGTGATGCTATACTAAATGTTAAACAGTTAGGAGTTGTGTGTGGGGCAGATGAGAGTGAGATGGCTAGGGCAGTGAATGATCTTTTTACAACAGACTTGATTAGGATGAAATCTGAGTTAGATTATGATAATAGCAGTGAGGTGTCTGTGGCTAGTGAAAGCGAGGAGGAAAATATGGATGAATTAGAAAAATTGGCAGTTAGACAGCTATGTGGAGAGCTAGCAGAAGAATTGTTTGATGATGACAATTATCACCTAATGAGTGATTACAAGGTGGTCTCAAAGAGAAACAAGTCTAGCGCTAAGTCGCACAAAAGAAAGACTTGTAAGGTATTTTGCTCCAATATTTTGAAAAAAGTTTCCAAATGAAGGGAATTTTCTGGAATAGCAGAGGTCTTAGTGACTTGGCTAAAACAAGATTTCTCGCTGATACGATAAAAGAGCAGAACCTAGCTTTTGTAGCTCTTTTAGAAACAGGAAAGAAAGATTTCTCCCAATCGACGCTTGATAGCTTTTGTGTGGGAAATAATTTTATTTGGCATTGGACAGAACCTCATGGCAGGTCTGGGGGTATTTTATTAGGGATAAATTTAGATCTCTTAGATATTGGAAGTATTGAAGAAGGTGACTTCTATATCAAATTTCGGCTTAGAGATAAAGAAGATGGCTTTCAATGGGTATTAGTGGCTGTTTATGGAGCAGCCCAACCTGAATTTAAAGAGTAGCTTTCTTAGAGAACTGGTCCAAGTCTGTAGCAAAGAAAATATGCCCATCATGCTTGGAGGTGATTTTAATATCATTAGGAATCCAAGTGAAAAGAATAATGACAGATACGATAGTAAATGGCCCTTTCTTTTTAATGCTATCATAGATGGCTTAGATTTAAGGGAAATTGAGATGTCAGGGCGTAAGTATACGTGGGCTAACTCTTTAGCAAATCCGACTTACGAAAGGTTAGACCGAGTTCTTGTTAGCACAGAATGGGAGCAAAAATTCCCCTTGGCAACAGTGGAAGCTTTGAGCAGGGAAATCTCAGATCATACCCCGTTACTTTTAAACACAGGTGGAGGTGAACAAGCTAGGAAACAACCTTTGTTCAAGTTTGAATTGGGGTGGCTCCTTAGGGATGATTTTTTTGATACGGTGGCAACAGTTTGGATGAAAGAAAAGAAAGGAAACACACCAATGCAAGTCTGGCAGAATAAGATTAGAAGGTTAAGACAATTTCTAAGAGGATGGGCAAAAAATATGAAATGTGAATATAAAAAGGAAAAACAGGAACTTCTTAGGAAGGCTTCTGAATTGGATATAAAGGCTGAAACAATGCTGCTAAGTCAGCAATAAATTGATTTAAAGCAAAACATAAAGGATAGGCTGGCCCACTCCTTAGAGATGAAGAAATCAAATGGTTCCAAAGGGCTAAGACCACCAAGCTGTTACAAGGGGATAATAATACCAAGTACTTTCAGCTGGTAGCAAATGGCAAGCGACGGAAAACTAGAATTTTCCGACTTGAGCAGGAGGAAGGAATAATAGAAGGGAAAGAGAATCTTAAGAAGTTTATCACAAAATACTATAAGGGACTCTTTGGACCTCAAAAGAGGAACGATTTCACTATGGATGAATCCAGAACAGAAGATATTCCTCAAGTGTCACGTGATGAAAATGAGTTCTTAACTGAGCATTTTTCAGAAAAAGAAGTTAGAGATGCTATCTTCCAAATGAAACATAATAAAGCTCCGGGACCTGATGGTTTCCCAATTGAGTTTTATCAGGTTTTTTGGAGTCTTTATAAAGGAGGATTTAATGTCCATGTTTAAAGACTTTCATGACAATAAGCTTCCTCTTTTCAGTCTAAACTTTGGGATCTTAACTTTGATACCGAAACTGAAAGAGGTAAAGATGATCCAGCAATATAGACCGATATGCATGCTTAATGTGAGCTTCAAAATTTTCACAAAAGTGGTGGGTAACAGAGTGACTAATGTAGCTAATAAAATCATAAAGCCAACTCAGATAGCATTCTTGCCAGGTAGATATATCATGGAAGGGGTGGTCATACTGCATGAAACAATACACGAGCTTCATAGGAAAAAGCAGAGTGGGTTGATTCTCAAACTAGACTTTGAGAAGGCCTATGACAAAGTGAACTGGTCTTTTTTACAACAAACTTTAAGAATGAAGGGTTTCTCCCCTTTGTGGTGCACTTGGATTGAGAACATTGTTAGTGGAGGTAGTGTGGGAGTTAAGGTAAATGAGGACATTGGACACCTTTTCCAAACGAAGAAGGGTTTGAGACCAGGAGATCCTCTATCACCAGTCCTTTTTAACTTAGTGGCAGATATGCTAGCAACTCTGATCACAAGGGCTAGAGATAATGAGCAGTTTAGGGGTCTAGTACCTCACTTGGTAGATGGGGGGTTATCAATCCTCCAATATGCCGATGATACGATCCTCTTTTTGGAAAATGATATAGAGCAGGCTAGAAATTTAAAATTAGTGTTATGTGCATTTGAAAAATTATCCGGCCTAAAGATCAATTTCCATAAGAGTGAAATGTTCTGTTTTGGGGAAGCAAAAGAGAAGGTGGGAGACTATGTGCAGCTGTTTGGCTGCCAAGAGGGGTCCTTTCCTTTTAAATATCTAGGTATTCCTATGAATTTCGGAAGATCTCAAATATGGATTGGAGTTTGATTGAGGAATGATTCCAGAAAAAACTTAGTAGTTGGAAGGGTAAAATGTTGTCCGTGGGGGGAAGGCTAGTGCTAATAAATTCTGTGTTGTCAAGTTTACCAATGTTTATGATGTCTTTTTTTAGGATCCCTAAAGGGGTTCTGAAAAAATTAGATTACTATAGATCTCGGTTCTTCTGGCAGTGTGATGAGCACAAAAAGAAATATAGGTTGGCAAAATGGTGTATTTTGTGTAAGCCTAAGAATTTGGGAGGTTTGGGAATCACTAACCTAGAGACTCATAATATAAGCTTGTTAAGCAAATGGCTATATAAACTCTTGAATGAGGAAGGTATATGGCAAAATTTGCTCAAAAGAAAATACCTGAACCACAAGTCACTATCACAGGTTTCTAAGCCAGGTGACTCACAATTTTGGTCAGGTCTAATGGAGGTTAAGGAACAATTCCTATCCTGTGGAAAATTCCAGGTGGGTAATGGGAATCAAACGAGGTTTTGGGAGGATGTATGGATAGGAAGTGAAACCCTGATGAAAAGATACCCTTCCCTGTACAATATCACAAGAAGGAAAAATGATACAGTAGCTAATGTGCTAAGCACAACCCCATTGAATGTGTCGTTTAGACGTGCATTGATAGGGGATAGATTAAGGAAATGGATTTTTCTTGTAACAGAAGTGGTGACATATAGTCTTAATGATCAAAATGACACTTTTGTATGGCTACTGAATAAAATCAAACAGTTCACAGTGAGGTCTATGTATAACGACATAATGAGAAATGAAGGAACTCCAACAGCATGTACATCCTGGAAATTAAAGATACCTCTCAAGATTAAGGTGTTTATGTGGTACCTGAAGAAAGGTATTATGTTGACTAAGGATAACCTAGCTAAGAGAAGATGGCAAGGTAGTACCAAGTGTTGCTTCTGTAGTGCTACTGAAACTATACAACACTTATTTTTTGAGTGCCATATGGCAAGGTTCATTTGGAATACTGTTTTTATCTCTTTCGGTATCCAATCTCCTACTAGTGTGGCTGATCTGTTGGGCTCTTGGCTAAACGGTTATTCCTCAAAAATCAGAAAACAAATCCTTGTGGGTGCCTCAGCTTTGTGCTGGGCCATTTGGTTAAATAGAAACGAAGTGGTTTTTCAACAGAACCGCTCCTAACTCCTTCATGCAGGTTATCTTCAGAGGAACCTATTGGACAAGAAGTCGGTTGCTTCTATCTAAAGAGGAAGAGAGAAGAAATCTGAAGGATAATTGTCGCAAGTTGGAGATCACAGTAATGGAGCTCTTCAACAAGTTTGGATGGAAATTTAGCAATAGAATTCAAGACTAGTGTCTTTAGTCTTTTCTATTTGTGTGGGTTCTAATGTTCATGTTGTAAAGTGGTCTGAGTACCATGGTGAAATGGATAGTTGGCTGTAAGCATCCAACATTTGGGTGTGGAGGCTGGATGTTTTTAATCCTTTATCTAAAAAAATCAAGTGACAATGGATTAGTGTAGCCACTTGATATTGCTAAAACCAGCTTGCTCGAATCCCAGTAAGAGTGGAGATATATTCTGGAAGTTATTGAGTACTCGCTGCGTCCCAAAATAAGTGTTCGTTTGGAAAATTTAGGACAGATTAGTAATCATGGTAAATGACCATGTTACTCTTTATTGGAACTATAAAAGTAGCATTAACTAGCTATTTGATTGGCTCTATACGTTTCTCTATGCACTTTTGTATTAATGTGTACATGTCTTAAAGCTAAATGTACACTCTTTTTGAGACAAGTTTTGAAGCCTAAACGAACAGTCTTTTTAGGACGGATGGAGTAGCTTTTTAATTAGATGATTCCCAAATGTTCACTATTAAGTATGAGTCAAATTACTCTTCGCTAGTTTGATTATGAACCAAAAAGTAACGGAAGGGGAGTTGACCAAAGGATTCGATATGTTCCCACTCAATCATTGGTGGGTACATGACGGAGCCAGCACTCCAAACTCGACCGAAAAAACTCGATAAAAATCTAACATGTCGGCGTTCTTCAGCGTCCGCTGCGGCCTCTACAGCTAATCTTGAGCAACAAACCAAACTCTCTCGCTTGGACGACGTGATTTGCACGGAGTGAGTAACGGAGGAGACTGCTCCACAAACATCCACCCGTTGTGCTCTGGTCCTCGGTCCTCCATCTCTGCGGTCCTCGGGGATGTTGCTTTCGTTCGTGACATTTTTTATTTTCATCTTATTTATTTTTATTTTTGAGAGGCGCCTGACTGATTGGACCTGAACGTTCGCAGCAGGTCCATCTCCCAGTCATGAAATAAATAATAAACAGATTTACGAAAACAAAAATAAAGAAATGTGCGTCGCTTTCTTCTCGTGGGAGGCAAAGCGCATTTCTTTACCAGAGAAGATGCACTGGTTTTGCAAAAGCGGTTTCCTTCTTATCCGCTGCCGGTTTCTCCTCCCTCTTCTTCGCAGCCACAAGCAAAGCTAAAGAAAAGAATCTTTAATTTTCCAGCACCGTCTCCCTCTCCTCATCGTCTTTGCTTGCGTTGATTACTTTCCATGTTGGAAGGAAGACACGGCTCGTTTCGTTCTCTTTGCACTTGCGTTAGCTTCTCGCGCTGGTGGCTGGGTTCAGTTGAACGTACTATACCGCCGTGCCCAACGCGAAGGCTTTCCTTGGTTAAGCGGACTCCTGTGGAGTGTGGGTGATATCTAAATGGACACGCCTTGAACTGAGAACTGTCGTCCATGGCACGGTGACAACTGACAAGGAATTGCTTGGTGGTTATCCATCAAGGGCCTTCCCGGTCACATCATCAAACTTCTAAAAATTCTCTCTCCAAATTTCACTATTCACCTATCACATCAAATCTCTCTCCTCATGCATGGAGTACTAAACGTGGGTAAATAAAAAAACTAGTTACATGGTTTTGATGTACACGACGAGACGAATCTTTTAAGCCTAGTTAGGTCATGGTAGGATAATGTTTACCACAAACAAACGAAAAGTGCTACAGTGTCCGATGTGACTTTTTCACTTAACTTTTTACTTTTTTCAGGAACTAAACACCCCAGGTCGGATAGAAAAAAAAAAGAAGGCAACAACGTTCACGTTGGGATTGACCACTGGGCTTGCTATCGACGCTTCCATGTTACCTTTTGCTCTCTCTTGGTCCAAATCCTCGCCGATGGCACATGGCAGTATGGCACTGCTGGCAGCACACAAGCTCTGAGAAAGTGGAAGCTACTCTACTGACGAGCGGCTTGCAAAAGTTTCAGCTGGAGCCCCTTGTGTGTGTGTGTGTGAGAACTCTGAACTCTGAATCATGTTTCCCTCCAACAAGCAAAGAACTGAGACGCGATGTTTTCGAGCACCCGGACTCCTGGAGTTCTACTTCTGCAGGCCAGAGCTGTGAACAACGCAGCACTTCAAGCAGCCGAAATCTCCTTCAGATAGCCAAGCAAATGGAACTACGCGCACAGAACTTGATGGAGAGCAGGACTTTCAGCCAAAGAAAAAGAAAACCATCACAATGTCGAACTGTTCGAAGAAATCACTTTGTTTTAGCACATTCGAAGAAATCACTTTGTTCGAATATCCACCAGGATTTCCGCAGCGGCCCAGCCCAAGCCAACCTTGTGCGTGAGCGATGAGCCTGTGACGTGCTTGGAATTCTGGGTGGACCTAATGCTGCAGTAGGCAGGTCTGAGATTAAGCCTGCCTAGGCGGAGGGCTTTCAGGATTATTGGATTAAACCAGCCCAATCAATTTTTACTGGTTCTTCTTTCTTGGATTTACACAAAAGAACAAATTTTACAGCGGGATGAAGTTGGTGGGCGACTGGGCGTGGTGTTTTCTGCGATCACCATAAATCGCCACGGGCATAAGCCGCAAGATTTACTGGTTGTGGTTGGAACCTGCTATCCGTTAAACCTCCATTTTCTGAAACCTGAAGCGATCAGGAAAAAAACATGAATTCGAAGACAATAAAGCAACGGCTGAACAATAATGCCGAAGACCTGAAGTTTCTTCTTCTTTGGTGAGTATCTACCTTTTATACAAGAGCCGACAAAAAGTTATTTTAATGAGCCAAAATTTAGAGGAGTGAAGCCAAAGGAAAACGCTGCTGATGTTGAGCTTACAGCTTAAAAAAGGGGATTTGGTACGGAAATGACCGTGATTTTCTTTTCAAAAAAAATATTTAACAGCAAATCCGCTTAAAGATGAAAAAAACTTCTTATCAGATCAAAAAAAATTTGAAGGGTCAACGGAAGGGGAAAAAATTTCCCGCCTGATTCATTGCAAAGGAACCCAATTAACAAGTGGTTTTTTAATGGGCAACGATTTAGTGGAGTGAAAACCAAGGAATTGGTCACTGACGCTGAACTTTCAGCTAAATTTTGTACCCCATGACCAAAGGAATCAGATTTTTGTACTTACATATTTAGCAGCTAATCTACTTAAAGGTGGAAGGCTCCATTGCACTAGATGCTTCTGAAAATAATTGGACCTGATGACCAAGTACGCAGCTTGTTCGTATCATATTTTACTGTTCCAGATTTATGTCCTCCAGTACAACCACCAAACGTTTGCCGCTGTAAATCATGCTGATTAAAAATCAATAGGACCATCCATCAGACCCCATTGACACATGACAGATTTGAGCCGCCATGCATCCAGCCTTTAAAGCTCATCTCTATCAAGTGACCGAGTTGGTGCAATCTGCATCAAGAAAACCAAAACCGGTGGACAGTATCAAATGCATTGCTTGGATAGTTTGCTGCATGAGATATTACTGCAGAGCATGAAGTAGATCCAGCGATTTTGCATGTAAAGATTTACTAGATACTACTCCGTATATATAGATTCAGGTCAACACTCGATTTCAGTGATTCGGTGGAGTGTCTTAGCTCACAAAACCTTTTTGAATAATGGGCTCAGAAAACCTATTGAAAAGAAATGGCTCAGAAAAGTTTTTGATTGTTAGGTTAAATGTGTAAAGGCAAAAGTGTACCTTCGAGACTAGCTTACTCAAGTCACTTATGTGAGAAAATGACTGTGCAACCGATGTTTTGCACTGGTGACACACAGCCATCTTGATCTTGGAACAGACACACACAGCTATCTCCTTTTTCAAAGAGATCGTCGTGCAGAACATTAGTTACTAACAAGAAGAAATTAAGAGGGACAGTGACACAAGAAGCTCGAGGTACACAGCCACAGGCATCGCCAGCATCGACTGGAGAGACTGGAAGAGGAAACACCACCTAATTTGCGATCACCATTATTTAAAGAGGCCTGTGCTGTCCAATTGTCCATATAGAAGGTTCAGATCTCTTTCCATCTCATTCATCTCATCACCTCTCTTCTCTACTCGCTTCATTTCCTGAACCGAAGTTTCTGTGGAGACATCGAGGCATCGAGCTCTTTGGTTCCTCTTTCTCTGCAGTGTTTTTTTTCATCCGAGGTTTCAGATGTAGGAGGAATTTTGTGGTACAACGAAGAGGATCGCCGACGAGTTCCGCTAGTTCGTAGCCAAGGAAGCTTGCAGCATAGATGCGTATAGCATTGAAGGTACACCTACTTTTCTGTGTTCTGAATTCTAGCCAGTATTCATGTATAAATCCATGCGCAGTCTGAAATTTTATCTCCATTGCATGGTTCTGAAAATGACCCCAAAACGATATCCGTGAGGGTTGAAGATCATCGCTCAGATATTCAGTAAGAGCCATTCTTCCATCTCATCTCACTCCCTTGATTATCTGAATATATAGGATGAAGCGCACGAAGAAATAAAATACTACGTAGTCCTGCAGTTGGTAAACTGTGGATCTGTGCAACTCTCTTCAAAAACTGATGTAATAAGCTTAAAACTCTGTCGTCTCCAGCAGTGCAGAGGGAGCATGAGATCGAGATCGGTTACCCTACAGACGTGAGGCATGTGTCGCACATAGGTCTGGGCTCTGGCGACTCCTGTCCAAGCTGGGTAAGGATCACCCTCAATTCATGGCTCTCGTAACCCTGCAATCAAGAAACGAAAAGGAAAAAAAAATGATCTTCCAGGCACTCACCAACCTATTCTGATTCTGTGCGCGCCGTGCCTGTTTGAGCAGATGAATGAGTTCAGAGGAATAGAGGAGGCAGCGGCGGCTGCGGCAGGAGTAGGAGGAGCATCCGTAAGCTCTGCGGCGCAGTCGAGGCAAACCTCCTGGGCTTCACTAGGCAAGTAGATCAGCCTCATTTTACCCTTTGGTGTTCATGAATTGTGATCTCAGTGCATTACCACGTTTTCTTGTGGCAGTAGTAGCGTACGACTGTATCATGCTCTTGTCGCGTAGGAATAATATTTTCTCTGTGTGGTATTGTCAGTCTAGAGAATGAATCCTCTTATGATTTTCATTTTTTCTAGTAAATCTGTGATTTTCATTTTTTTTAAATTACACAATACATCACAGACGCTCACACACGCACGCACACTCACCCCTATGAATGCACGTACGCAAACCCTACCCCTAGGAGCATCTCTGAAGATCTGGAGATTCCTGAAGTCACCATTAATGTTTCATTGTCGATGAGAATGCCGCTCAGGATTTGAACCCGGATCGGGAATACGAGCCAATCCGCTCTATGATTTTCATTTAAAATGTGTATATAGTGATGCTGGTGCGATCCGGACCAGGCCCGTTTCCGTGTGTTGCACTTGGCCCACAAGCGCGACTACGCTGGGCCGTGTTGTAGCAAAAGACACTTTGTTGCGTCTTCTTTTTTCCCCGTTCTGCGGCGACTGACACCAACCAATTGTTGACTTGTCTTGGCTACAGACTTTGAGCGACCGGTATGCGGCGCGCCGCCGCCGGCAGATGCCAGCTCCGCCACGCCGGCGCACGACGCCTCCTGCGCCGGCAATGCCACTCCGAGAGGAGGAGGCGCCCCGAAGAAGCCGGCGACGAGGCCGAAGAGATCCCGGGAGTCGTCGTGAGGACCATGTGTGTCCGAGGACCGATGGATGGTCGCTTCTCAGTGCGATAAGTGATTGACAACGTTGTGTGGACTGACTCTTGGCTGAGTATTGCAGGTGTTCGATGCGGCTGGATTTGCGTTGGTGCATGTGAAGAACAAGCGCGAAAGGTCTCCGAGGAGTGGAGACGAGTAGGCTTGGTTCGAGGGACCCGGTGGTCAGACGAGATCGAGTGCGGTCGGCATGGTGCAAGAAAAACAAGACGAAGTTGAAGACCAAGAGCCGGTGCAAGGTAGCGGCTGACGATCGAAGCTTGCACGCGGGGTTTGATGGTTGGGCCACAAACCATCGGAGGAGGGTTTTTCGGTTTGGGCCTCAAAACCGAGCCCGAAGGCCCAACGTGACGGAGACGGTGATCCGGGCGCGTTCGGGAAGCTTCGAAGCGGTGGACACGCGGCGGGATCCGGGAGCTTGCGTCGGAGGGAAGAAAGACCGGATGGACGGCGTGCCTGGCCGGGAGAAATATCTGCCATATTCCAAAATTGCCCCTGAGGGGTGTGTATCTTGTTTTACGTTTGTAGGGGTAGTTTGGTCTTTTGCCATCTCCAGATGACTCAATATATATAGGAGCAGAGGGGGATGTCAACTTATCTCTTTGGAACCCTAGTTCATTTTCTCTCTTCCTCTCCCTCTCTAGGCTAGCTATGAGCTTTTCATGTAGATCCGAGTCGGTGGATGTTGGGAGGTTGCTAGCCTTGTATAGAATCTGTCATCTGTGATTATGGAAGATTCTATGTGCTAGTTGAATCTCTCCTTCGTTTCCCGTGGTGTTTTCCGGTGGATTTTTTGGGGATTTCGTGGTCACCTTGATTCTTCATTCATTTCTAGACCGTTTGGCTTCGGATTTGTTTGAGGGGATGATGGGTGAGTGACCTGCGCCTCTTTGTGGATGATCTTGGCCCCTCAAACGCCGGGAATCGGTCTCGATTTGAAGTTTTGTGGATGAACTTGTGGGAGAGGTGTTCTTCGGTTTGCTCCAAAATTCGTCATGAATACTTGAGCTTTTTCGGATCTATTTCGTGGATCTATTAGTCCTTAGGGTTGCGAACGATTGGCTTAAGTTTCGTGCGAATTCATAGAGTAATTTAGTAGATCAATTCGTTTGAAGTTCGGAAGCTGTTCTGTTTGTTCTTGGTTTGTTCCTGTTCGTCTCGCAGGTGCGTCGGGGGAAGCATCGCGTGCAGCTGCAGGGGCGCTGCGCAGCAGCACGTGCGGGGCAGGCCCAGCGACGCAGCAGGCCAAGCAGCTGCAGGCCCAGGCGAGTGAGCTGCTGGCCTAGCACGCGAAGCAGGCCAGCCCAGCTAGCAGTTCGCGGCCCAGGTGGAGAAAAGGAGCAGGCCCAGGCAGGAGTTGCTAGCAGGCCAGCAGGGGCGCACCGCAGGCCCAGCCAGGAGCTCCACGCTAGGCCCAAGGGAATCTGATCAGGCCCATCACAGGTAAGGAAGGTATGGACTCCTTTCTCCTTTTCTTCTGTGCACTAGCTAATTAATCGTTGCTAGTAGTGATCGTTTTGTGAATCGATTATATCATTGCATCCGTGCTAGGTTGAGGTTTTCCTAATTGTTTCTAGGATAAGCTTGCTATAAGTTGGCATGTGTCATCTTGATAATTAGAAGAGAGACACTTGTGCTAGCTTTCTAGTCTTTCCGAGTAAAGCTGTGTTAAGATATTTTGTTTCCGTTGTGTGTTGCTTGTTGAGATCGCTGTGACTTGCTCCTAGGACCAAAAGCACTCAAGTGACTTTGTGGTTCTCGCAAGAAAGAGAGTTGAACTCGTTAGAAGTGTTTTTGGGACATAGACCGAGTTTCGCTCATCGGAGAGAAATTTTAATCGGCTTCCATTTACTCCCCCTCTCTGGTCGCCATACCGATCCTTCACGTCGCCCGCCGGCTCGTCCTCGTGGCGCTCCACGGCCTCGCTCGCCGCCGCGTGCAGCGACTCCGGCGACCTGCACCCCGCCAGCCTGCGAGTCGCCTGATCACAGGAGATGAGAAGAGGATGCCTCCGCGATCACTGTACATGTAAAGTACATGTGTGTCTCGCTTTTCGTGTTGCTTTTTTTCTTGCGGGTTCTTTTGGGCTTGGTCTATTTGCTTCGGGGCGTACGTGTTACCAAGATGGCGCCGAGTTCAGTTTGTTCAGAAAATGACAGGAGGCAAGTGAAGACGAGAGCCATTAGCTAACGTCACTCGCTGAATGGTAGGCCTACTGAACGGTCATTGGTTCCGGTTGCTGCTAAATGGACTGTCGGCAGCAATTAGCAAGTGAAGAACACGTCAAGCCGGCCACTCCGTCGATTCTGTTCGGTCTGACTAAAACATACATGCCCTTGTGATCCTCACAGGAGCGAGTCAGAACTGCGGACAAATTAAATCACTGGCCTCTTCCAGCGATTTGACCTGGAGACCTCTTTTTTTGAAAATAAAGAGCTGGAGACCTCTTGCGTTCCGCAGCTTTGCCATACTTGTTTGAATTCCTCTGCGCACCTCATTGTCTGATGCCCCCAAGAGCCTTGTTTTCCATGGTCAGTCAGTCACTCAGTCACATGTGGCAACCGGCGAGAAAGGTCTTTGGCCACCACGACCCCTCCCGTGGCTCCGCGTGCATCCATCGCAGGCCAGGCCGCGCGCAGGGTGGAGTTCGTTTTCCTCGCAGCCAGGTCAAGTCACGAATAACTTCGCCAACACGGTCGCGAAACGCACACGCCGCTGTGCTAGATCCGCCTCTGATGGAATACAAGAAAGTTCAGAAGTGTTCTCTGAAAAAAAAGAGAGAGATTGTTATCGACTTACTCAGAGGAAGAAAAAAAAAGATTGAGTTTGTCTGATCTGTCGACCGATGAGCTCAAAAGAAATTCCCTTTCGCCTTCGTTCGTTTCTGTGGATCGATTCGATTGGACCCATCAATGCAATGGCGAGCATCAGGCAGGCCAAGGAACCTTCCAGCGACGCTAGCCTCTTGACCTTGTAGGCGTCAGGCCTCCGGTGCATCGCCATGTGTGCATGGCACAGGACCAGATAGGCATTCACCGATCACACACGCAGCACGCTCCTCTGAAAACGACGCCGGCCGGCTACGTATCGAGGCCGGGGGCAGGCAGCTAGGGATGAACATGTGCGCGTGCCTGGACCGGTGCGTGCAACGCCGAGGATCGGAGGAGCCGTCGACGCCGTGGTGGGCCTGCACTGGGGACACTCGTCGGCGTCGGGGCATCCGGTGCGCGCCCGCCTGGGCGGTGGTGGTGCAGCGAAACGGAGCAGAACAGGATGCGAGCTAGTGTGAAGCGCAAGCCAGCCCGGATCCATCGCCGAGCACGTGGATGCGGCAGTGACTGGCCGGCCGATCAGGAGGTGCGCGCGTGTTGGTGCCATGAGCCATGGCCGCGTGCGCACAGCGCGGAGTCGCGAGGTAACTTTGGCTCCAGCCTCTCCGGCCAGGTGGGTAAGGGTAACCGGTGAAAGCAACGAACCTGTCCTTGCTGACTGACACCGTGTAAAGCCCGCGGGCGTCCACACAACCAGAGACCTCAACACAGCAGGGTTACAAATACGGGTCGTCCCTTGCGTTGTCAAGTCGCCCACCCATCGACACCTCCAGAGAGTCCGTCCAACAAGTGCACAGGCAGCGGGCTCTCTCGATCAACGAACACTGCACGTTCGTTGTCGCAAGGCGATCGAGCTGCAGAGCGTGTTCCAGCCATGGCGAGGTCGTCGGCGTTGTGCCTGGGGCTCGCCTGCCTCGCGCTGGTGATGGCGGCAGCGAGCGCGACGCAGTTCCGGGTCGGCGGGCAGAAAGGATGGAGCGTGCCGGACGCCGGCTTCGAGCCCTACAACACCTGGGCCGGGAGGATGCGCTTCCAGATCGGCGACCAGCTCCGTAAGCTCTCTTCTTCTTCTTCCTCCTCCTCCTCTTCTTCTTGATCCTGATCGGGCCGGGTGGGTGAACTTGTGATCCTGATCGGGGTGTGTATATATGTACGAGCGTGCAGTGTTCGTGTACCCGAAGGAGACGGACTCGGTGCTGCTGGTGGAGCCGGCGGCGTACAACGCCTGCAACGTCTCCTCGTACGTGCAGAAGTTCACCGACGGCAACACCGTGTTCACGTTCGACCGCTCGGGCCCCTTCTTCTTCATCAGCGGCAACGAGGCCAGCTGCCGGGCCAACGAGAAGCTCATCGTCGTCGTCCTCGCCGACCGCAGCGGCGGCGGCGCGCGCACCCCGCCGCCGGCCATGACCCCGCCACCGTCGTCGTCTCCCGCGCCGTCCTCCTCGCCTCCGGCGGCCGCCCCCGCGCTGAGCCCGTCGGCGCCGCCCCCAGGCGCTGCTCCACCCGTGCCGGCGCAAACACCACGCCGCCGCCGCCGCCTTCCGCCGGCGGCAAGAGCGCCGCGGCTGCTCCGGCGGTCGCGGGCATCGTCGGAACGCTGGGCGCGTTCATCGGCTACGCCATGCTCGCTGCCTGATCAAGACCATCTGCCACGACGCGTTCTTTTGTGCATTAATGTAACTTGATGATGAGTGAGATAGCTTACACTGAAGAGGATCATTTCCATTTGTATTTGAATTTGTTGTTATATTTGAGAGTGGAATAATAAATACACACGATTGTGTTGGTTTGTACACCTGGCCTCGATAATGAAATGCTCAGATATGCAGATGGTACATGGGCAAGCATCCACGTCTTCAGAAACTAATCAATGACGCGCATTAACACACCGCCACGGCGTCACTCACGATACCGTTTGTTTGTATACTTCGCCTCGATCTCATGCTCAATGAACAGATGGAGATGGCAGGTAGGCAAGCATCTACATCTTCAGAAACCACATCATCACAGCATTCAGTAACAGGTACATCAGCTCATGACCAGAAAAGGTAGATGGTGAAACTCAGCATTCAGAATGCAGTTGCTGATCAAATAGCACCAAGCAAAACCACGCAAGACAGCGCATTTCATCATCGAAACAGGGGCGTTACACTAACACAGGTTCTATAGAGTGAAAACGCATTTTTAGCATAAATTTGACAAGTCAATTCCCCAACCAAAACGCATTTTTGGTGGCTTTCACTCCTAACGGGCCGAACTTTCGCTGGATAAGTGGGCTGGATAGGAATGCAGCCCATATGGTTCGTCGACTTCCCATGTCCTCCTCTTCTTGGGCTGGATAGGAATGCAACCCATATGGTTCGACTTCCCATGTCCGCCATGTTCGTTTGAATTGTTTTCAGCAAGCTAACAGTGTTTTTCTCTAAATAAAACCAACGTCAGCCACCAGCCACCAACCAGCCAGCAGTGTTTTCCTCTCAACAAAAACTAGCGCCAGCCACCAGCCACCAGCCAAACGAACATGACGGTCGTCTCTTCTAGGAAGAGCGAGCACGGGTAGGTCACCCTGATAATTGGTTTGGGTTTATTGGTTTTAACCAGCCAAATGCCTATGCGTTGCCACGGGCCGAACGAAGTTAAATGCAATAAGAGAAGTTTGAACATTTTGAAGGCACACTGAGATGCATAAGTATTAAGTTTACACAAGCATCACAGTAAGCATGAACAGTCCATCACATTTGATTTTGCTCTATTAATTGTAAGGTCAAAGACGTATATTATTCTCTGGGCAACTAATCACATTCTAGACTACAAAATCAGAAGAAACCAGTCCAATCGAGCAATATCATTTAGAATCATTCAGATTCAGCCGACATCACTGATAAGTCCAAGTCAAATTTCATCACTTTTTTCTTTCTATAAGAGACCATATCCACATTTTCAGTGAAAGTATTTCCCTGATCAAACATCATCCCCCCATTTGAAAATACCGCCAGTCAAGCTGATGGAAGAAACTTGATGACATGCTGGACCAGAGGCAATTAGCATACCTTCTTAAATGTGCCAAATATCTGAATAAGCATATGCTGCAACACACCCAATGAAACAAAATAGAAACTCTATATCTAGCGAGCAATCATGAACACAGAAAACATCGAAAACGGTATGTACTTAATATAATGTACCTTTGCAGCAAAATCCAGCAGCGTTATCATGTTCCTTCATTCACCACAGAGTGATTGAACCACTTTACACATCTGCCTGCCATGCCAAAGCATCCATTATAATCTCGAGGTTGGAGTAGATTGAGTTGATTTTTAGTTACTAATAAATCTACGAGAAAGAGATGTGTTATCTTCATGCCTCAAGAAAGCACAGACACAAATCAGTCCATTCAGCACAAACATAATACAATAATAGCGAAATAAGTTCGGAACAAACTTAGGAAAATTGAAGAGGCAATGGCATATCCCACTGTACCTCCAGCCCCGAGTGTAGCCTGCAAAGTCAGAAATCATGACACATACATGTTAGAGCAGTTCATAATTCACTCACGAAAAGCACAAGCCTAGCACAGGCTTTCATAACAGTATACTCCCTCCGTTCTGAAAAACCTGACGTTTAGGACAAGGTTTGGGTCAAATATTGAGAATATAAATCATCAATAACTTTTAAATTGTTGAGTTTACAAATGTGAAAACTATATAAATAGATTTGTCTTGAAAAATACTTTTATAAAAATATACATATATCATTTTTTGATAAATATTTTTATAACAATAAGAGGTCAAAGTTGTGTTTTAAAGACCGTGTCGCTGTCCTAAATGTCAAGTTTTTCAGAACGGAGGAGTATTGATTAACTGGAGTGATTGCTGGTTAGTAATTCAAAACAAGGGTCAGGCAATCTACACTGCTACGTGCTACACACCCTGTTGTTAGAGTCTTACCCGCAGGTGCATCGTAGCTTGTACTACTTGATTACTCGGTGGTGTCTCTCTATTTCTGATGATCAATGCTAGCTCATGTTGCTCGCAAGAGACACATGATGGAGATGGATGGAGATCCACTTAGACTATCTCCAAGAGGACCCATCCGGTGACCCATGTCTATTTTGGGTCGCGCACAGTAGTTTTAGGTACCAAAAACGGTCTCCAACAGAAGACCCAAACAGAATACCCATTTTGCCTATCCCTCTCACCGCGACGCAAATATAGCTCGCTCTCTCTCTTCGACCCATCTCCTGTGCGTCCGAAGCCGCAACTGCGGGGAGGAGGCAGCTCTGCGGTCGGCGGCGTGGCTTCGAGGCGGCGTCCAGCGGAGGGAGGACGGGGCGTCCGGGCGGCGAGAGGTCCTCGTCGCCGGCGCGCGTAGAGGAGATGGATTTGGGTCTCGTTTTGCGTCTCTACTATTGGAGAAGATAGGTTTTGGGTGGGTTAGTTTTTCACTGTATAAGACCCTTTTGGGGATATAGGTCTTGTTTTTAGGTTTCGCTTGTTGGAGATAGTCTTATATTTCAGCACTACGCTGCCGGCCTGCCGCATGCAGCCATGCATCCCGGACCATGGCACCCGGACTTCGACGTTCATGGCGGAAGATCGTATGACGATGCGCTTCGTTGCTCTGTGATGAGATGGCACAAAACCTATTAAATAATAAAATAAGTATACTCGATCTTCAACTTGGCATAAAGGCGTTGTTGTTTAGTTTCTAAATTTGCACCCCTAAATTTACTATGTAAAAATAAGATTTTCATCACATCAAAATATCATAACATGCATGGAGTATTAAATATAGATGAAATCAAGAACATTTTGAGTCTAATTAATTAATTTACGATTTTTCACAAATACAAATGAAATACTACAGTGACGCAATAATTGTGACGCGGTCAAGACTCAAATTTGGAGGGGCCAAATTTACATCTAAACAAGGCTAAAATAGAAGAGATTTGAACTCGTACTTGGAGGAACGTCACTGCAATCGTGTCAATGAACTGGCCGGGTAGAGTAGGAGGACGACTGTGATGTGACGACGGCCATGCTAGCTTTCAGCCATCTGCATGTACGTCCTCTTCAAGCGGCCCTGGGGGATGGAGCATGTGAGGAATAATGGAAGGGTCTTGGCGACGTGGTCCAATAGAAAGACACCGTACGACGTGCATCTTGCGGACGACGTGACGACGCGCGTGACAGCAGATTGCGATCGCGCGTGACGTACGACGGCCTGGTCGTGGGTTCCTGCAGGCGGGCAGCGTAGACGGAGCCAGATCGCCAACGAGCGGATGGCGAGACACCTCGTGCCGGCCGCGCAGGCAGGCACCGGCCGGCGAGCCGCATCCTCTCTCGCCCGGGTGTCGGTTTCTATGCTGCCGGGGACCTGTAAGTTTGGAAGCAACGTACGTCGTCGTACGTTGCGACGTGAAAGGAACACCGGCGATGCCCTTAGGGGCCGCGATGGCCAGGGGAAGGAAAGACGGGGGTGCAGACGTGCGCCTGCGGCTGCGGGAGTTGACGACGATTGCTGCAGCGGGCTGCAGTCAAGACCTTGCGGTTGCGGAAGTGGCGCCGAAGTCTGCGGCCACGTTCCACGATTGGCAGATGAAAGCATGCGAGCGCCGACCAATGCCGCACCGGCAATGAAATCAAACGGCGGAAAATGGTTGACGCTAGGATGACAGTTTTGACGGGAAGGCTTCAGGAAAAAAAAGTTCGGTAATGCTAGGATCCGATCGTCCGAAGCGTCGGACGCCCACCATTCCATGGTCTTCGTTCCCAAATAAAAACCCCCGCACTGTTCCGCATTAAGAAAAATACCCGTGACTTCCTCCGCTTCTTCCATCACGGCTCCTTCCTCGCTCCCGCACCGACGCCGCCTCCACGCGTCTGCTCCTCGCGGCGCCGTGCTCCTCCACGCCGTCGCCTGCTCCTCCACGTCGCCGCCGCTCCGCGAGCCGCCGACTCGAGCGCTGTCGCGTCCTCCTCCACGGGTGCTCGCCCCTTCTCCACGGGTGCTCGCCGTCGCCGCGTCTCCCTCGTCTCTGCGTCGCCATCGCCGCCGCCGCATCCTCCTCCACGGGTGCTCGCCGTCGTGCCCTTCTCCGCGGCCGCCGCCGTGCCCTCCTCTGTGGCCGCCGCGCCATCCTCAACTCGACGTCTTGCGGCTGTCGCGGCCACGTCTCTCCTCCGGGCGCCGCTCCTCCAAGGCGCGCGCCGCCGCCGCTCCTCCACGGCGCGCGCCGCCGCCGCCCATTTTCTCCGACAGGAGAGGGGTGGCGCGCCTACAAGGGAGGGGCGGCGAGGGGGAGGTAGGTGCCACATTTGCTTTTTTTGCATACATGTTGCGGCGGGAATTTTACATGCTACAGTACCGTCCGATATTTTAATCAACATCGGACGTCCGGGCGCTAGCAAGCCCGAAAAAAGTTCTCCCAATTGAGCACTTATTAGTTGGTTTTTATTTAGTGGGCTGGCCCATCAGATGATGTGGTTTGAGCAAGCAGCCTGGAGGGCACTTGGACTGTGCTGTTCTGTTTTGGGGTCCTGATGTCGTTCGGCCCACGGTCAGGCTACTCGCAGGCTCTCAGGCCGCCGCCCTTCCCCAACCCTCGACGCCGCATCCGCCCCCCACTCGGCCACTCCGACCTCCTCCTCCACGCCACCCCCTCCTGCTTTTCTTCCTCCGGCACGGGAGCCGCCGCCGCCCCTCCCTTCGTCACCGCCGCGCCCTCCCTTCGTCAACCGTGGGTTGTCAAGATTAGTCTTCAGATTTATTAGCTTCTCCGCACAGTTGTTTGGTTGGTGAGTTGATCTGTGGCTCCAAGTGCTAGATTTCTTGATCTGAATTTCTTGAATTTTGTAATCCGTCAGGTAGTTCAGCTTTTGCTGGGTGTGTTTGTCATTTTCTTGCCGTAGTACTCCAACTAACAAGAAGAGGCCCCCATCGAGTTTGCTACCCAGATAGCAGTAGCTTATTTAGTTCTTGTCTTCTATTATTCTATAAAATGTGAGGCATTTATGCTTAATACATACCACCTGATTATCCAGTGTAAATGTGATCTGCTCCCATCTTCTCTGTATATAGATAATGATATTCTTGTTATGGTCTAACTGGGATAGGAATATTTGTTCTTGGCGAGAAATCAGTGAGCATTATTTACTTGCCTGAAATTTCCTCGGATCGGGTAGGAGGCGAGG
This sequence comes from Echinochloa crus-galli, assembly GCA_900205405.1. Lineage (NCBI taxonomy): Eukaryota > Viridiplantae > Streptophyta > Magnoliopsida > Poales > Poaceae > Echinochloa > Echinochloa crus-galli. The sequence goes on from OAMR01000039.1 coordinate 2,001,164, forward strand.
TTGATCGGTGAGCACACTCCTCCGATCTCTCTGTGGGATGCCGTGATGTGAGGATTTGGGGCGGGTGTGTCTTGCTGAGTGATTTGGTGAATCTGACTCATTTTTCTGTTGTTTGAAGCGAAGAACTCGTTTTTCTGTTGTTTGAAGCGAAGAGGGAAGAGCGGAAGAAGAGCAGAAGTGCTGGTGGGAGGAGGGCGAGGGGGAAGATGAGCGAGGAGAGGCCGGTGCCGCGGCGGGAGAGCCCGTGGGGTTTGCCAGAGGGCGACACGCGGCAGCCCAAGGCGCACCGCTGCAACGACCGTGCCGAGGACGTCGTCCAGGTCCGCTCGCACTCTACTCATAGGCGCGTATCTAAGCAGAATGTTGAACACGTTTTCCTGGAATGTGTGTTGCATAATGTTGCCTGCTACATAGACCCCAGAAGAAACCATGATTCAATAACCTTGATTGTTTCTGTTTTTCAACGCTGTTACTGCTTGCAGACTACTGTTGGCAGCTCCAATTTAAATCCAGAAACTACGGTTAGGAATGGACAATAGGCCAACCTGACTGGAATTGCTACTACAGTAGTCTGACCCTAGAAGAAACCATGGTTCAATAACCTTGATTGTTTCTGTTTTGCACTGCTGTTACTGCTTTCAGATTACTGTTGGAAGCTCCAATTTAAATCCAGAAACCAGGGTTAGGAATGGACAATAAGCCAACCTGACTGGTATGCCTGCTTCCACAATGGAATTTAACCATACATGGTCACATCTAAGCCTAAGTGCACACTTAGGAATGGTGTAAAAACCCCCTGATTCTTTCCTGTTTCTGTGAAAACTCTGAAAAAAGTAGATGCTGATGACATCACAAATAAGTTTAGTGTTTTCAGTAAAGAACAGAATAAAAACCACCAATCAGTTGGAGTTGTCCACTGTCATGACATGGTGGCAGTGCTATCTGCTAACTCTGCTCCTTCGAGCATCCACAATCCTATCCCCCATTTGGGATTATTGCCTTATTGGTAGTGAGCACTTATCAGTCGTAGCCACTTACTGCATGTTTTTCCATATAAGACTGAAGCCATTGGCTTTTCTTTTCATGATTTTGACAACACTGGGTCCAAAGCTGCATTGTTAATACATTCGTTTTGTCAACGATTTCTGCAGGCTGTCTTTGAAGGGAATCCATTCAAGACAGTCCCAGGTCCATTCAAGCTGTTCTGGCAATGCATGCGATCGAAACCTGGGTATGTGTACCTTCTCATCATATATGTGTTTGGTGCTTTTATTATGTGTTGTCTGATTTGCGATACGATGGAAGACACTGTTGGATAGTTATAATGCATTAAAACTCTAAATTGATTGATAATAGAAATTTGCAAACTCTGGTTGAGAGGAATCTAAATAGCATGTAGAGACTAGAGTATAATTAATGCTAAGCTGGTCACTTTATCTTGTTTATATATTTGCTCCTTATTTATTGAGGAGGATATGGCTCATGAAGAGTGATCTCTGCAAGGGATAAGATTTTTCTGGTTTGGAACATGTTTATGTAGTAGCAATATTCTACCATATGGCTTTGTCTCAACTCTGTCATATAGTTACTGAATAGTACGAATCAGGTAGTTTTGGGCATTCTTGTAGAATTTAATATACCCGTTCTCTTTGATGTGAATCACCTAAGTTCATGGAGTGACTGCCTTTATAGTTTTTAGACTGGCTGTGCCATCAGCTAATTGGTTTCTCTCACTGAATGGCTTGCTTCCACATGTGATGTTGCATCCTTATAGAAGATGGTTCTGTTAGTTTTTTAGCTTGCTTGGATCAGGCATGTTCTTTTATGCTTTGGGTAGCTGCAAAACCTGGCACAGGATTAGTCAACATATGTGTGGACATCTCAGCCTGGTTAGTCATAAGGCCAAGTTGGTGCACTTAGGCAACCTGGCGGGGAACAACCTTTATTAAAACAAGCCAAGGCTTACAGCTTAAGCGATTAAATGGCATTGAAATGTACAAGAAGTATAATTTTCTACTATGCCACGACTTGAAAGAGTGTGAGGACCTTAAGTATATCACGATATATTTAACACAAGTTGTTTCTATATTCGCCACAATCTAGGTAAGAAAGTGTATTAACACCAGACAATCTCTGGCCATGATACAAAATGCCCTTGATTCTTCCGCATATCTATCTCAACATTGAAAAATTGCAAAGAGTGTTATGACTCTGGTGATCATCCTTTTCATTAGCATCAGCCGTTCACATATGGACCGGTGGTTTGCAGGGAGGAGCCAACTGAGCCATATACTTACCTGCAGCTGGATCCTCCGAGAAGGGTGGAAGTGGAGCAAACAGCATCTGAATCTTGAACAAGTGTGCCTAGTTTATCTCATACGAATTCAGATCACCTTTCGAGCAGCATTTTACTCCTAGGGATCATACCGTGTGAGCACAAGGCTGCTTTTGTTTGGATGTTTATAATATTTTTTTGAAAGAAAACATCCCAAGGGAGGCCCCTGAAGTTTAACGTGCCTCACTCAAGATTTGAACCCTGGGTGGGAGCCTTCTAGCTAGTGGCCTTTGCCACTACACCATGAGCTCCTTGGCTGGATGTTTATAATATAATAAACCCTGATCTACAGAGCTGCCTTTCCAGTCGGCGAACTCCTTGAAATCACTGTTTCTATGTAAGAAAAGAACTGTGCTTTCCTTTGTACTGAATTGTGTCTTTCGCATTCAGAGGTCAGAGCTAAGGCCTTCCTCAGTGACTCGTGTTCATGTTCTCACTTTGACCAACCCAACAAAATATGGCCTCCGAATCTGTTTGTTCATATTTCACACTGGTATACTGTATGTGTACAGTTGCGTATAAATGATGATTGATTCCTATACTTCCAGATGGGTGAGTTTCAGACAATGTGTAGATGCAATCATGAAGTCATGAACTGCTCCTTGTCATCATCGCCCTGTAGTACTGCTGGGATCTGCCTGATCATGCAACTTCAAATGATGCTACACTCGAGAGATACTGTATCTCAGTGCAGAGAGCAGAACATGCTGCAACGCGCCAACACACACATCACAAAATTGCTACTACTGTATGTTGTTTTCCCGTCTTAACTGGGCCGCTGAAGATAAAGTAAAAATAATACTGCTAAAGCTATGCATGGAATTATTTCAAAATGCAAACCATTGTGAAGATAAAAAAAAAGTCCGCACCCTGACCATTTTGCGCTACTTGCATAGGAGAGATGTGAACATGCATGCACCTCAGTACTTGTTTCTGCACATTTTTACCACGGCATTAACACGCACTGTGGTGATCGGTATGTACACAGACAGGTGAAGCTATTGCATCGTCTTCCCATGGCTGCTCACCTGCTGTCGTCGTTTCTGGACCTCAATGCAAGTGGCATACTGGCATGCATGCCGCAAACCCCACCACGCCGCTGCATTCATCGCGAGCTGCGGATCCAAAGCTGCTGCTGCTGCTGCTGCTGCTCTCATAACTGACGCGGTTTTCTGCTGGAAACACCGTTGCATTCCTATCGATCGACCTCGGAACAGCTGCCTGTGAATTCAGTTAGCATGGTCATGGCTGCTGCCAGGAACAGCTGCTGATCCATCAAGCCGACAACACATGCATGCGTGGTTCCCTTGACAATTTTATGTGATGCGTGCAGTGATGAACATGTATTCTGCCTATCTGTTATGTTCATAGGGGTGTTTGTGCTGCCTATCTGTTATGACGCTGGATCCCTGCACTGATCAGTACATTGTCGCCAACGAGTGAGAGATTAGTTTCATAAGTGTAGTACAAACGACATATAAAGTTTCAGAAAGCTTCCATACAGATACATCTAAAAATTGCTACTGAACCTTATGGCTGGCTTGCCGTTATCTCTCCGGCTCTCCCTCTACTCCATCTTGCCTCACGCCCTCACTCTATCCTTAACCATTTTGCGTGAATTCATTCATAGAGGAAGAGATGTGTATGTACGGAGTAAATCAGTAAATGAACCTCCGTAGTGCAGGAGTACCCGTACTTGTTTCTGTAGACTTCGTCCAGGGACCAGTCAGGCAGCTGTAACACGGGTTGGATTCAAGAAGCTACTGCTACGTACTGCAGGAATGCCATGGCTATGGGATCATGCTGTCCACGGCAACGATCTTCAATTCCCACGTGTCCTGTTTACGTTACCTGCTTTTTTTCTTTTTTGAAACCCATTTGCGAGACACGATCTGATCAGTGATCAGTTACCGCTGGCCTCGAACCCTCGCCGATCGGATCCTCGCCGCTCTTGAATTAATTATCCTGTGCTGCGCACAACACCCCGGTGGCCTCTGGCCCTCTGCTGAACATTCATTCAGGCTGCCAGCAACAGCTGTAGCAGCCTTACTCCTTGTCGCCGCCGCGCCCATCCCGCCACGCACGGCGCCACCGTGTTGGCCGCACCTGAGACGCCGCCGCCCATCACCATTACATGCATTATTGATGAACGATGAATACGTAGTATCTGATTGTGTTAAAGCTACGTACGTCACCGCCATCCATCGTCTTCGTCGCCGTCGCCCTCCCTCTCGCCTCTTGCCGGGTGGAGGCCACTGCCGGCACTCTCCGTCGCGCTGCCCCCAAGGCCGGCGGTCGCCCTGCGGCAGCAGCAGCAGCAGCTGTGGGCAGCGGCGCTCCCAGTCCCGCCGCAGGAGGAGCAACAGCACCACAGCCCAGCGGAGCCCGCCGAGGAGTACGCGGCGGAGATCCAGGACCCGGCACGGAAGGGCGCGCGCGTGTGGCTGGGCACCTACGACACCGCCGTGGATTCCGTGTGCGCCTACGACCGCGCCGCGTTCCGCCTGTGCGGCTCCAAGGCCATCCTCAACTTCCCCAACGAGGTCGCCTTCAGCACCGCCGCCCGCTGGGGCCCTCCGTTTCCTGCTGCGCTCTCTACCCCAGCGCTGCCGCCGGAAACAAGAGGGCGAGGTCGCCGGAGCTAGCCCCACGACCGCCATTGGCTCTGAAACAGTCCCCATCACCGGCTTCACAACCGCCATCGGCTCCACAGCAGTCTTCGTCGAACTCCACGCTGTCGATGTCGTCGACATTGGGCCAGCTCTCGCCCAGCTTCTACAAGCAGTCCTGCCCAGGCGTGGAGCTGGCGGTGAGGGACGTGGTTAGGTCGGCCTCCACCCTGGAGTCCTGGACCCCTCCATCCCCGGCAAGTGGTCTTCCATGATTGCTTCATCGAGGTACAGAATGAGCAGTATCTGAATATACTTCTCCTTGCATTTTGGGGAACGAAACATTGCATTGTGGCCACCTGGGGAGTTTTTTTTGTGCGCTTAAAACAAACAATGAAATGGGTGCCCTGATCTAGACAACCATTCGAAGATATTTACGTGGTTTTTTTATAAACACATTTTCGGGGCAAATCCTTTTCAGACTATCATGCCCAATGACTCACTACTCTGAAAATTAGAGAGCTGAGGGAAAAAGGACCAAGGACAAAATTATATATTCCAGTTAAAACTCTGCAGACCTGAAAAGATAGGAAAAGTACACATTTTACCAGCAATTTAGAAGTTAATGCCCTTGCTTAGCTATCTGAAGAAAACCCGAGCACATGGTTCTGAATTGCATCCTGTGATATTGCCTCAAAAGCTTTGCATCATCTTTGGCCAAAAAAAAGCTTTGCATCATCTGTCGTGCGTCCATTTATCTTAATCCTGATTCCTGATAGCATGCATGGATTAGTGTGCGAATCTATATCTTGATAAAAATGAATGTTAGGATATCTGGTAACCAAATGCAAGTAGTCAGACCCAAATCTTCAGACATCATTAATACCTACTTGAATACTGGGTGCCAAACAGCAGTGTAATCTTTGAAAGCCTTCATGTGAGTGACTGAAGGCAGCAACTAGGATCTCGCGTCTCCATTCTTTGTGAATACTTTCAAGCATGCACATCGGCAGATTTGGATTTAAAGAGCTCAATTTTCTTTATCTCAGGGATGCGATGCCTCAGTGCTGATACAAGGTAACAAGCACCGAGAGGACCGATCCTGCAAATCTCTCCCTTGGTGGGTTGAATGTCATCGATGCTGCCAAGAGATTGCTTGAAGTCGTGTGCCCGGCAACTGTTTCTTGTAGTGACACTGGCGTTCTCGCTTCCAGAGATGTCGTTGTGTTTGTAAGTATCAAGCCAATCAGCTCAATCTCTTATACAGTTGCTACAGTTTTTGCCTGACTTTTGCTATGATTCATTGAAATTTTGAATGCTTAGATACCTTGGTCATTGACATGAAACATCTCAGAGAAACAAAATTGGAACATTTTGGTTAGCTGCTTGTTGCTTATAATAAAATCGTTTTGTTAGCAGAATGGAGATTGGAAAGGCATCTTATTGCTTTAACCGTATGCTGCTTTGATTTCCTGAAAACTCTTTCCAGATTCATGGTCCAGTATTTGAAGTATAAGCTAAGACCAAATTGTCAATATGTACGTGACTTCAGGATAGCAGATTGCTTGAAGGACCATACTAGATCTGATTCTTTCTGTCGGAGGTGAGGTATGTGTCCATTTTTTTTTAAATGCATTTTTGTGTGTGTCAGAAGAAAGGGTGAATTCCTTTGGCATGCCAGATTAGCCTTTTTATGTACTGCTATGTGACTTTGTAGGATACATGAATCACTTTTCTCTCACTCTATTGCTTACTAGACTGATCAATTATTTCTGTTCAGAAAAGTGTAGGAAACCAAACAATTGAAAGGCTTCAGCATATATTTGCTTCATCAGATCAGACATATGGTGGTTTAACTCAGGATTTATATTGTAATTGATTTGGTCCAACTTCTTTATTTGAGGTTCTTTACAATCCTTGAAATCTGTCTATCTATCAAAGTGAAATAATAGTACTCATTGGAACCCCTCGATCTGCGGAGGTGAGTTTGCCGGAGCCACACCTCCTTGACCGAGGCTGGTCATCTTTACCAACTCTCACCTTGTCGCAGAGGAGAGCGCAAGGAGATATTGCAGAAGTTTTCTATCATATATTTAGTTTGCTCTTAGCACTGATCTTGTATTAGCTCCATAATTTAGCATCACAAAATTGTTGATTGCAAATGCAGAAACTCAGGGCAACAATTGTTGCATCCTACTATACAGACCTTGGCATTGAAGAGTCAGACATATTTGTCTATGATGGTGCAAATGTGATATTTCCCACCTGCAGATATCAAAATAACTTTCATATTCCCTTTCAAGCTGTTTTGTCTGGTGAAATTAAAGCATGTCTTCCATTTTGACAGACATATGTTGTTTCAAGTGTTATTATGGGCCAAACTGACTTATATGGACATACGAGGAGAATCAACGACCACTAAAAATATATATATACCCTTCTCTTGCGAAAAGCTTTTAACACACCTTTTTATGGGACTTTGGTGCGATCCTACCGCCGTTAAATTTGAATTTTCCGTGTGGTCTATTTATCGTTGCTCCGTGTATCATACCCGTAGCAACGCACGGGCACTTACCTAGTTAAAGATTAAGCGGACCATCGATCGATATCCTCTTGGCCGGCTTCTAGATGATCTCGTGGTCCTATTCGATCCTTGTCCTAATAACGCGTGTCGTCCCCAGTTCAATTCGTTCACACGGCACACACGCACCTTAACCCATCAGCCCCCGGGGCTAATTCCGTTATTGATGCTATCACAGTATCACACACTGTGTAGCATTAGAACTTGACGATCGCTCAGGACAATGCACCTAGGAGTATGTAATAAGGGGCTCGACCGACCGACCGATCCTTCAGTTGTGCGCGGCGCCGCCGGCTGTGCCTGTGCGTCCGTCGATCTGTACCGGCCCAACCGCTCGTACTTGCCTTCTCCAACAGTGTAACTTCGGTAACACCTACAGATAGCTAGCCACCCCCGGCCACCGGTGGTTGATCGGTTGCTTTCCTACGCTAACCGGCGTTTCGTTCGGCTAGCGCGTCACTTTCACGTACCCCTCGACGACATTCGGGTGGACACAAGCTGGACAGCGATAAGTGGGATGATGATGTGAAAGCTTCGGCTCGGTTGTGACTGATGAGGGCATTGACGGTTTCGGAAGCGGCGGCGCGTCTCTGCGGCCTTGTTTAGTTTCCAAATTTGGGAGCTAAATTTGGGAGTTTTAAGGTACGTGCGCACTTTAGCATTTCGTTTGTATGTGTGAAAAATTGTCCAAAAATTAATTAATTAGACTCAAAATGTTCGGCTCGTAGAGTACAACAAAACTGTGCAATTAGTTTTTGATTTCATCTATTTTTAGTACTCCATGCATGTTATGACATTTTGATGTGATGGGGAATCTTCCTTTTGCATAGTAAATTTGGGTGTGAAATTTGGAATCTTGTTGAACAAGGCCTGCATGCTTTTGGTAGCACGTACAGTAGTAGTAAGTGCCAGCGGCGCGGCGCGCGAGCTGGAGCGCCATCTGGGGTCGCCATGTCACGCGCAACGCGTCGTCCGGGGGCTTCGGCTTCGGCTTCTCGACACCGCCGGGGGCTGGACGCGCGCGCGGTCAGCAGCTCAAGATGGCCGCCGCTCTCCCGCGACACCTGCCTCCCCGACGCCGGCCTGATGAGCTTGGAGCTCAACAACCGACACGGCGACACGCTTGCCGGCCTGGCCTACTCGCGCGGCGACGCCGGTGAGCACGCGCAGGCCTGCTCTGTGCTAGCTGATCGAGTAGCGCAGCTGTCGCTCATCCAGTCATCCGCTGTCCGTTTCGACAGGCTGACAGTGAGCACGGGCGGTGACTCTCTGCCGTGGTACATACTGTCAGTGAGAAGCTACCGGCCGAGCTAGGGCCATGCCAAATTCCACTCCCAAATTTACTATGCAAAAAGAAGATTCTCCATCACATTAAAATATCATAACATGTATGGAGTACTAAATACAGATGAAATCAAAAACTAATTACACAGTTTTGTTGTGCTCTGCGAGACGAACATTTTGAGCCTAATTAATTAATTTTTAGACAATTTTTCACACATACAAACGAAATGCTACAGTGGTACAATGATTACGAAGTGACATCATACTCCCAAATTCACCCTCCCAATTCTAACATCTAAACAAGGCCATGGGGAATCATGCGCCACTGTAGCATTTCGTTTGTATGTGTGAAAAATTGTCTAAAAATTAATTAATTAGGCTTAAAATGTTCGTCTCGCAGAGTACAATAAAACTGTGCAATTAGTTTTTGATTTCATCTACGTTTAGTACTCCATGCATGTTATGACATTTTGATATGATGGAGAATCTTCTTTTTACATAGTGTATTTAGAGCAACTCCGGCAGGAGCCTCTATATGGGCCTCTACTCTAAAATTTAGAGGCTTGGAGCAAAAATACAACTCCAGCAGGGCCTTCATGGACCTGCATTTTGCATAGGCCTCTAAATCTTCCCACCAAGCCTCCATTTCTAGAGGCCCTCTATTTCCCCCTCCAACCATGGATCCCACTAGATATTTCCCATCCATTTGGCTGACAGGTGGGCCCACGGAGAAATAGAGGCCCGAGTTCATATGCCCACTGGAGTTGAGTGTTTACTTTGGGCCTCTATTTTTTAGAGATAGACCTGCAAATGAGTTTTGGAGGCCTCAATTTGAAGGGCTCCACTGGAGTTGCTCTTAGGAGTTGCTTTTCAACGTCTAAGGCCCTAGCTCGATGGGCCAGGTCGATCCGGCGAGGCGCCGGCCGGGTCAAGATCGGCCCCCGTAGCAGTGCGGATCGCGGCCGGCCGGGAGGAGCACGACCCGGAGTTACTCCGGTGGCCCAGCGGGTAGCTCGATCGATCGGTTCCTATTTGACTTGCGCCCTGCACACTGCTGCACTGTCAATCTGCCATGGCCATGCGGCCATGCTGGCCTGGCTGCGCTAGCTTAGCTGGACAAAAATCCAGCCATCCAGGTCGTGTCTGTCGGATCGATCCCACACATATTCTAGAACGCTACGCCACGGCCAGACGGTAGATCAAAAGCCCTGTTTAGTTCCATGAAAAGGTGAAAAAGAGGGGTGAAAATGTTACATCGGATACTGTAACGCACTATAGCCTTTTTCGTTTGTTTGTGGTAATCGTTGTCCTATCATGACCTATCTAGGCTCAAAAGATTCGTCTCGTCGTGTATATTAAAACCATATACTTAGTTTTTTTATTTACCCACGTTTAGTGTTCCATTCACGAGAAGAGAGATTTGATGTGATAGGTGGATAGTGAAATTTGGAGAGAGAATTTTTTGCATTCGATGTGAACTAAACAGGGCCAACGCAAACGAGATCTGATGTGAGATCGAAGTGAAAAGAAGAGTGAGATCGATCAGATGCAGGTAGTGAGGTAGAGAGAGAGAGGGGTTGGATCCATTTATATTGGGGCACGGTTACTGTTGTTGTGTTTGGAGGAGATAGACGAGTTGATCTGAGCACCCATTGCAGGGTTATTGAATGTGCGCATGTGAAAGTGGCCGGCCGGCCAGGCCACGGCCGCCCGGGCTCTTCTCAGGAGCTAGCAACAAGCAACCCGGCCGATTTTTTTTCTTGCCTGCACGGGCGATCGCAGTAAATAAGGTTGGTTGCCATGGCGCGCTGGCGTTTGCAGTAGCAGCAGTAGCAGTGGTCAAGTTTTCAAACCGGCCGGCCGGCCGCTCTTTCATTGCCTGGGCCTGGCGATTACTGCCGATCGAGTCCCGATCACGGCGGGCCACGGGTTGGAGAAGGGTCGTCCAACTACTGTTCCACTCGCGCCATTTTGCGTTGTCTTCTTCATATATCCTGGCTGCAGCTGCAAGGAAGTCTCGTCTCAGCAGCTGCCATTCGGACTTCCAGTGTCTATCCTTAGGCCAGTCTCAATGGGACGTTTCGCTACACTGTTTTCCATACGCCACATCATGTATAGCGAGATGAAACAATGAATGAAACAAACCTTCACAATGGAGCATTTCATTCACACGGTTTCCAAAACAAAATAAAGCAATTAATTGCATTAGGTTGTTATCACCATGGTGAAACGAAATCCCCCTTAATCACCGTTTCACCGCGTTACCGAGGCCTAGGTAACAACGCTGGGTCGTTTCACCATGGTGAAACGATTTTCTTCTCTCTCCTCCCTATTTCATGCAAAAGTTCTCTTTTAGCTGATGTGTCACCTCATTAAATGTGCATGACACACCTGTGAAATGGCCATTGAGACTGGCCTTAGAGACATGGCGTTCTGTGTTGATGGTAGTACTTGCAGCACTGCACTGTTTGCTTCCGTATTCACTTTTTTTTGAGCAAACCGTATTCACTTTAACCTCGAACAAATAGTAATAGATTTTAAAATAGTTAGGCGGCCCGTTTGGCGTGACTTCTCATTGTTTCAGCCTCACCGGATTTAACATTTATATGTTAGTGGAGCTGATTCAGAAATTAAGTAGAAAATCAACTAAAGCTGATATGAAACTGCTTTTTCTTTCTTCACTGGCTCCGGCCTCTACTGCTGCAGCAAGGAGTTGGTTTTTTTTTTTAGGAGCTCTTCCAAACATATCCTTAGTCGGATGATAGGGTTCTGTCCGAAACATTTGAATTTGCAACCATTTTGATGTAGAACGAGTCGGGGCTAGTTTTCTATACACATATAGTTAGATCGAGATTTCAACGTTGTATAGAATGAGTAACCGCTTGTAGGAGGAGCCATTTTTACTCCACGAGGGGGAAAAAAATGACTGCTTGCAATTTTTTTTTGGAGGAACTAGAAGTAGAAGCCATTTTTTACCCCATGGAAATAATAGAATAGGTAAAATTGGAAACACAGGTGTACTACAATGCTGAGATCATGAATAGTAGCTGGTGTCAATGTCCATACCTACTTTGTCCGTAGATAAGTTATACCATACTGCAGTAATAGTTTGACGCCCTGCCTTTGTAAAAAGATAGATAAAAAAATTCCTACTACTTTTAGTACCAAATGTAAGCATATCAATATCTAGAACAGCATTTTTATTAGAAATATCTAAGAAAGTATGTCAAACAAGTCAATTCAACGGAGAGATCCATATCCTCTAATTCAACGGAGAGATCCATATCCTTTGAAATGGCATTTCAAAGGGATATAAATTTTACCATTATGCATCGGAATGAAGAACTGTATCAAAACCACCCATTTTCAGCAGATACATCAATGGTACTCCGTATTTCATCAACTGGCGGCGCCGTGGATCGGGGAGGCGAAACAATCAGCGGCGGGCGCGGAGAGTTCTAGGGGTGGCAAACCGGCCAGCTGAGCGCGGACGGCGGCGGCGGCTGTGGCCGTGCAGCTGAGCTGTGGCCGTGCTACGAGCGAACTGGAGAAACATGCCGGGGCCCCATGATAGAGAGAGGAAACCAATGTTAAGGTCTCGTCCGGGATATTAACTGGCGCATTATTCAAACGCGACACGGCGGCACACCATGGAACTTGAATTCTTGCATCGACACACTGTAGACGGGTGTCCTTTTCTCCGCCTCGAACATTAGCATCTGTGGTGTCCCTCGAACATTAGCATCTGTAGTCTCTGTACCATAGGCACTCGCTGCTGCCATCAAACGAGCATTCATATGCATCAGAGAGTGACCACCCAACACACACCAATATTGCCATAGCCATCGGAGAACACAACTCCAGCTTCTGATGTTTCCAAGACCGGCAGATCATGCGTCACCGGGCATAACAAGAACACACATTCTCGTTTCACAGGCTGACTGACACATGTACAGGTCATGAGAGTAAGTTAATCAACATGGTTATTTTTGGACATCATGACAACCAATTTATATGACCAGAAGATGGAGCGTTGGTAGTAGTAGTAGTAAGTACATTTTTTTTTCATCAAATCAAGACAAGAAAGAGAACTCTAAAAAAATAGTAACTGACACTAGAACAGAGAGAGAACGCTAGAGAAAAACATCCATGATCTTGCCTCGTGCATGCACATCCACATCCGTCCGTCCGTCAACCAACCAACAGCTAGGATCGATCCACCGATCACCGTGGACTATTTATACCGCGGCACCAAATTTAACCCTCCGCCATAAATCACCTTACCCGTGCAACCAACCAACCAACCAACCGGCCGGCCGGTGTTAGGCCGCCGCCGCCGGCGCTTCCCGCTCGACGATGGCCGCCCGGAGCGAGTTCTTCATGACGACGGTGAAGGCGAAGGTCTCGGTGGGGTCCGGCGGGCCCTCGCCGGCGGGCGGCACCCACCGGAACTCGCGCACCATGTTGGCGAGCATGAGCTGGATGTGGAGCACGCCGAGCGTCGCCGCGGGGCAGATGCGGCGCCCGGCGCCGAACGGCATCATCCTGAGCGCCCGGGTTCCGGTGATGTCGGTGTCGAAGCCCTCGCCGCCCTCGAGGAAGCGCTCGGGGCGCCAGACCTCCGGTTCCGGCCATGTCTCCGGGTTCTCCGTCACCCACGCGGTGTAGAACTCGACGCTGGCGTCCGCCGGCACGCGGTAGCCGCCGAGCTCCGTGTCCCTCGTCGGCGCGTGCGACAGCACGAAGTGGCTCGGCGGGTGCCGCCGGAACGTCTCCTTCACCACCGCCTGCAACCACCACAAGCGCACACACGCCGCAGGAAGAGAAAGCAAGAAGACATCCATCGCTTTCAGTTTCAGTTTGGAATGAAGAATCATGTGGACTCGACCCTAATAATGCTATACAGTGATCAACCTCAAGAACACGTCGCTTTCGTGACAGATTGACATTAGCCGTAGTGTTAGCTCTTCTAGAAGCATTGATTATTCGGACAGCGCGCCGCAAGTTATTGGCGCCACCACCTCAGCGTTTTAATTTCAGTGTGTTAACTGTCTGAAATTAGTAGCCGCACTTTTGTTCGGAGGTCGGAATCAAACCGAAAAGGACATTATGGGAGACATCAAATTTATTAAGATTATCTCATGCAGCTCACGTATTTTATTTGCTGACGGATGGACCAATAAAACTATTTCGTATATAACCAGCTATCATTGTCCTACCATCACTCCTATGCGTGCATGCATGTCCTTAATTCAGATGAAGGCAAAGTGATGTGTCCTAGACTCCTAGTATCAATCCAGTTTTGGCACCAAAGGATTTCACGTGCACGATTCGATTCAATTTAATTAACTATAGCTTGTCCGAGAAGGCTTAATCCTCTGATTCCATTCCGGATAACGCGCATTTGTACAGCATCTATTGTTGTAGCTATTTCAGGTGAGGTCTTTTCCTGAAAAGCCGGAAGAATAATTTCCTATTTGTGACGCGCGAATTGGACACTTGTACTGTGAAAATTCTGCAAACTCGTCTCGAATCAACGCATTCTCATTTCTAAACCGGCCGGGCGTAGATCGATGAAGGGGAGAATTAAGTAGAGAGTGTCCTGGTGGTGTGCTTACCTGCAGGTATGGCATGGCCTCGACGTCGGCCTCGGTGATCCGGGCGGTCTTGCCGACCTTGCCGACGACCTCCTCGTAGAGGCGCTCCTGGGCTGCGGGGTCGAGGACGAGGTGCATCATGGCCCACTCGAGCGCGGTGGCGCTGGTGTCGGTGCCGGCGCTCATGACCTCGGAGCAGAGCGTGACGAGCTCCTCCTCGCCGAGCCTCTTCCCGCGGCCCGGCGGCTCGAGGTCGAACAGCGAGTCCACGTAAGCCTCCCCGGGCCCGCTCACCATCTCCACGCCGGCCGCCGTCTTCTTGGCGCCGTCGCGCAGGAACTCCCTCCGCGCGCGGACGAGCGGCGCGAGGCACCGGAGCTGGCGGCGGCGCAGGTCGCGCGCCTCGGCGAGCTGCTTCCTGAAGAGCGGCGTGAGGAGGGGCAGGAAGTCCGGGAGCTTGGGCATGCTCATCATCATGACGTCCTTGAGCACCTCCTCGATCTCGACGATGAGGTCGTCGGGGATCTGCGCGCCGAAGCAGATGCAGATGAGGATGCTGCAGATGGTGAGGCGGCAGTTGGCCATGACGCGGACGGCGCCGGCGGCGGCGTGCTCGGCGCGGAGGCGGCGGAGGTGGGCCCTGGCGGCCCAGTCCCGGATCCAGGTGAAGCCCTTGACGCGGTGGGGCGAGACGATCTCGGCGACGAAGTTGCGGCGGAGGGCGCGCCAGAGCGGGCCGTAGGGGGCCGAGTTGACGGTGCACTTGCCGACGCTGAAGAGGAGGCGGGTGGGGCTGTCGGCGGGCCGGCTGGCGAACATGGGCCCCTGCTTGACGAGCGCCTCGTGGAGGAGGTCCGCGGAGGTGACGACGATGAGGGTGCGCTGGCCCATGCGCATCGTGAAGATGGGCCCGTACTTCTCGCGGAGGTCGCGCACCACGTACATGAAGGGCCGCCGCTGGAGGATCACCTGGAAGAGGTTGCCCACCACGGGCCACCCCGGCGGGCCCGGCGGGAGCCCGTCGGCGCCGCCGGTCTTGGAGCACCGCCGCCACCACATCGCTGCCAGCGCCGCCGCCAGCACCACCAGCAGCAAGTCGTTCACATCCATCTCGATCTAGCTCTCTTCCCCGGCTCCGGCCGGCCGGCGACCTCTCTTTCTTCTTGGCTGCTGCTGGCCAAGCTGCTACCACCAGAGCCAGAAATGAAACAGCTGTCAGTGTGGATGTATACACTCACTAGATGAGCTGCTGAGGTGAGCAATGGCAGTGGGGGGTAGTGGGTGGAGGGAGAGATATATAGCGGGCGGAGGCCGGGAGGGAGGATGAGCTCGATCCGGCCTACTCGATCGTACCGAGGCGGCGTAAATGCGCGCCATCTACCATCTGAAAGGGGGCCATGAATGCTCCAGCGTGGCATTGAATGAGGGAGGGCTTGCGAGCTAGGCGAGGAGGCCGGGCTCGGAGGAAATGAAAACCAGCAGCCTGGTCACCATGGCGCCCCTTGATCGGCGACATCTACTAGAAGAAAGCAGAGGTGGCCAGGCCAGGCTCCTTAATGGCGCGGCTCAGTGGCACGAGCCGGTGCGGTTGGGGAGACGATGACGACGACGAGGACGAGGACCTGAGCAGCAGCAGCCACAGTACGTACCAGCAGGCCGTGCTGGACGCGGTTGGTTGGGTCGGGTCGGGTCGCGGTTGCACCGGCCGGGCGGGCACACGACACGAGGCCGCTCGATCGCGCTCGTGTGTTCCACCGGTGCAGTAGTGTGATGGATCCTTTATGTTGACACGGACGCAGGGACGGAACTGCTTCCCACCATTTCGGCATTAGAGGCAGCAGGCCAAATCGGTTAGGGAGGGCGCCATGACGATAGAGAGCGAGGAGAGAAACGGAAGCATGTCGTGATCGGAAGTACTAGTATATGAGAGGAGCTAACCTGGCATTATGTTATGATCCGATGGAGACGGGGGAGTTGATGGCGATCGATAGCTCAGTTTTGTATATATGGGATGGGACTATGGGACCTCTTAATTTGTCTCACGGAACAGGCCGGAGGTGCTTTTACTTCTACTTGTCTGTTTGGTGCTTGCTTGCTTGCAGGCCTTTTTGTTTGGTGTTTTTTCTAGAAATTTTGTCATGCCCAATTTCTTGGAGTGATCGATGCATCTACCAGTCGCCGGTGAGGGATATGGGTTAGGGTAAATTTGGAGGAACTTTGTTTTTTTGCGGGTAAAAGTTGGAGGAAGTTGGGCATGCATTATTATTGACCTGTTCCATGTCAAGTAAGAGCAATGAGGCAAAAAATGGCCAAGTATTGCTACTATTGGCATCAAGTACGAGGGGACCTTGGACCATCAACTTTTGATATGGATTGGTCCGAAAATAGGGAGGCGCTAAGGGTATTCTCAATTCATTAGATCTTGCCAGGATCTCTAACAATGCCGCCATGTCGTATATAGAGAGGGAAAGATATAACATTTATGCTGTATAATGTCTTACTAATGTTGTCTTTTTAGAAATCATAATCTGTTGCATGAATCACGTCCGACATTGGGCACAAAACATGTGAGTGGTTTCTAAAGGTTAGTTTTTATGTCTAAGTTGTAACTTTATCTTCATAAAAAATAGTGTTTCTATCTCTGTGTTCTTTCATCATTAACCATATCACCAAAATCACTCATGTAGTATCTAATTAATAATGCCAAGGATGTAATTAACTGGGAGCACCTACAGTTGCATGAAAATCCTTTTCCCATTTGATTGATACCACAACACTCGTTACTCCATCCAACCCAGCGCATTGTATACAAACCTTTTCTCTTAACGGCAGAGAGAGTGTCCTGAGATACTTGCAAAGATTTCAATATGACCATTTAATGTTTGTATGGATATTTATTTTTAGAAACACATACACGCAAATAAATAGTCATATCTTTTTTCTTTTTAAAATAAAACCATGAAATATATGAGTAGCGTGGTAATTCTGAGACTTGAGTTCAGATCGTCACCTTAAAAACCAACCGACTACTCAGTTCGCAATGGACACCTTTTCAAAGACAGTAAAAGGACTTAATTGCCGGTGCTAGAAAGAGTGCCAGTGTAATGTGTGCAGCTGCCGGCGGTTGAGCGGAAGGGAACCGAAATAACTTGCCTGTCCATGGGCCAGTGTGTCTCGAATACTCGAGCTGAACAAGAACAATTGCGCAGCTCCATTCCCCCAGCAAAATCAATCGTCTGGGAGTGGGATTGTCTATTAACAACGCCGCGTTACACTTGGGCCCTGTTTGGATACCCCTGACTTTTTCTAGGCACCTAAATTTTAGTCACTTTTAGTCCCAAAATACCAAACAGGATGACTAAAAGAGACTAAACTTTAGTCCCTAATCCATAAGCCATAAGTCCCTTTGAGGTGACTTCTTGTGACTTCTGCTAACTTATTCCTCCCCTACCCTCATCCGCCGACCCCACCCGTCCGCACCCGACGTGCAGCCCCTCCCCCGGCCCGACCCTGTCGCTGCGCCGCCGCCGTGCTCCGGCCGCTGCCGCAGCTCTGACGCCGAGATCCGGCCGTCGCCCTCCATCTCGTACGGCCCGAAGGCCTCCCGGAGCCCCCGGTGGCGCTCCTCCCCGGCGGCGCCGTCGGCGTGCACCAGGAGCCACCCGAACTCGTCGTCGTCCAACAGCCCGTCGCCGTCCACGTCCACCGAGGCCACCAGCGCCTCCACGTCCTCCGCCGACACCTCCTCTCCCAGCGCCGACCTCATGCACAGCCGCAGCTCCGACGCCGAGATCCGGCTGTCGCCGTCCTTGTCAAACGCCGCGAACAGGGACGACGACGACGAAGGGGGAGCGCCGTCTTCGCCGCGGGGGCGCGGACGGGGAGGGGAAGAGAGGGCCGGCATGAGAGGAAGAGAGGGTTGTGTGTATTCTGCAAGCTGTGTTCCATTCCTCACTATAGCAAAATCGCCCACAGCTGCATCAAGGGACTAAATGAAAATAGAGAGGGAGGGGAGGGGGCGCGGCGCGTCGGCCGGGGATGAGGCGGGGGCGCGGGGCGGCGATGGTGGGAGGCGCGGGAGGGGAGGAGAGGGGCGGCGCGGCGTGGGAGAGAGGGAGGGGCAAGGCTTGAGGGGTAGTATGGTCTTTATGCAAGCCAACTAATTATATTTAGTCACTTTAAATCCCTATAACCAAACAGGACAACTGACTAAAATTTAGTCCCTAGAAGTCGTAAAAAAAAGTCATGGGTATCCAAACAGGGCCTTGGTATGCTTGACGAAATAGCCCAACGGCCGATCTGTTCCCACTTGAAAGCTCAGTTCAGAGTTTCAGAATTCAGAGTTCGTCAAGCATACCAAGCTCATGCCACTTCAGTATTCCAGCCATCAACAAATTTGTATTGGTTAAACAACATTCACCACCATAGATCATTCAGAGGAAAGCCAAGAACATGCCTGCTAGAAAAGCAGACAAGCATGAAAAAGTGTCGATTGCCAAAAACAGTTGGGGAATACAAACCGTGTATATCAGAGACAGTTCTAATGATCCTAAGGAAAAATGGATGCTTGGATCAAATTATACCACCACTATATACATGAATATGTTCAATATGTTGTCTTGGTAATGTGCTCCCAGCTTTGCCATCTGGAGGACTGAAGCCTGAAAGAACGTTAGTATGCTGAAGACGCTCACAGCGGACCGGAGGAACCTCCAGCTTGGTTATCTTTGTCGCTTGATCTTCGTTTCATTGTTTTCCGGATTTCTTCCTCCTTCTTGTCGACAAACTGTAGAAGCTCTTTGAAGCTGCCAAGGCGTGAAGGCCTCCGGCGCTGTCTCTCGACAGCATCAGCTGCGTCAGCAGCAGCAGCAGCAGCTACACTGGGCTCAGCGGCAGCTTCAGAATTGGAGTACTTGTTATACTGCCAGCAGATTCGTATGAAGTACACCACCAGTGCGAAGAGACATGTCAGGGCGCACATGAGGAAAAGGCCTGAAAAGCTTCCGAGACCAAGCCTGGTTGCTCCCACTTCGGTGTCATCATCAGCTGCGCAACCGGGTCGTGTGAACCACTCGTCATGGATTCTCTGAAGCTGGCCGCTCTCTGAAAGTTGAAGGATGGCTGTCGACATGTCTGCAGCAAGGGGGGAGTCTCTCTGGAATGCCTGAAAAGAAAAAAAACAATGGAGCAGAATAATTCAGTTAGTTTTAGCAGTACCAGGCATGGATTTATGTTTCCCTGAGATGCAACGGAAGGAATGCCCAAATGAAGGCGAAAGAAGGCACAGGACAAGATAAAGGACATGAACGTACAAAGCCCCATCCTTCCCTTGTGAACTGCTGTCCCACTATTCTGAAGTTGCAGTAGTATGACAGGAAGATATCAATATATGGCTTCTCATCAACAATTGCAGCAACACCGCCGTTTTTTGGTCCACGGTTGAGGGCATCAGCATATTCTTGGATCGTATTCAGTGGTACCAATCGAGACTCAGCAACATTGAGGTCTTTAGTCAGGTATCTTTTGGTAAACTTCCCACCCTGGTATCCAATAGGTAAAGAACTTGAAATCAGACTATCAAGCCCTGTAATTCCTGTTTCGAGCTGTTGGACCGTGAGTATTGACGTCAAGCTAGCAGTATAACTTGAAGTGATGATCAGCACAACGAACAGCCATATTATCAACACGAACCGACCAAGCGCGCTTACAGTGTTCTGTCCTGAAGTGAGTTTCTCGTCAAGACATTTCCATTCATACAGGGAAATAATCATGGAAGAATTAATATCATGCGACACATCTGTTGGACTTACTGTGAGAGTAGAACATAGTTGAGAAGCTGAACCTGAAAGAGAAGCACAAAGTTTCTGTCAATTCCTTAAAGTTTAGCAAGTCAAACATCTAGAAAACTCACCAATAAACAGAAACTAACATTTCAATTTAAGTCTGGCATGGATTAAACAAAGCTTGAAACGTTTTGACCCCATAATGCTATTCCCAGTCTGAACTAGGATAAAACACGTCCTTAGAGTAGCAAGTAGCAACAGAAACACACCAGAATATTGTTGTAATTTGATGCCGTGGAGTGCCTCGAAATTCCTCATTAATCCGATGCTCAAGAAGCCAAACTACTATCCCCACCAAAATAAAAAGAGCACCAGTGACACACCACATCTCCAATGTGAAAGGTTTAAGGAAAGCCCAGGCACTTGCACTTATTTGTTTCACTGGCGCTACTATCACAAGCCCTGCCTCAACATAAGGTTGTGTGTATTCTGCAAGCTGTGTTCCATTCCTCACTATAGCAAAATCGCCCACAGCTGCATCAAGGGACTAAATGAAAATGAAACAAATCAGAGGATTGACAACAAAAAATGGTGAAATAAACTGGAACAAAGACTGAGGACATACATTGCCAGCAACACTTTTGATGATGTCAAGATAGCTAGGGTTTTTTGTACCATCCCCAATAGTCACAAATTGGCAAGGAACTGGATAAGGAAGCAGTTTAATTGCCGCGTTGAATACATCAATGCAATAACCAGTCACATTATCAGGGCCTCTTCCTGACACTAATTCCTTAAAGCTTGCTTTAATCGGAACACCAACTCTCAGTGGCTGACCATTGTTTGGGAATACCCAACCCCGAGGCGTAGTAGTGGAGTCACCTGGCCATACCACGTTGTACAGCTGCTCGGGACTTGTAGATGTATTTGGTGGCTTCTGATACAAAATTTCAGGAGCAGCCACTGAAAGGCCTGAATGGTTAGACCAATAGCCAATCAAGCGGAGGTCAGAACCACCAACATTAAGGATATCATACGATGGGCGTACCAAATTGCGGTCTAAACCAAACTGGACTGGACCTGTCAGACCTGTAAAGTTTGTGAGTAGAAGTTGCTGCAGCAGCTGCTCACCACCATCAAATATCTTGAGAGATGATAGATGCAACGTGCTGCCATTTGAATTGGGCAACCTGGGATCTGTTGAGAAGTTGATCTGTTGCCCTGTATTGAGGAATTGATCAATAGCACGAGCAACGGCCCAAACTGAGTCATAAGCAAAAAAACCATATGAGTTCAAGCCAGAAGCAATACTTCTGTTACGGGCCATATTATTCCATTTAGATATGAACTTAATCCTGGCATCGGATTCAGGAGTGTGCTGACGAAGAACAATTAGTCCCTGAATATGACTCTTTTCTTTAAGATCTCTAGAGGCCGAGGAATCAAGGACAGCAGCTAACCAATCAGTTACTATCCAGACATAGCCACTGGCCATCATCTGGAGCTTGTTAGCTATAGAAAATATTCTCATCCCTGTGTCAGGATTGACATGCACAACCATGATCCTTGATTCCATCATGTTTGCTCTAAACAGTACATCACTGATCACATCTGAATTTGAGTTTGGAGGAATAGCTGCTTTATATGAAATTCTTGCCCTCTTTGCTGCAAGTGCATCGCCAAGGGCCGACACACCACCTCGCCCATAATCATCGTCAACGAATATAGCAGTTACCGTTTTCCATTGATAGTAATCAACAATGCTGGCAACGGCATTCATTTGGAAGTAATCACTTATGGTTGTCCTTAAAAAGTAAGGATACTCAGTTGTAGAAAGTGTTGGATCTGTTGCCGCAAATGACAGAAGAGGAACATGAAGCTCATTAACAACATGAGAGATGGCATGCCCTATCCCAGAGGATTGCGGCCCAATCACAGCAACGACATTTTTCTCCATTAGCTCCAGTGCTGCAACCAAGTAAGGTTTCAATGAATCAGTTCATGCACCATCAATGTGAGTAGCAGTGAGAGTTGACGAACCGAAGCTAAATTCTGATGTCTTGCAAGCTAAGAAAAGAAGAAAGCTTATTCTACTTGTGCCTATAAGATCCTACCAATTTCGTCCTAAAACTTTATGCCTGTCAAGCAAACTTTGTTTTCTGACACGAAAAACAGGAAAACTAGTTGTGATTCAAACAAAGAAGCAGTCTCCAATGAACCTATTTATTTTGCTTTATTCTGGTTCTCAAACATGGCACAAAGAAAAAGGAATCATTTTGAATCTCAATGTTTTAGAAGGTTTAAGAAGCTCTGATTAATGGAATCCAGGTGGGGATGATTCCCTCCTCCCCTCTATTGCATGGGAAGAAAGTGAAGAATTGGATGCTCCCACCCTACATAATACCTTAACCAATTTCATAAGCTATACCATTTGTGGTACCACTCCACAAATATTCTTTTTGTCTGTTTCTGTTCTATTGCCTGGAAATAGTGTCCCATGCGCATCATAGGAGTATGTTATATGATATGACATGAGACCTTTTGTAACTATCCGTGCATGTGCATCCAAGTTCTTGATACAGGGTGATGTCATCATAAGAACTTTTTCTTGACCCAAATGTCATCGTCAGATTAATAACACAGTTGTTAACATTAAAAAATCGTCTCATGAAACACGAGCCTGGCAATTACGCACTAAAATAAAAGTGACAAATATGAAATTGGACCAACAGGAGGTACGTTGACCTAGTTTGACTAAGACACTACAAATGTCTAAATCAATAATACACTGGAAATGAATATTAGTGGCACGTAGTAGTCAACAATTAGCTCTAACTATAGGCTGCATAATCCAACAGGGGGGAATCTTAAAACTGGCAACGATAATAATCTACGAAACAAAACTAGTAAGTGAGTTGCATGTCACTCGGTGGGCAGTAGAGCATGAAACAGGAAAGGGGTGATCGATCAACTCAAAACTACCCACACTTCAGTAAGGATTCCAGACCGGGCTACGGAGCAATTTAAACTACTACTACCTCGGTTCCAAATTATAGTTCGTTTGACTTATTTAAAAGATTTGTGTAAATACAGTCAAATCTAAGTCATTTTTGAAGATTTGTTATTAATAAAGCAAGGGACCATAAAAAATATGATAATTTACACAAAATTTTGAATAAGACGAGCGGTCAAACTTAGAGTAAAAAAAGTCAAACGAACTGTAATTTAAAACGGAGGTAGTATGGATTGTTTATGGATTCCGAACCGAGCTCATTGATTCATGATCTGTTTAGGGTCTAGGCAGACTGGTAGACTATCAAATTGTTTGGGTGTGTAAATATACTTTTCCCTGTCTTTTATGCTTGTATAATAAAAGATGAAACAATTGAGGGATGGATTAAGGCTGCTGCTACAGTTTTGACCATAAGATTTCCCCAAAACCGTGAAAGAACTTTGCACCCAAAAAGGCCTCAATCTTTCCAGTTTCGGTTGCTAATTCTCCGGTAATTCTCTAATTACAGCTACAATAATAACCGAAGGAAAGAGAGCAAAGGAGAAAAGAAAAGAAAAGACCAACCTTCCATGATCCCAATAAAGCCGCTGCAGTTGGTGTCCTGGGCCACCAAATTGAGCTTCGTCCCCGCCAGCACCGTGGCGTCCGCGTTGACGTCGTCGACGGCGAGCTCGATGGCGAGCCTGGCCGCGCGGCCAATCGTGGAGTCGTAGGTGAAGAGAGCTCCCACGGCCACCTCACTCGGCCGCGCCGCCCTCGCGGCGGCGGCGGCGGCGGCGGCGGTGAGCGCCAAGGACAGTATCACCAACCGAGCCGCGCCCATTTGCCCGAATTCAAGCGGCACTAGAGCACGGGGCCCGCCGGAAGCCCGAGCTGCCTTGGCGCCGACCGCATCCGTCAGAACGAAGTGGAACAGGGATGCGGAGGGACAGCGACGGAAGGGAGGGCGCTGGTTCTTGGAGGCTGGCTGCAAGGACCGGGTGGAGGCCGGGCCTGGAGCTATGGCATCATATCGCCAAAGCAAGATTCTAGATTTGAGGTGGACAAGCAAGAAGGACAGCGAAAAGGACAGCCGGTGAGGCGCCAGGCGAGCTCTCTCCTCTCCTCTCCCCGGGAGGAAGCTTGAGGAATGAGGACGGCATCAGAGCTCGGAATGCGGCAGCAGCGAATGAGAATGCGCATGCGCATGTGTGTGAATCACGGATGACGCGAGCACTGCAGAGACGGCGAGCGAGCGAGAGGGAGAGGTGAACGGCGACGCAAGGGGAGAATTTTGGTGTCACGGACGAGGATATTTTCGTCTGCCGCCGGTCAGTTCAGCACTCACCAGTAAGTAAAGAACAATTAGTCCCTGAATATGACTCTTTTCTTTAAGATCTCTAGAGGCCGAGGAATCAAGGACAGCAGCTAACCAATCAGTTACTATCCAGACATAGCCACTGGCCATCATCTTGAGCTTGTTTGCTATAGAAAATATTCTCATCCCTGTGTCAGGATTGACATGCACAACCATGATCCTTGATTCCATCATGCTTGCTCTAAAGAGTACATCATTGATCACGTCTGAATTTGAGTTTGGAGGAATAGCTGCTTTATATGAAATTCTTGCCCTCTTTGCAGCAAGTGCATCATCAAGGGCCGACACACCACCTCGCCCATAATCATCATCAACAAATATAGCAGTTACCGTTTTCCATTGATAGTAATCAACAATGCTGGCAATGGCATTCATTTGGAAGTAATCACTTATGGTTGTCCTTAAAAAGTAAGGATACTCGGTTGTAGAAAGTGTTGGATCTGTTGCCGCAAATGACAGAAGAGGAACATGAAGCTCATTAACAACATGAGAGATGACATGGCCTATCCCAGAGGATTGCGGCCCAATCACAGCGCGCCCATTTGCCCGAATTCAAGCGGCACTAGAGCACGGGGCCCGCCGGAAGCCGAAGCTGCCTTGGCTTGGCGCCAACCGCATCCGTCAGAACTCAGAACGAAGTGGAACCGGGATGCGGAGGGACAGCGACGGAAGGGAGGGCGGCTGGTTCTTGGAGGCTGGCTGCAAGGACCGGGTGGAGGCCGGGCCTGGAGCTATGGCATCATATCGCCAAAGCAAGATTCTAGATTTGAGGTGGACAAGCAAGAAGGACAGCGAAAAGGACAGCCGGTGAGGCGCCAGGCGAGCTCTCTCCTCTCCTCTCCCCGGGAGGAAGCTTGAGGAATGAGGACGGCATCAGAGCTCGGAATGCGGCAGCAGCGAATGAGAATGCGCATGCGCATGTGTGTGAATCACGGATGACGCGAGCACTGCAGAGACGGCGAGCGAGCGAGAGGGAGAGGTGAACGGCGACGCAAGGGGAGAATTTTGGTGTCACGGACGAGGATATTTTCGTCTGCCGCCGGTCAGTTCAGCACTCACCAGTAAGTAGCTTCAGGAACAGGCTTTGGGACCTGAAACGCTAATTTGACGGCACCTGGCCGTCGTTTGGCTGCCAAAAGTTTTGACGAGATTCTCATGTGTTTTTTTCCAAATTATTTCTCCAGCAATTTCAAGATTGGGTAGGGTGCAACTTGGAGTATGTAAGGTCGCCATCGGTGATCTTTGCTTTAATTATCAAGTGTTTCTTAAAATGTAGCATAATTCGAAAAAAACAATATTTAAATTAAAGAGGGTTGGTAGCAGAAGGGCGGGCTTGGTGCAGCGGTAGAGCCTACCGTCTGTAACCGGAAGGTCCCGGGTTCAAGCCCCAGCCTCTGCATATTTATGCGGGTAAGGTTTGGGTGCTATTACAACCCTTCCCCAGACCCCGCACGGTGCGGGAAGCCTACGGCACTGGGTACGCCCTTTTAAAGAGGGTTGGTAGCAGGAGGGCACGTGGAAGGTGACGTTTCCATTGTGAGAAAAATAAAATCAAGATATCGATACCGTTTCTTATTCATCGTTCCACGCTTCGAAAACTACTATGGGATCAGAAACATGGAGCAACTAGGCGATTCCTCACGCGTTGCTGCGGGATTTAAAAAAGTTTTTGATAAATAATGAATCATACTTGTATTTGTATTACAATGTCAACTAACTATGCAAGTGAGGTAAAAATCAATTCACATTTGACAATTTAAGATGATGTGAACATGAGAGAAATATCAATTAATATATCTTAGTGAGTTTTTAGTGCATCTTAGTGGAAGGTGATGACGTGGCTTCATGAGAGATGAGAGAAATCCTTAGTGGGGAGCCAAAACTAAGTTTTGTATGATTAATTAAATAATGCTAAGTACAACTGATAAATAAGAACAATATTCTTATTAATTAAATAACTTGTTCTTTTTGACAAAAGGAGTACAACCTATTCAAGGTTTGTATGTTTATATTGCATCTTTTGGACGTTGTTTTAAACTTTTCTAAAAAACTGTTGCAGACTTTTGGTTCTGAAAGTTCAAGGACTAAACTGTAAAAAATAGTTTTTGAATTTTAAAATAATTCTATTTTTCTCGTATATCCGATTTAAGTGATTCTTATGGTCATGCATTCGTAACAATGAGATTTATCTTTTAAAGTCATGGACATATTATTTTGTAACCGTTTGTTTTACTTTTCTTATATTAGTGTTTTTACACAACAACATAAAAATAAAATATTAAACGGTGATAAAATAGTATAAAAGCTATTTTAAAAGATAAATCTCACTGTTATAAACGTGTGCCCGTGAGAATCACCTAAATCGGAGGTACGAGTAAAAAGTAATAATCATTTCAAGATCTAAGGACTAAATTGTAAATAAAAAAATTAAAATCACTCATCAAAACCTCACAGACGCCAAATTTGAACGGTTTTGATAGTTGGATGGCCAAAGATATATGGTTTTGGAGTTCGATGGCCAAAATCAAACTGAGACAAGAGTTAGATGGTAAAAAATGAACCTTTTTTATAAGATGTTTTTAGTTTTATGTGCTTCGAAAGTTATGAAAAGATCACAATATCAACTTTATATATAAACTCAGCTTAGCTTTTGATTCAAAAATAGAACTAGAGGGACTAAATTTGGTAATTCGAAAGTTAAAAATAAGACTTTAGGGACTAGATTGATTGATTTAAAAGTTGAAGGATGAATCTTTGAGACAAAATTGAGGAACTAATATGGCTATTTTACCTTCTAACCTTCTGTGCCGCAGGCCCTCACTAGTGCACGTGAGGTTTGTTGCAACTGCTGGCGGCGGCACGTGCAGCAGCTAGCCTTCTAGGGCTACATGAGCTAGAATTGTTTTTGAACGAAAACAGGAGCTAGAATTGTTGGTGCTGCATTGCAGACAAGAATCACATCCAAACAGAGCGATAACGATATGCTTATTTTCCCTCGCCTTACTGCTTCCTCCTCACTTACTTCCGAGCTCACCAACATTGTGGCCACACTTTTCTCTACCTCGCTCCCGGTGCCTATGAAGGGAGCTTGAATTCGATGTCCGGCTGCAGACTGGGGTGGCAGCACACAAGAGGAGGTTGGTTGATTGCTCGTTTGTGTAAGAAACAGAAGGAGAAACAGAGTTAAAAGGGAGTAGTAAATTCATTTTGCAATTGCATTGGGGCAACAATATCCACGTCGAAAGATTCCAATGTGTTGAGAGAGAGAGAGAGAGAGAGAGAGAGAGAGCACTCGGTGCTTGCAGTGGAGCCGAGCGCTCAATTTCTATCAAGGCTATCACTTTCTGGGCCGAACATGGAAAAACATTGGTGAGGAGAATGACAGAAAGCTGGAGGGTAGTAGCTCGATCGGACTGGTGACTTGGTGAGGCTGATGAGTGATGAGCGAGCGAGCAAGCACCCCTGCGGCCCTGATTCCTGCATCTTCTGCCGTGTTTAGATGTTGGTTTTGGGTGGGTGAATTTGGAAGTATGATGTCACATCGTAATCATTGCGCCACTGTAGCATTTCGTTTGTACGTGTGAAAAATTGTCCAAAAATTTATTAATTAGGCTCAAAATGTTCGTCTCGCAGAGTACAACAAAACTGTGTAATTAGTTTTTGATTTTATCTACATTTAGTACTCCATGCATGTTATGACATTTTGATGTGATGGGAATCTTCTTTTTGCATAGTAAATTTGGGAGTAGAAATTCTGGATCTAAACAAACAGGGCCTAGCTGTTGCCCTCTGACTAGCTTTATGTGGCAGGTGTCAGGTCCACGAAAATAATAAAAAGATTTTAGCACGTGCAAATTAAGAAACTAAATTGTTCGACATGCTTACAGAATCGACTGCCGGAGTGTCAGCATCGTTTCACTGCACGCTTACAGAATTTGGGGTGACTTTTGCTCCGGAAACTTGACTACGGCTAAGTCAAGTCAATGGGGATCATAAGATATGTGAGGTGTTCGCTCGTCAGATAATTGTAGCCAACGAATTGCTAAGCAGCCAAGACAGACCATGAGTGTCAGTACCGTTTCACTGAATGCTTACACAGACTTGAGTGCCATGTTGATGACGCTTGCCAAATAATTCCATCCCAAAGTTCACTATAAAAAAAGATTCCCATCACATCAAAATGTCAGCATATACATGGAGTATTAAATATAGATAATATCAAAAACTAATTGTACAATTTTGTTATACTCCGCGAGACGAACATTTTGAACATAATTAATTAATTTTTAGATAATTTTTCACACATACAAACGAAATGCTCCCAAATTTGGGAACTAAACAAGACCATAGCCATTGACTTGCTATGAAAATTGATCGTAGTGTCAGTATCGTTTCATTAATTGCATGCTTATAAACTTCAGGGTGACCTTTCGATCCAGAAATTAGCGGTCCTTAGGGATTGGGGCTTGCTACTATTTCTGGAGTTGTTCCTCGAAAAACTATTTTTATAGCCTACGATATCTGAAATCACTCCAGTTACAGCAAAGCATTTCATTTTGATCTTTTCTGTAGAATGTGGGCATCAGTGTCCACCTCGTCTTTACGTCTCGGATACAAACGTAACGGACGAATTTTCACGGTTTTTGGTTTGATACCCACAGACAGGGTAGCAATAATTTTCTTACCAAGCTTTGACAGCAGCGGCTATATTTGGCTGCCGTAAAGTCAGCTGGATTTTGTGTTCTTGATATACGTTTACTTGAAACATTAGCTTAAGCTATTTCATCTTATGTTACAATCTATCCTTAATAACTCATGACATCCATATTTTGACTACGCAATTTTTGATCCGAGCTGCTAAAACTTTTACACCTTTCTTGGTATGTTAAGTTCAATCCCAACGTTTGTTGTACCTCTTCATTTCAGACCACCTCTTTGTACTCGTTCAAACTCTAGATCCTAGGTTCTGCACTCTTTGTTACTGCGATTGCAAAACCAAGCATTTTTAGCTGCAGTGCTTGACATGCGAAATGTCCTTTACTATATGTGCACTATATATTTTACTAAAGAGATGAGAGTGCTTATAATTCAAATATCAATGTAGGCACATCATAATGTTTCAGCCAAAATCCAATAAATGTAAGTTAAAGTAGAAACCGCCATAATCTTACTATTACTAATTGGAGGCTGGCTCCACGTTAATCCTCGCGAGAAGCGCTAGAAAAAAAGATAAATCATATAAATTCTCACAAAAATCAGAAACGTCTAGCCGTTAATCCGTTAGACTCTAATAATCGTTATAACGATAGCCATTGGATCTATATAATGTTTCTACAAAATTACCCACTATGCCATTATAAAAATAGTCTAAACTAACCCTATATTTATATCTAAATTACCCACCTTACTACTACTACTATTACTAATTTAATTGCTTGCTTTTTTGAGCCTCCATGCTAACCCCGCATGTGACGTGATATAAAGGTAGGATTGAGAAATTCTCATCACAAAGAAACTATCTAGCACTTAATCAAGTTCTCACGTAATCCAAAGAAGATATATGATAAATTAAGTGTTTTGATCCGTTACATGCATGCTTCAATGCCCACTTAATTTGTCGAATCTAAATTATTTTTCTTTTAAAAATCTAAAGCAATTTGAACAAGCATGCTTATATTATATATCGCACAAAGACATTTGACATTGGATATTGTGTTCATTCTTACTTTATTTATGACAAAAAAAATCTATAGAACTAGAGGGACTAAATTTGGTAATTCGAAAGTTAAAAATAAGACTTTAGGGACTAGATTGATTGATTTAAAAGTTGAAGGATGAATCTTTGAGACAAAATTGAGGAACTAATATGGCTATTTTACCTTCTAACCTTCTGTGCCGCAGGCCCTCACTAGTGCACGTGAGGTTTGTTGCAACTGCTGGCGGCGGCACGTGCAGCAGCTAGCCTTCTAGGGCTACATGAGCTAGAATTGTTTTTGAACGAAAACAGGAGCTAGAATTGTTGGTGCTGCATTGCAGACAAGAATCACATCCAAACAGAGCGATAACGATATGCTTATTTTCCCTCGCCTTACTGCTTCCTCCTCACTTACTTCCGAGCTCACCAACATTGTGGCCACACTTTTCTCTACCTCGCTCCCGGTGCCTATGAAGGGAGCTTGAATTCGATGTCCGGCTGCAGACTGGGGTGGCAGCACACAAGAGGAGGTTGGTTGATTGCTCGTTTGTGTAAGAAACAGAAGGAGAAACAGAGTTAAAAGGGAGTAGTAAATTCATTTTGCAATTGCATTGGGGCAACAATATCCACGTCGAAAGATTCCAATGTGTTGAGAGAGAGAGAGAGAGAGAGAGAGCACTCGGTGCTTGCAGTGGAGCCGAGCGCTCAATTTCTATCAAGGCTATCACTTTCTGGGCCGAACATGGAAAAACATTGGTGAGGAGAATGACAGAAAGCTGGAGGGTAGTAGCTCGATCGGACTGGTGACTTGGTGAGGCTGATGAGTGATGAGCGAGCGAGCAAGCACCCCTGCGGCCCTGATTCCTGCATCTTCTGCCGTGTTTAGATGTTGGTTTTGGGTGGGTGAATTTGGAAGTATGATGTCACATCGTAATCATTGCGCCACTGTAGCATTTCGTTTGTACGTGTGAAAAATTGTCCAAAAATTTATTAATTAGGCTCAAAATGTTCGTCTCGCAGAGTACAACAAAACTGTGGAATTAGTTTTTGATTTCATCTATATTTAGTACTTCATGCATGTTATGACATGTTGCTGGGATATGAATTTTATTTTTTGCATAGTAGAATTTGGGGTTGAATTTGGGATCTAAAACAAGGCCTCTCTTGTGCCAAAGCAACGAGCAGGTGAGCAAAGATTGATCTGCACTTCTGCACTCCACCCTCTCTCTCCTGAGCCTTTTCTCCCCCAAACCTCTTCTCCTCGCCTGAATCTTCTTCTATCACAGGGTCGTTTGTTTCACTTATTTGCTGGATTTGACTCTGCTCTGGTTCCTCTTGTCACTATTTAACAAATTACTTCCATCTCCATCTCTCTCCGTGTGTGCAGGTGAAGGTGCCATGGCAAAGGGAGGCAAGCGTTCGAAGAGGTCCCGCCGCACCAAGGGCCCTGCCGTGGACCCGTCTGCACCGTGCAAGACCCTCGCTCAGGCGTTCCGTGAGATGAGTCTGCGCGTGGCCGGAGGGCAGTACGCCATGGGTGAGGACAAGCAGCCCGCCCCCGTGGAGGAGGGTGGCGTCGTGGCCGATGAAGTGGGGCCGGCGGGGACGTCGGGGACTAGGGGCAACAGCCAGCAGCGGCTGCCGGTAGCGAAACAAGATGTCTCCGGTAGTATAGTATTTTTCGTCGATAGACGTGATGTGTGTTGCTAATGTTCGCGATGATTTGTGATGACCTATGTTAATCAGATATGCCATTTCAGGGGATGATTAATGATATGATGACATGTTAATTCTGCTATGTGTTCCTTTCGCAAAAAGAAAAAATAAATCTGCTATTGGTCCTGTATGTAACAAACTCTGTGATGAACGTATGGTCTAGAAAGGTCTTATTTGTTGGCTTGGGGGTTGGGCCAAAGAGTAGCTTAGAATCCATGAACCGTTCCTTCCCTTTTTATTTCATATTTCGAGTTATAAATACTGGAGTTTGTAGAAAAACATAGCATGTGTTGCAGAGTGCATGAACTGTCATCTAGAGAAACGTGGAAGGACACATGGGG